>VZRW01005043.1:313535-344293 GCA_013398125.1 Aegotheles bennettii
AGAGGAACTTTATTCCTAGTTTTTGCCCTTGAAATAGATGTGCTGGAATAGGGCGGCTGAGGAAAGGGGGCTGAGGCAAAGCCAGCGTGTGTTAGGTGCCTGTGTACCTCTTGCAGGGCAGTGCTGGGGAAGTGTTGGAAAGAAGCTTTGGAGGTTTATTACTTAATAACAATTAACAGGTGTAAAAACATGACTAAAATCTTGTCACTTGTACGCCAGCCCGTTCGCGCTGGCACAGAGCGGAGGGGATGGCAGCAGAGGGTGGCAGGAGGGGGGCTGTTATCGTTCCTAGGGTGTGGGGGTTGCAGGGGCACAGCGGTGGCACAGCCCGTGCCCCTGCCTGCCCAGGGGGGTGCGGGGAGGGGGTGTTCTGCCTTCGAGAAGTTCAGGAGCTCTAGGAATAGGAAGGACACCTTCGGCCAACATGCCTTCTTGTGCTTTGTTACTGAAACAGGAATATTACTAAGCGAGACTTCTGAAAGATGGCAAAACAAATCTGATTTGGGAGAGAAGACACTGAGATACAAGGTAAAGGTTGGTGATTTCGACATTGAATGGTCTGGGGACAGTCTGGCTTTATGGGCTAAAATTTGCTAGTGCTTCTGCTGATTCAGACTGTGAAATATTGCTGGAATCATGATAACAGTGATACCTGCTATCGTGAGTGCTGCCTGAGCAGAGCTGTTGAACTGCCTTCTGATACCATCAGTATTTTCAGTTTATTTAACAACCTGTGTTTGTGTAATCATTGTCAAAGTCTTCAGTTCGCATCCTTTGTACTCAAAGACCAGCCACGGGGAAGATGATCACCAAAAAGAATACAACTTTATTCAGTGGTGGCAGTCCGAGCTGGGACACTTGCTAGGTATTGGGTGCATGAGGGTGGTTCCCGTTCATTGCGTGGACCTGTGACCCAAAACAGTGACCTGGCTGGAATGTGCAGGCGGTGCAGGCACTGCTGCCACCCACAGCTCGTGAGGGACATTGCCCAACGTGAGGTGGAAAGACTGAGTCTGCTTTGCCATCAGTTACCAGCTTCCATGCACAAGGTAACATACAAGGAGCTTGGTGTGGGACCCTTGAAGAAGATTGTGTAAGTGTATTTTGTTTCACCCATAGAATGCTTTGGATGTTTTACTGTAGATGATGATGATGAAATGAGGATCAGACTCATAACCAAAAAGAAATTCTGTGGGAGTTGATTCTTCTGCTGTAGAAGCTCCTGGAAAGGAGTGGGGCTTAGCAACCAATGTGCAACCCCTCTTGATGTTATAATGACCTTGCTAGTAAACATTTTTAAGTATTATCTATGGCATCTTGTTAAGATTGTGGCTTTCTTATGCTAAGTGGCATACAAAACTTCACAAAAATGCAGGTGCCTGTACCAGCTTGCAATATAAGTATGAAACATTGGGGGTTTTTTAAAAAAAAATCAAGGATATGCATCCTATGAAGACAGAAGTGTATAAACAGTTTGATCAGCTTTGTATACAGACTTTGGTTGCGTAGTGGCAGATGCAAAGCTTAATTCATTAGGTGTGATGGTCAAGACATTGCTAGTTTGGATCTGTTCCTGGAAATGATTGAGATGCACTTGAGATTCTGGTTCTGTGATTGTTTTTTTAAACAATAAATCAAAACATAACAGTGTTGCATCATACTCTAAAAGTCAACAGTGTTTGTTGAATATCTTAACAGAACATAGCATAGATTGCTAATAGATGCTCTTTATACGTAAAAGAATATTTTTTTTTGTTGATGGGGTCAGTATTTTGGGAAATTCAATGTCCTCTGAAAAGAAGACTTTGAAGGGAAAACAGTATTTTAGTCATAACAAATAGAAAAATATTTGCACATTTTAAGAGTTAAAAACTTCAAAATTGAATAACGTGATTTACTATTTTATAGTATATCTAAAATAAATACTGATATTAAATAGTTTAATAATAATATTTTAAAATATTCTAGCTCCAAAGAGAAGTAGAGCAGTGAAAGGACTGGCATCAAATGTCTTTGTATGTTTGTTAGTCATAACTCCCCTATAAGAATAATACACTTTTTCAGAAGCATCTGCTTCTGTGGAAGCTTTTCTTCTCTGTGCTCAGTGACTGGGACAAGTTCTGTTCAGTTACCAAAAGTAGGTGAGGCTGGAGCAGCTCAGTTCAGCTCTCCTAGCCTTGACTTCCATAAGTTATCAATCCTGAATATGTGTGAACATCTGCTGCATTATTATGTGGGTATTTTATGCCATTCATTTTAAGGGCTAATAAATGAGATCACAGATGAAAAGTTGAAGCAGACAATTGCTCTGGGGAAATGATACTAGGCTCTGTTGTGCCAGAATAAATGTTGCTAACTTCTTCAGACTATATGTAACATTAATATCTAAATAAACATTATAGTCAGTTATATAGCCAGTAAATACTTTTGCCTACAAGTCTTCAATACTCACCCTGAGTTACTAGTGAGTGCTATGCAGCTTCAAGGTACAGCTTTCTGGAATGCCTTTACCACTATTCTTACGGAACTTCCTCAATTAGTCTGTGCTCTCACACGGAGTAGTTACTATCTTTGAAAGAGTGAAGCTTTCTGATAATTGATTTATAGTAGCAAAACCTTAATGGTTGTCAACCTTCACAGTTTCGTCCGTGGTCGTTCTGCATGAGGGTTGTCCACTGGCTTTGTAGCCAGGATGAACAGTGATGTAAACATTGCTATATTTACAAACAGAAAAAAATGTCATTGGGGCTTCCAAATCAGAGAAAAAATAGGTATCCTTAGCCAAAATTGTATTCTTTTGAATATGCCTACCTTAATTTGACTTCTGAGTATTGTCGAGTGCACTCATTCAGTGTTAACATATATGATGGCTGTAAACCTGCCTTTGGATTGCTTTGAAAGTATGTGAAACAATTAAAGATTTTTCATAAGGTGTGAAAAGCATGTTTTCACACCTTGGTAATTCAGACAACAGCTGAAAAGGATTTCCTTAAGACTACCAGAAATACCTCTCTCTGAAATAAGATCATGCATGAGGAGCCTGATTCTTCTTGGCATTGACCCTGTGTCATCTTTCACCAGGTTATGAATAGCTACAAAACCCTCTGTGATGAGAAAGGCATCATTTTGTAGCCAGCCCAGGCAGAGAAGAGCAACAAAGCAGCTATGCTATATAACTACAGTGTAAGTGATAATACCGAGTGAAAAGCAGAGGAAAACTCAACCAAAGGTGCCTAAAAGATGATAAAGTTCACTAAACATACAAAGAGAAAATTCAGCATGAAAGCACTTGCTCAGTCTTGACACTGCTCTAACAAATGTCTAAGAAAACTACCTCCTGTGTCTGCTCTGCAGCTGCTGTGTAATGGATGTGCTGTACCCTTGGTTTGCACTGGCAGCAATTGCAATGTCTGCCTTGATAAATTAAAGCGACGGCTAGAAATGGCAGTGCTTCTGCTTGATTCAGAAGGTAGGGGTAGAATCCTTCCTTCTAGATGAACAAAGTCAATGAATGGGTTTAGAGATAGCAACCTCTTTGTGCTGATCCCTTTCAGGAGCGATAGCAGGTCTGTAAATGCCTGCTGTACCATTTAACTTTTTCTCATTACTGCATCATGTTTTACTCTCTTCATTGCAAGTAACCAAAAAGGAAAAAAGAGGGGAGTGGAATATGGTGCCAGATCATAAGGGAGGTCTTGGGATCTTTTGTTCCTCCTTCATACCCTCTTCTTTGAAAGATACGGTTATTGCTTCCCTAAGTGGCATCATTTTGTGCAGTGTAAAAATGTACATGCACCAGCACTGCTGACTGTGTGGGAAATGGTCCTGGCAAGTTTTGGGCTTTTAGCCAAGTCAGTTACACTTTTCTTGAAAACAAGAAATAACACTGTATCCGCACAGAATCTATAGATCTGCTGTGTTAGCTGTGTAGACACATAAAGAAAACAGCAGAAAAGGCAAGCTGGGCTTACATATCAGGAAAACAGAGCATTTTTTTAGTAACTTGTTTTCACAGGGAATGTTTGCTCCTCTTGGGGATACATAAATCACTGCAAAACTGTCAAATTCTGCCTAGGATTTGGACAGAAAGTTGCTTCAATTGACCAATTGTGTTAGTGCAAACAGCTTAACACACATTAGTGATGTTACGTGTGTTACTCCAGCTTGTATTTGCTTGAGTATTTTCTGAATTACATCCTAAAGAAATGACGACTTCTGATGAAAACAAAGGAAAATTTAGCATAAAAAATAATGAGAGATGGATTAGACCCTAAATCAGTAAATTGACAGAGGGGGTGGAGACTACCTCTGTAGTGTGCTGTGTGAGTGACAAACGTGGGGCCCAACAGGACATTTAATGCAGAATGAAAGCCTTTTTTAGCCTTGGAATGACTAAGTAGCAAGGAAATTATGCAAAAGCGGATTGTACAAAATATTCTCGGATCAAGTGATCATGAGTTTACATTGACTTAGGATAAATGCTGCCATGCCATTTGGGGATACCTGAGCTTGCTCTGAACAAGCTGTACCAGGAGCTGCAAAGGCCAGTACAGCTGCAGAATGTGTATACTGTGGTTGCTTTGCTGCTTTCCTCTGCTCAGACTGTTTAACTGGTTGTTTTCTCCAAAATTTCAGTCTTATATCCAGTCCATCATGTGAGGCTTTGTATGTTGCCACTAATGCTTACCAGCTCTAGTCAGGATGTATGTCCTGGTACCTATTAGAATCACATCTCCATTTTTTCAGAACTGAATCAGGCTAGTTCTGCATTTCTTTGTTTTTTCTCAGTACTAGCAACCTGCACTGAACCTCTGGTATCATCATGCAGGGTTGTTTACTTTTGCACCACGTGCAGTGTTTCTTTTCCCAGTGCAGACAACTCTACCTTTTAAATGAATTGGCTCTGTTTGTCTTGCCTTGCGTCAGCAGCAGGCAACAGGTGAGTGAGGTGAATGGTGAGAAGAGCAAAGACAAAGAAGAAAGTGGAGAGGAGGAATGGAGAGACTGGTAAACCACTAGAAAAGAAGACAAATTTTCACAGAGGAAAGTAAAGAAAGATCCAGACTGGTAAAAATGAAAGCTGTTGTCTAAAACCAGCATAAAATTTGACACTAGAGTTGGTGGAAACGAGTCCTCATCTTTCCCCTGCTTGGTCTCATGATAGCAGATACCGGCTGCCCTGAAAGTATTCCAGAGAGCTGATTCACAGGATCATAGAAGCATCGAGGTTGGAAGAGACCTTCAAGATCATGCAGTCCAACCGCCTACCTACATCACCACTAAACCACATCACCCAGTGCCACATCCAGACACCTCTTGAACGCCTCCAGGGACAGTGACTCCACCACTGCCCTGGGCAACCTATTCCAATACCTAATCACCCTTACAGTGGAGAAATTTTTCCTAATGTCTGATCTGAATCTCCCCTGCTGCAATTTAAACCCTTTAGTAGATTGTGATCTACTTGTTCATAGAAGAAAAATTCTAGAAAACCACTTTGCTCCTTTGTTTCTATGATAGACATAATTTCAAAAAAATCTTTTATCACCAGTTAAGCCCTAATATTACTTTCTTTTTTCAGCAGGCAGTGAAGTTAGTTGACTGTTTTTGGATTCCTAGTGTTGATTGCTTATTCCGTGTGTCTGGGTAGATACCAATCACATTGTCCCCTCTGAATATAATGACTTTCACAAAGAATTGCAATGAAGTCCTTTAATAAGTCAAAGGGCTGAACCTTCAATTTAATAAGACCCATATTTTTTCCTCTGAGAACTTTGTTTTACTAGCAATTCAGAACTAAGCCTACAAATCAAAACATCTTTTGTCAGGGATTTTTTAGGGAATTCACAGTTGCAAATGACTTTGCCATTTGTTGTTCTTCGTACAAAATGAAATCCTTGTCCTGAGTAAATGGATATAAGTTTGGAGCTAGATATTTTGTACATTGCCTTCAAAAACAGCTAACAGTTTTCTGTACAAGAAAGCACATTTTCACTTCTATGCATATAGGAAGTTTTGGAATATATCAGCTATGATACTTAAGGGGCAATAAGAACACATTTTATTTACTTCAGAACACTGAATTAGTTAAAATACTAAAAATGCAACATGATGGTAGTGTAGCGGGGCTTCCTTGATATCACAGGGGGTTATGTACCTTGTACTCACACGTATGGAAGCCTTACCTTGCTGTAAAGAACATCTAAGATGAAGCTATCAACTGCATCATTGAAACAGAGCAGCAGTTTCAACAAGATTGACAGATGTTGTCACGAAAGTAAGAATGCATAAGCACGTTCAGAAGTTGTAGTTTAATTTGTCAGGATGTTAGGGCTAGCATTTTTATCATTGGAAATAGATTTGGAAGGGAAATGAAGTAAACACAACTTCACTAAAAACCAGGATCAAAGCTTCCTGTTCTTTCTTTGAGATGAGGATTTCCCTGGCAGCTTATTCCTGTGGGTGGCCAGACTATCACCTTTTACATCCCTTATGAAAGACAATTCTCCTTAAAGCATACAGTGATCACAACCTGTGCTGGAACATGGTTCTAATACTGTATTCTTGGGAAGAATGGCTTGTGTTGAATTGACAGATTTATTTTCTTTGCATTGCAAGTATTAGACTGTTTCTTAAGCTGGTAGGTATCAGCCTATCATGACACGCATATGGATTTCTATAAATTTGTATTTCCAAGGTGGAAAGCTGTAAAAATAGGATCTCTGATGAAACATCATGTGGTTGAAAGTGAAAAATTTAGAATTATTTGAGACATGGATTTTGAAAGTCCTGCAGTCTTCTGATACCCATGTTTGCAAATTCTTTTCACTTGACTGGTATTTGGAAACAGACATTTGTTGGGCTGTGTATAGCAGATATAAAAAAGGAAGATGCTCAATACTGCCTTTTTCTTTCAGGGGAATTGATTAAACAACTTTAGGAATTTCATGGGTGGAAACCATTCTGTGTACATGTATAGTTTTCAAGTATCTCTCTTCATACTATATGAATGATGGTAAAGAAATATTATTTATAGTTATTCATATATTAAATAATTATGTGAAAACATGCAATCGACTTTTCTGCAGAAACCGCAGAACTTGGAAGCATTAACTTGAAACATCAGATTGCCTCTACTGAGAGAGCTCAAGTGCTGTTCACAGTGAAACTCTGGAGGAGTATAAAAGCAATCGGTCATCTTCAGAATGTGGCAGTGACCTTGAACTTCACTGAGCTGCACTTTATTTAGCTTAGGCCAATGATTAACTTTGGTAATGACTGTGTTTCAAATTCACCATTGTTTATATATCTGGCAGTGAAGTAAGCTGTGTCTGTCTTTGTGTGGATGATACAGTATATTTAAAGGAAACCCTTTGTATAAATTGTTTCCTTTGCAAAGTTACGTCTTTGTGCAAGTCCTTATTGCTTCTAATTTACCTCATTTGTCTTTGGACTTTTAACTTCAAGTTGATACTACAGTAGGCATAATATATTTCTTCTTATTATGTGTTGTTCTTTTCTCTTACTCCTTATTTAAAAGAGGATGACAAATTCTCTTATTCCACTCCCTTACAGCAATTAGTCTTCTATGGCAGATCCCCATGGAGCAGAGGAAGCTACACCCTGAAATAGTCATGTACAGGGACATGAGGTCATCTGTGTAGCTTTGCCTCTGCGGGGAGGTTTGTCAAGACATAGTACTTTAATTTCTAGCCTCAGCACCACAGGGAACCCAGCAGAAAGTCTGCCCACAGCACACATGGAAGCAAGGCGTCTTCAGATTCCTGTAATCTGCCCTAGGTCAGCCCTGGCCAGTTTGTTGCTGTGCTATCAGGCTCCTGACGGAACAAGAGTCGTGCTGTTTTTTAGGCAAAAAGGGAATGCAGCCCTTAGCTCGATCAAGGCTGGTGGAAATAGTCTAAGCTGAGGAGAACTTATGTTCCTTGACTTCAATGCAGGATACTGTTATGTGTGGTGAGACAATCCCACAAGGCCCTGTGTAGACAAATGCTGCTTGAAAATGTTTTACCAGGTACTAAATGGAAGAACGGTCCCCAGGGTTTATACATTTCAATGGAAATGAAAAAACTGGATTTTGCCTTTGGTTGCAGTGATGTAAATGACAACAGAGCAGAAATTTGCCTCGTAAACGGTATACAATCCAGGTACCTTCTAATAGGAAGTGGTCACAGGCCAGTGTCTTATTAGTCAGCTGTAGGAATATACCTGTGAATGTCTTAAAATATATTAGTAAGATGGGTATGCATATGAGTGTTTGCATTTCTCACGAGCTGTAAAAGAAGGTTGTAATAGTTTCACAATTCTGGTCTTAAATCTCTCAAATACAGCAGAGACTGTCAAATATTTTGTGGACAGGGTTATTTTTGCAGAGGGGGAAGAGACTATGAGGATACCCAGAGGCTCTACCTTGATTCTTCCTTGGTTTGTTCTCTAAACACAAAAAGTCATTCGCACTGAAAACAGTAGAAATAAATGTAGCATCTGGTGATTAAAAATTACATGATTTGATTCTGTTGAAATCTAAACTGGTTCATTCCAAACAGTAGTTTTTTCCAAGTAACTTCCAGTTGTGTGATAGTGACAGCAGAAAAATTGATCTGTGCAACACACGTCTACTCTTCCCTGTTTTTATCTCTTCTCTGCCTCTGCACATGTTGCACTGTCTGTAAGAGATCTGTGGTGTGCTTGTACCAGTGATTTCAGCCTTTCTGTAGTGGTGTTTGACAGGGGGCACAGTTAGACTCCTTGTCTGCTTTTCAGAAAGCTGAGCAGATGCTTATTAATCCTGATTCTCCTGTGTAATTTTAAAATTATTCTATTTTTCTGTCAAAATATAAAGACTTAAAAGCTATAACTCAAAACAGGGTAGTTAATGGAGGCATCATATTTGATGATATAAAAGCTGGTTAAAAGTTAAAAACAGAGTTTGTGCTCTACTTTTATTCTTCAGTTTTTAATCAAGAAAATAAGACCATTATTGTAGAGAAGCTTTCCTGCACACCAGTGAAATATCAGCCTTCACTTTGAAACAAAAACCCTGTAAATTTCCCCAAAGCTGAATTACCTACCTCAGAGTGCATGGTTGCAATGATTGTAAACCCAGTAGTAATGAATAAGTTCTTTTGCAGTCCTTTCTCCAAACTGATTGAAAGGTTTGCATTTTCAATTCCAACTGTGTTATTCTGTATTAATGAGTATACCACCTGGAGACCTGAGGACTATAGCCATATAAAAGAAAAATAAACCAAAAACCCCAACACAATAAATGCTACTAGTTAAGAAATAATTTTGTGTACAAATGCATATTATGAACATTTAAACAGTTGTGATTTTTTCCTCTGTCTGTTCCCCTTCTAGACGTTGTTCTGAATTGAAGGCACAGCTGTCCCATGCCTTGCCTTCCCATGATGGGTGATGCCTGTGCAGACAGACTTGTGGTGGTTCTGCTGAGCATTGGTGTGGCAGGAGATGTGTCAGCTGCTGTCCCAAACCCACATTGTTTCTTAGTGTGGCTGTGTGCTCCCAGCAGGACTTTGTCTTAGTGTGAGCCCTGCACTGAGGCAGTGACAGTTTAGAAGAAGACCTTTGGGAAGCTTTCAGATCAGAGCAGGTGGCTGGGCAAGGTGAGACCAAATCTACATGAAAGCTTAGGCAGACTTGTGTTTACCACAGGTGAATCCAGCGCAGGGCTGAGGGTCTATGGAGAAGAAACATCTGTATCTACTCAGTCTTGTCTGGCATTTCAAAATGAAAGTCTGGGTAAAGACTTTGTCTGGGCCTTCAGAAATTTGGAGCTTGATTTCTACATTGAGGACTGCATTTGCTGTTCTTTCTTAAACCCAGCTGCTATTCAAGCAAGCACTGTGAAAAGAAGCAAGGAACAGTCTGTGACACCTGAAATTACCAGTCTTAGAATTACCCTTACCAAAAAGATAAAAAAAGGCCAATTGTTTTGAGGTAGGAGAACAGAAATAATGTTCACTGACTGATGGGATAACTTGTGAGAAGTAAAACAGCTCAAAAAGTATAATTAGTCCTTGTAAATGTACTTCTGAATGATAATTCTTATATTTCACAAAGCTGATGCTGAGGAGTAGGAGAAACTTTTGCTTGGTACAAGGTAGAGTCATCTGCAGTGGAGTGCAAATGGGATCAAATTAGGAAAAGGAGAAATTAGGCTGAGTGTCAGGCAATTGGAACTATAGGAGTTATTTGACTGCAAAAGAGCTTCCCAAGGGAAATAATACAAGCCACATTATTTGGGACACCTAAAATTAGACTTTGGAAAGCACTAAAAAAATGTGCAACCTTGTTTTGGTAGGGAGGTGGACTAGAAAAGACAGGGTTTGGGATTTTCTTTTTTTTTGCAATAAATTCTGCAATTGTTGAGCCTGATTCTGCTCTGTGATGTGGAATTCAAAGGAGGAATTACATTACTTTTTCCCTGAAAAAAATGAAGCTAAACACACAGGCTTCTCTTCTCTACCTATTGCTGACTTTTTAAACTGTGTCTTTTTATTTCTGTCCCTTGAGGGTAGTTCAGACTCCTCTCTTCTGATTATAAATATGTATATTTAATGGAGAGGAGAAAGGGCACATGTGCCTTAAGGACCCTTCATGGCATTTCCCTCTTGTCTGGCTCTTAACAGGCACTAGAACTGATCAACGTGATGATGCTCCTTTTTTGTTTTTAATCCAGAATTTATTTAGCTTATAATGTACAAATCCATAACCCTGGCATGTTCTGAAGCTGTTGTCTGAAATTGCCAACTATATTTAACTAGCAACTTGATGGGGGGACGAGGCAAATGAAATACAGCCTTTAACCAAGGAACAGAGGCTTCTAAATACGTGTGTTGATATATAGACGGTGTTGCAGTCTTCTGCATAATTCTCTTTAAATACAAACTGCTTGTAAGTGAGATAGGTGCAGTGATACAAAAGAGGTTCTCATACCCAGTCCTGCATATTAAAATGTGTAGGTCGTGTAGTTATGACCAAATTCTGAGAGCCAATTTTTTTACAGTTGTAAATTAGTTTGAAGATGCCTGCCTTTATCTGCATACAGCCTTTCTTTGCTGTCAGTATCTGCTTGTGTTAATGACAGCTCTCCTTCTCCTAGAGCCCGCTTGAACAAACAGAGCCCTTACATGGAAACAGTTTCTTCATTGCATAGATATTAGATGTGATCACCTTCACACTGCAATAGTACCAGTATAAAAGCCACATGGATTTGTCTTTGTGCACAAAAGCACAAAGTTCAGAACATCAAGCCTCTGCATTTGTGATGAGACAAAGGAAGGGCATACACAGAATTTTCTGAAAGATGGTTCATTTGTATAGGACTCAAAACAGCACAGGAGGAAAGCTGTAGGGTGCCCCCAGTATTTCATTCAAGGGCTGTGTGTTACAGCCCTCCAAAATGCATTCTCCTCCTCTGTCACTGAACAAGAGGATTTGGGATAGAGGAGTGGGAGGCATGGTGAAGTGAACACTTCCTCTGCACTGAATTTTGGGTTGTAGAGGCCACGCAGTTTCTGGTCCTTAGAACTTAGGCTGCATCACTTGGAGGAGTGGGTGCTGGGGCTAGGACTGGTGAGAGAGGCAGCTAGAAAAGTCAACCGATTGCATTTCAGATTGTGACTTCTAAATACCAAGAGCCGATTCCCATTTCCTTTCTCCCACTGCTGCTCGCCCCCAGTGTGCTTTACCTCCTGCTGCCATGCACTCGGTCTGCCACAGAAGCGTGGGCTGTGTTTTTTTTCTAATTTGACTAAGAACATATTTCCCAATCTAAATCGTTAATGAAGACAAAAGGCCTGTATTGCAGGGTAGGAAGATACTAACCCGAAACACACTATTAGCAGTGTGTAAGGACTCATTCTCCTTATGTCCCTGTTTTTGAATGACTTAATTGAGGAAAAGAGGTATCTTCTGATAATAGCTTTTTCCACAGGGCAACAATGAGGGTGGAATGGTGGAGATGCTGGGATGCCAGTTTCTTGGAAAGCTTCGTTAAGCCATTATTAAAGTCATTGTAACCAATTCTGTTACAGATCTGCTCTGATATGCTATTCCTTTGCATAGCAATCTCTTTAGGGAGAAAGCAAATGTTGTAGAAGCTCTGCATAGTTAATTTTTGATCGATGTCCCATAAAGTATTTTAAAAGATGCAGCAGAAGGGAAGTACTCGGATATTTTCTGGATATTGTTGGCATACACTTGATAGGAAGTGGACAAGGCTGCATATACCTTCTAATTTCATCACCTCTTCTAATTGATCCTCCTCTAACAAAGCAGACTAGTATTCACCTAAAGATTGTAAATTGCCTCATTTCTGTATTTTCCTCTCTCCTGAAGCTCTCCGGATTGAACTGTCTCATTTCTCCCACTTAGAATCACAGAATGGTTTGGGTTGGAAGGGACCTTAAAGATCATCTGGTTCCACCCCCCTGCCATGAACAGGGACACCTCCCACCAGACCAGGTTGCTCCAAGCCCCATCCAACCTGGCCTTGAACACTGCCAGGGAGGGGGCAGCCACAGCTTCTCTGGGCAACCTGGGCCAGTGTCTCACCACCCTCACAGGAAATAACTTCTTCCTAATATCCAATCTAAATCTTCCCTCCTTCAGTTTGAAACCATTTCCCCTTCTCCTGTCACTCCATGCCCTTGTAAAACGTCCCTCTCCAGCTTTCCTGCAGGCCCCTTCAGGTACTGGAAGCACCATGCAGGCTTTTGGCACTGTTTCACATGACATTGTGAAGAGTCTTGGAAGACAATCATGACACAATGGGCTTAAAACTAGATGTAAAACCATGTTCAGAGCACTTACCCAAGAGTCACTGTCAAATTAAAAGAAGTTATCAAGGGTGGTTTGCAGAAGGCTCTCTTTGGCACTGCCTAGTACTTTCATTTGCAATTTTACTGATGAAATACAGGGGCTGCTTATTAACTTCACAGATGACTTCAGACTGAGAGGGGATGCAATCATGACAGAGGCTGGGTTAGAGATGAAAATCGGTGCATGATGCACTATCATTCTGCAGGAGATTTTTTTTTTAAAAGCATGTAGTTTTTGTTGAAGATATGTGTCTTTTTAGTCAATGTATTACTAACAAATTGTGAAAAGCTGAGATTTTAAAATGGTAGGAAAAACACATGTGACTTTAATACTTGAGATGTCTGGTCCTTCTATGCTGTCATTTGGTAATAGAAGCTTTAATTTGTAGAATTATTTATTCATTTATTATTCAATCATGTCTTTTATTCTTTTTTTTTCTTTTTTTCTTTTTTTAACATGGGAGCAAGTCCAGTGAACCTTACAAAGTTCCTTGCTCTGTCCTTAGGGCAGCAAACCTCTGGCTTAAAGTCAATGGAGTTTTTGTCCCAGCAGGAGTGCCTACATGTGGTTGACTGGGATTTATTCTCTGCAGAGTTGTATTTCAGGGCTGTGGGCTAGATTAAGGCAAGGCGTAATAGTTAAAGCTGGACAGGCTGGCATCTATGCATTTGGTATTCATGGCACTTGTCCAGATCTGTGAGCTTGCTCTTTAGATGAATGTTGTCATCAGATAACTATAATGAGGCTGTTCGTACTGTAGTTTTGGAATCAGTGCAGTATAAAAGTCTTCAGTCTGCTGAGAGCCAGAAATTTGGCTGATCTTCAGCTTGCAGTGTATAAACACGTTCCTCTTCTTTTTTTTTTCTTTTTCTTTTTCCTACTTTTTTTCTCCTCCCTTCCTTCCCCTCAAGGACATAGACTTTGGCTATATTTTTCATAACCGCGTGAAGCTAGAAATCTTACCGGATGCCTGTGCTGCCGCCGCCACCACCACCTCCTCCTCCGCCTCCACCACCTTCTGGAGGGCCCCCTCCACCACCACCTCTGGTAAGATTGACTTTTTATTTCCGTTAGCAAAAGCTTAGCTATAGTATCCAGCTCAGGACACCCAGAATTTTGGCATGGATATTCATAGCAAATATCTGGGGCAGATGGTTGTTTTGCTGCCTTTTGTTCTTCTGTTTGTTAGAGCAGAGGTCTCCAAGGTGCGATGCATGATATAATCCATTGGAGTGCGGGGAAAAATATTAGAACTTCAGTCATACATGTGTATAATTTATAAATAAATAAATATACCTATATTGGGGTGCATACGCAAAAAAATTTTGTTGCTAAGGGTGTGGGATCAAAAAGTTTGGAGATGAATGCATGAGAGGACATGTGATGAGAATTTAGCATTTGTGAATACTTCACCAGCCACGGGGAACTCATTTTTGGGTTGGTAATGTGCACATGGTAAGTGTTAATTTCTTCATCTTTTTTACAGCTTCTGTTAAGACTCACAGTGTTCAGCTGTAGGTGTTGCTCTTTCTAGCACATGCTGTCTTCCTGGGGATACAGCCCAGTATGCTTTTATACATGTACAGGAACAGTTATGGCTTATAACAGATCATTACTCTGTGTGTCATGAAGTAGAACATGTGCCCTGCCAGCATGTTTGCAATCACAGGAGGATGCTCTGAGTGGAGTTTCAGGGTATTAAATTTTCATACCTGCACAATGAATTATTGTACCTATGATAAAACATGTTTTAAGTAATTCCTTGTATTCTGCAATCATTTGTTTGTAGCCTGTTTCTGCATTGAAATTCTTCAACCATTTCTGACATAGTGAAACTTGACATGGTTGTACTCAAGACATAAAATCTCTCCTGACTTTTTTTCATGTATTTTTCTGTCACTGCTGAACTTACTTGCAGTGTGTTAGTCCCTGGAGAAAAATGGTATGGGGTACTTCAAATGTAGTTAAAGTTTTTATTTTTATTTTTTAAGAACTTTATTTCTCCTCTGCATTCTCTGGCATCTCTGCCTGTTTATTTCCCATGAAGGTCTGTTGATTTCATTTGATAATGTTGTGTTACCTTCTTCCAGAAGGAGGTTTCCTTGCATGTTTCTCTCTGCTACTTTGCAGGCTGAACCATTTTGTAAAACACTTCATGAATTGTGAAGATGAAGAGGAGGAAGATAAAGACAGCACATGAAATGAGCTTGATTCCTCTTATCATTCTGTTTTCACTTTGAGCACCATGAGCAGTGTTTTCAATTAGCAGCTCTTCTGGGTTGGTACACAACTATAGTTAGATACTGAAATATTCGGGCTGAATTTTGTGAGCAACTTAAAGCCCACAACTGCAATTAAAGTCAACAGAAGCTGCAAGCATTCTTATCCTAATAAATTAAGCTCAGTAAGTATCTAGAGACATTTTTAGACTGCTCTAACATATGCCAATTGTAAAAGACTTGAGAAAGCTAAGAGGACCCCTGAGGACCTGTATGAACAAGTTAGGTTTTTTGTTTTCCCTCCTTTTCTGATGACTAAAATCACACCTATGATAGGGTTTTGGTATGAGAAATCTTATGCGATATTTCCATGTTTTAGTTACATCATTCTATTTCAAATGTGATCGGCATGTAAGACATACAGAATTTAGGGTCAGTTTTATCTTGGTGATATGATATAAACTAAATGTACTTCTCATTAGCATCTGGTATTAAAGCCTTCCAAGTGTTGATACTGAAAAGAGTGCATGAACCAACATAAAGAATTAGTAAAATAATGTGACAGAACATTGCTTTTTCTGTAACAGCTGAAGGATTTTTCCCCGTCAAAACTGAATCACAGAGGGCTGAGAGGGTCTGCAGTCTGCCGAGTGAGTTCAGCAAAATCACAGTATGAGGGAGAGTCAGCTCTCCAGTTGGTGCCAAGTTGCAGAGTGAAATCTTGTAATTGGGGAATCCATGAAAATTTGATACAGACCCTATTTTCTTTTATTAGGACTAGAACTTGGCATCTGTCTTTTACAGCTGCTAAACTGCCCAGCTGTTGTTACAGCTGCTAAATCTGCAGTCAGAGGATGGAAGAAGAAAAATTCAACAGGCACATAGGTTTAAAGGAAAACCTTCAAAACAAATAAGTTTTATTTGGCCAACACGTGGAAATGTTCCAAAGTAAACAGCACTGTGATTTTTATTATGCTGATATAATTAAACCAAAGTAACGCTTACATTTTAGCAAATAAAAGTGAAGTTTTAATCATGGTGTTGATACGCGGGCGATCCACTAGTTTAGCTTACTTGATTTAGATTGAAAGAAAAACGTCTGTGTGTAGGTTGAGATTTTAGAATTCCTGTCTTTCTTCATGATATTAATGCACAGGTACCATAGACTTGACCTGCTTTTCAGATTATACTGATAATAGCTGTACTTTCCACTTGTTTTCATTATTAAGAGATTTTTAGCAGAAATAGTCACTACATTACCTTTTTTTTTCACATTTTCTTAGCGAATATTATGAACCACGGTCCCAAATGATTTTGCAGCCCTTACTTCATTGAAATCCTAAGCACTGTTGGCACTTGACTTTTTTGTGCTATTAACTCCCTCTTAAGGTGGAAGACAGGTTCTTTCCTACTGTTGTCAAAGATTTTAGACTTGTTAGATACTCTGCATTTGTACTGATTTCTGCTCACAAAAGTTGTTCCAAAGCAATACTAAAGTGATTTGAAGATGGCATTTAAGCCATGCTACAAGCCACCTGTGCTCAACAGCTGAAAAGCTACTGGCTGCTAGAGTGTACTTAAAACGAAGTGGGTTTTTCAGGAGGGAATGGTAGGGTATGTGCAGTAGCAGATGTAGGTGGCTGAGTCAAAATGTAAATATAGCTAATTGGATTAATTGAGCATGTCTTTAAATGCCTGACTTCTGGGGGTCATAGATAAAGATGAGAGGGATGAAGAGACAGAATAAAATTGTGCCCCAAAGTAGTTTCTGGCATTGGCTTACAGAATTCAGATGTTGTCTCTTTTCCCCTCCACCCTAATAAAGGAAACTTAGAAAGGAAGCATTAGGATGTCTGTTCTAAATCTCTTTACATTTTATTGGCATATGTGCATCACAGAGTATTTTTCATAGTTTTTTGGGGGGTTGGGTTGTTTTTATAGATCCTTCTGCTCCTGACAAACTTGTTTTCTCCCCTCCTTCTATTTCTTTTACCCATTTTGCCTTTTAGTTTGGCATATAAGGCATTCTGCTTAGTTTTGGTTTGTCATAGTTCCCAGAGTAGATACTAGATACCACCACTGAGACTGATCACGAATTTTTGAGAATTTTGCTGTGATAAACTACGTTCACTTTTTATGTGCAATGGAGGCTGCTCACTGCTGTGCAGCCTGTCTGTACACTTGAATTCCCAATGTTAAGATCAGTCATCACCTATTAAAATGTTAATATTGAGGGAAGTGTGTATGTGTAGCAGCCCTGCTGGGTTGTGCCTTATTCAAGAAGATGTTTGTTTAATGATTCATATGTTTGTGGAGTTTAATATTTCTATTCTCTTTAGAATTGGTATTATTAAGATCTTGGCTTAGAGATTAACACACACACCCCCCCCAAAATCACAATGGATCATATAATTAAAGCCAGTGAAGTAGCACGGGAAGTTTATTTGATTTATTGACATATTAAAAACTAGGAGAGCAGGAGAAGAAAGGAATATGCTTACTTTGGTGAGAGAAATGTGAAACTTGAATAAAGTTTAACACTGGACTGGCATGTAGATCCATCTTAATGATTACTGCATTCTTACTTAGTTAAAAAAAAAGAAAAAAGAAAAAAATAGAATTTCTGTTGTAGATAAACATATGTCAGTGTTTACCAAGTTTGTTACTCTGACCTTATTTTCTATCGTGGTTAAAAAGTCAGAAGAGCAATTCCTCATGGTATAGCACTATGTTAAACACATAATTTAGACAGAAGTAGGATTTCCAATGTTAAGGAAAACATCAGCTGATAGTTCTCCTGGGAGGATGGGTTTTTTCTCTCCCTTATGCAGCTGTCAGAGTGCAAACCTTGTTGAGCTGTTTTCCCTAACCTTCCCAAGAAATTCAGAGTGCTACAGTGTTTTTCTGGAGTTGTGTGGGAGTTGGTTTTGCTCCTATGACATTTAGTGCTACTGTTCTTCGGAAAGAGTAAAAACGTATGCAAAACAGCTTGGCTGAAGATAATGATGATTTATGGTATTTTGATTTGGTCTTATCAAATATAACATGAGAAAGAGAATGTGCGCATGTAAGAGTGTATATGCATAAATGTGTGTGTGTGCCTGCTAATTATTTATTGTAAAAATGAAGATAATTTCTCAAGATTTCATTTAGACCCCTAGGCAGGCAAGCATAACACTGAAAGATTATCAGATTTGTGCATAGTGCCAAATACAAAGTATTTAGGAATGTATTTATTACAATTTTATGTGAGCTGTGAGTAAGATGAGATTTAGTACTTTGTCATGAAGTCCCTAGGTCAGGAGGTACTAAATCATAATTTATCATTTATTTATTAATCATTTATTGCTGCTAGGTAAAACATACCCCAGCGACAAGAGTGCAGGCTTGGTAACTTTGTTGATGTCTGGCCATCACACACATTGTGCTGAGGGCTGGACAAAGTGCAGCTGAAGTTCTTGAGAATGTTTTGTTCCAGCCAAAATAAAGGAACTGATTTATAGTATTTTAATAACATAGCACATCTCACAACAGTCTGCTTTCATAAAGAAGTGAGACAGTTACATAGAAAAAATGCCATGTCTTTGTGTGGCTTATTTGACTTACTTTTCAGATAGTGCAAAATGTAGGATTGCATAGCTATGGCATCTTGAAGTGTTGTTGCTGTAGCCTTCTACTCTTGTGGTCAACAAATACAGAAGGGCTAGGTGGGGAAGATGTAAAGAAACGTAAATACTAAGTTGGCATTGCTCCATATGTTTCATCTGGAGAGGTACAGGGGCAACTACTGCATATATTTGTATGTTCTAATCTTCTCAAATGCTTTACTTGAGATCTATTAGGTCCCCACTTTTAATGTAGTTAGGTGGTGAGTTCTGTTTTGCAGGTTGTTGTGTGTTGTACGTGTTGTCTGAACAGAATGGAAAGCATTTAAATGTCTTTTTCTTATTCTTGTTATCTGTTTTCAATCTGTATACTTTTCCATATGAAAGTATGGAAATTGCAGCATGTTGCAGTGCTACCAGCAGTGAATGATCAAGCCCAGGTACTAAAGCAGCCTAGCTGCAGAGAGCTGGTAGGTTAATTTACCATTCTAATCACAAGGTGATATTGCCCTGAAAAATCAGTACCCCATCTGTAGTGCGTGCAGTGGCTGCATATTAAATTCAATCTGTCAATTAATATGACACTTGTAGCCTTTTAATTAAAAGAGAACCCAGACTTATAGCAATACTTGAGTTGTACTTCTCCATGTGGCTGGAAGGTGACATTACAAGAAATGTTAGTTTCTTACTGTTCTGTCTTGGGCTGATCATAATTTTGCATGGATGCTAAAAGGCATTCCAGAACGATCAGTAGCTTCTACACAGGTACCTGGGTAGGACAAATGGCCTAGCGTTCTTGGAATAGAGTAAGATTAAATTATGATACATGTAGGTTGTCACATGTTGAATATACCCTGCTGTGGTAGACAGAATAAACACAAGTAGGGTCACCAGCTCCCACGGCAGTATTTTCAGCCTTGCGCCATTTGATATTCTCGTTGCAATGCCAGAGCCTCAGGTATTTTTGTTTATGTAAGAATTTTCACTTCTATTGTCATTGATGCAGAGGAAATCTTGGGAATTTGAATCCCCAAAAATTTAGAAATCAGAAGGTGAAATTAAAAATTATTTTTTGAAGCCAGTCTCAGGGTATTTTTGCTATCTGACTTGTGCTCTTTCTGAACTGCTGGGAACACTTTTAAAGTAGTTTTGATTCTATACTGCCTCTATTTTGGTGACTTCATATTTTCTTTTAGTGAAAGAACAGCCTGAATTTATGTTTAAAATGTGGGTGTTAAATACCCATAAAAAACCTAAATGGCTCAGCAGGTATAAATCATCATATTGATTCTCTTGCATTTTAGCATTCAGGTATGGAAATTTAGCAACCCACTCTGGAGAACTTTGAGTACACCCTTATTAACAAGCCTACTGCTCCATTTGTAGCAGCAGCAATTGAACCTTTCAGTATACGAGATTTTAGATTGTCTGGTGGAGTGTTGCTAACATAAATGAAGAGGGGTCTATTTGGTGCAGTAGTGTTTGAAATGAGCAATGGGATATAGATGTAGAAGAGAGCAGCTCCTGCTTACGCTGTTGGTTTTTTTTATCGTTTGTTCCCTGCCATTGTGTATACCAGTTTGCTTCAAGCAGGTAGGTGTTAGTGCAGAGCAGGCACCGGGCTCTGGTAACACTGAAACGCCTCATTATTTGAGACTAATGCCAGGACAAGGCGGTGGCTAAAACGCCAGGAAGAGATCTGTAACTACTTTTGCACAGCACTTCCCTTGCTAGAAGTTGAGGACCGAGGCTGGTGTAGACACAGGCTATCTAAGTACACACATTGCTCGATGACCTTTTCAACCCAGCAGGTTCAGATTGCAGAACTTTCATGTGATGGAGGCTGAGCTCATGGTTAATCATTATTGAGCTGGGTGTTGATGGGATCGGTGAAATGCTGCTCCTGTCATTCTCTTGAAACAATGACTTCATTAGCTTCCAGGAAGCTATTTGGCAGGTCCCCTCATGTGGGTTCCCTCAGGAAAAATGTTGGCTGGAGTGACCCCTCGCATGGGAAGTGCTTGAAACAGCTTGCTGGAAGGCTGAGAGATTGCAGTGTTTACCCTGGTAGAGCAAGTGCCAAGAATTAATTAGTTTCATCCTATGCTACACAGCAGAAATACAAGAAGTGGCTCTGATCTTGCGATTGACTGTGCAGGTGGAGTCTTGCACCGTGGCAAGGTTTCCCATAATTAAAAAGCTTTAAATCAGAGGTAAGGGCTCTATTGTGAATAGATGAACTCAAACTCACAGATACCAGATCTTGCAAGCTTCTTTATAAATGAACATTTAAAATACTTAAAGTAGAAGAAGTAATGTGCTTTATTGTTGAGACTTGCTGGATTTTTCCTTAAGCTGGAAGGGGGAGATTGTTTTGATTAATTGTATTTGCATTTGACAGTGCATGAGTGAAGCCACACCTGATGCATACTTAAAGTAAATGCAAGAAGGATGAAAATGTTTTTCTCTCTTTTACTGCTGTTTGTGACTTGCTAGAAATTGGGTTTGTTTTATTATTTGAATAAGCTTCTGGTTTTTGTTGCAATTGCATTTCTTGGCGCATTCCTGAGGGAGACTTGAGCTGCCACTTTGAGAATTCCTTGTAAAAGCAGTGCTCTTGCCTGCCGGGCAAACTACTGCTGCTGCTGCTGCTGAAAATACAGAATCACGAATTCTTGGCATATTTCTAATCTAGTAATAGTGGATTGATCTTGGAAAAACAAGTTCCTCTGGCATTTCAGATTTCAAGTTGGGCTACAAATGCATAGATTACTTTTATAATCCTATGCTATGTCTATGAAGACATACTGGCTAGCTTACACTGAGATTCTGGTCATCTTCCATATTCTACCTGGTTCCAAAACAACCTCTTTCTCTTAATAAAAAAATTATGACATTCTAGTCTGTCTGAATGTTCTGGCATCTTACTGTCAATATTTTTTTTCCTGTCAGTTCTGTTTTTGAAAAGGATGCAGTCTTTTAAGAGTTGAGTTAATTTAAAGATGTTAGTCTCGATGCTTACAGAGATCTCCTTACAGAATGCTTGTGGTCAGCAGCTTGTAGTTAAATGGAAGGAAGTTATGGAGTAATTTGCTTGCAAGTAGGTCTCCCCTGACCTTAATCCACTCTTTTTCATCAGCAGTATTCCCAGAAGGGTATTTTAGCAGGGTGTCGCCCCTTACGGCCCCTTACTCTATGTCTGTGCTCTTCAAGACTGTTGTAAGCACCTACCCTGTGCCTTGGCTTTCCTTCAAGGGAGCAGGAGTTTTATGGCTGGATGGGGACCCAGTCATCATGTCTCCCTCCATGCTCTCCTACTTGGAGAACCTTGCTATGCCATATGGGTGGTGAGAACACTCATCATCCTTCCTCAGATGATTTACGAACCCAAACAAGCTGTGTTTCCCTTTCGATATTCTGAGCCATCTCTGGCATGACGCACATACAGCGTTACGCAGCTAACTTCGCCTTTATTGTCCTCTTTCCTGAACAATCCATATTTATCTACACCAGAATTCCAGTTATTTTTAATATAGGAATGATATTCAGGGGGGGTTTTTTGTTATATTTCCTGTTGTTCAGGGTTTTCTTGGTGATTTGCATGTCCTTGAATTAAGGTTTAAATGTCCCAGTGGTCACTGGCTGTTGATGCACTTTCTTTGACCAGACTGGCACTGTTGTGGCACTGACTGCATTGCCTACACAGCTATTGCTGATTTTGCCCTGTCTGCTGTTCTATCTGCTGGTTTTAACTGTCCATTGTCACGTTTGTAGACTTTTTCTTTTCATTTCTTACTGTAGGTTTAGATTCTGACTCATGTCAGGTTGGATGCCAGAGAAGGCCAGAGCTGGCCCAGGAACTCTTGTTTTCATGAGTGTGTGTCTCTGTGATCAGGCATCCCTTATCTGAGTGCTTGCTGTTCATCTTTCTTTATCTTGCTGCAATGTCTTTCCCCTTCCTTAAAAGCCAAACCTGAGGTGTTACATGCTGCATTGGTGAAAATCCCTTGCCTCAGCCCATGTTTGTAGAGGTTTGGCTGAGCATGGCAGAGAAGAATAAGAAGAAAGCAAGGGTTTGTTAAGGGGTGTCCTCAAACTCTGCCTGTACTGAAATACACACTGTGTACGCCTTCTGCCAGTATCTTGATCTCTCCACTGAATCTGTCCTTTTTGTCTAGGAGGAAAAAATTGAGCATGGGAGAGAGGAAGGGTGATTGACACCAGATTCACAGAAATAAATTAAATTGTCAGCAAAGGAGAGAGTTCTTTTTCTGCCCATAATAAAATACTGCATGTCAAATTGATTGATTGGGTTTTAATTTTGTTGGTATTTGTCTCCCCAAATAGATGGTTAGGGATAAGCTAAATGTATTTTGACTTCTATTTTGTTATAGGGTATTTTTAAATCTAGTTCAGATAAATAAATAAATTTTCTACATAGCTGTATTTCCCAATATTTCCTGTAAAAAGTGACCAGGAAAGGGAATCTGCTGTGATGATACAATTCATTACATGTTAGGGGTATAAATACTCAGTACTACAAGTTCTCTGAAATAAAAGAGAACGTAGTGCCTTTGGATGGAATTGTGCTTTATTTTATCTTACGGCTCCTACCTATTATAGAGCAGGAGTACTGGATCCTCTTTTCCCATCAGCTGATGGGTTTATTCTGAACCAAAGGTCAGTGACTGCCTGGCTACTGGGATTGTCCAGGTGACTGGAGGTACATTTTTGCTGCAGCTGTCATGCTTATGAAGATCTACACTACCCTGAAGTATTTTGCAAACTCAGTCAAGAGCATATTTAAAAATCAGAGTAAATATAACGTTTATGGGACAGTGTATGCATCCACTGTGACCTGAACTACCTGCCCAGAGTCCAGAGGATTTTCCTTTTTCTGTGTGCTCTTTAAAATCAGAATCTGAGTGCTCCTTAAAATCAGAAAGATAATAATTACTACTTCCTATAATTAGTACTACAATGAACTTTTTCAAATGCCTGGTGTTTTCTGCATTTACATCATTTTAGCATCTGAGCACATACACCTCTTAAATATTTTAAGTATCATAGAAGCCCAGGGGGTAGGTCGATGCTCCCATCTGTCTTGCAAGATGCACCATGACTTTCCCAAGGTGATGCAAGTATTGCAGCAGTAATTTACCCAGAAATAGAACTCATTGCCATAGATTTCAATCCATTGTCTTTAAAAAAAATTCTCTGACCTTAATCTGTCTGATACAGCTCAATTTGGGGTGTTAAGATTGTGATTGTTCAGGGCCAAACCTTGCATGGTCCATATATACAGTGAACAGTTGTTCTGCTAAACAAAATCACTCACTTTCACAGAACTCAAAACTGGAAGAAACTGTTACAAAGCACTGGCATGCTCCCCACTGCAAGGTGTGTTGCATGTCAGCAAGCAGCTCTGTGTGGGGCTCAATATCTTGTGCTTCACAAAAAGTGTTTCTGCCAGAGAAGATTCAGCCTTGATCTGAAAACCAAGGAATCAATCATCTGCTGCCATCTGCAGCCCTTTGCTGTGGGGAATGGTCGCTCTGGCTGCTTCCATGCTTGCTGTTTTCTAATCAGGGCTTGTCTCGTATATTAATTCGCCAAATGCCTGTCTCTGCTGGATTAACAGACCCTGAGTCCCTCATTTCCCTGTGAAGGTTTGTGGTTTGTGCAGGCAGGTCACCCCTCGACAGGCTTCAGGGCTCACTGACCAGGCTGAGCTGCTAAAATCTGAACTGTTTCCTCCAGCTTTTTGAACATCACATTGGCTCTTCCCCGTGTACCTCCAGTTTTCAAAAATCCCTTTAAAGATCTGGAGACCAGAACTGAACTTGTAATTCCATTTTTGCTCACATTATTTTTTTCTGAAAGGACAAAATGGATCAGAGGAGCGTGCTATCCCTCCTTCCACAGCACTGTGCTTGGAGGTCAGGCACACCTGCCCATGCACACTCACTGCTGAAGCCTGCTGCCTGTCAGGCTTGTGGCACTCTGCATGCAGGCTTCCATTTCAGAGGTATGGCCAGAACTTTCCTCTGATCATTTTCAGTTTTACATTTGACATTTGTATATTGGGCATAATCTTGGGGGTTTTTTCGTTTGGTGTTTTTTTTCCTCAGCGGTGGGGGAGGATGTTTTGGTTTGTTGTTCTTCCCAAATGGCCTCAAGTTGCAGTGATTTAGATCTCTCTGTATAACCGTGCTGTCCTCATTCATTTCTCTGCCAGTCTAAGCTATGACCTGCAAATTTTGAAATGTTTATTTCCATCATTGATGATTTACACTCTGAAACATCATTCTAAATATTGTGCTTTACTGGTATTTCCCTGTTTACAGGTACTTTGGAGACCTGGCAGGTAGCCTAAACATTGATACCTTACAGAATAGCATAGCTGAGGGTGTAATTTAGGATTCTGAAGGCTGAAGTAGTGGAGTATGGTGAGATGAAAAGGGAGTAGATCTCTTATGTTCAGGCTCTTTACATGTGTGGTTTGTTCTGTTCTGTTTCCAGCATGTACTGAATGTGCCATTCTTTATGTCTGAAATAGTAGCAGAAACCCAGTGGTTTCTAAGGTAAATGAGAACCCACCGTTCCCTGACCGATCCATGTAAATAAAGTATGGAATTTAATTTCACTCTGTGTTACCTGAGGCAGCTCTGGCATCTGATAAAACAAATGATCTTTGCATTCTTCTCTGCTTCCCTTCTGATTTTCACTGAAAGACTGAGATGTTTCTCTTTTTGTAAATAAATGAGGCTGCCCTGCGGATGGGGTGGTAGGAAGCAGCCTAAGAATTACATTCTTTGTTTTGCAGCTGTTTTCGCTCTGTAACACGAAAATGCATTTGTCTTCCTGTTTGAACGCTTCTATTTCATGTGATTGGATTGAACATTTGACACCCTTAAGAGGTCCTGGTTTTTGCTTTTCTCTTGATGCACAACTTACATGTACAGTATCTGTTGTGCTATGTGCTGCAGGCGTAGTATGAGTGTGAATCCCAGGTTAATTTCTGCATCAAAGGAAGGAAGCTTCCTTTCTGACTGTGTATCACAAAGCAATGATAAAAATACAAATTTGTGAACACAGTACCCCAGTAGAAGAGTGTGTGAGACATTACCTGGTGAAATGATTCTTGACAAAAATTGTCACTGGCCTTGGGAGTGCAGGCAGTGAACAAGAAATCCAAAGGAGCTCTGACTGTTGTGCGACCAGGCAACACTGCACTCCAGACCATCTTGACTTTGTAATGGAAAAAGAGAATCTATATCAAGCTGCTCTGCAGCTAATCAATCACCCAAATCCACCAGGCTCATGGAAGATTGTATCTCTTACATACACGAGGAGGAAGCAGAAGCAGCTGGGGCGTGGGATAGACTTGTGCTTGAAGTAAAGGCACCTGTTGTAAGAGGAAGGCAGCTCCTTGTGCTGTGTTATGAGCCTGCAGAGCAGCGTGCCTGTTTTTTTATGCTACAAATTGTGAACAAATTAATTGAATCTTAGCCACGTTACAGTGGCTATCAAGTCATGGGTCACTCACAAATATAAGTTGCCACAAGTGGGGTATTTTAGCCTAATAGCTATTTTGGTATCAAGACTTCATATTCCAATAGCCTACCCGCTCAGCAATCGGGGAGATGAAGTGGACAGCTGGCAGAATATATGGACACTGGAATCCAGAAATGAAAACACAGCTGCTGGGTCTAATTTTAAACATAGGTCTGGATCAGATCACTCTAGATCCTGGTTGTCCTGCTTCAGCAAAGTCATTAGTGGGAACAGAGAGGCGTAAAGTTCAAGATACTGGTAAAAAGCTTTTTGTGAGAAGGGGAGGCATCCGTGTTCCGGTTATGGTATTTCCATTTTTCACAGTAAGTATTGTCAACTTCCAGAAAATGTGAGTGGAAACAGTGTCTGGCTGGTACGCGGTCTGACGCAGCTTTACACAGGCAGCTTTTCGGGGTTGCCTTCATGGGCAGCGGGACTCCCTGTCCTGGCAGCACAAGGGCAGGCAGCGCTGTTTCAGATTAGGAAACCACTTAACAAAGTGGGTTTTTCCTCATCTTTTTAAATAATATAAGGTTACAGTATCAGTCACAAGATTACAATTCTGAGTTTTTACATCAGGTGTCAAGAATGCAGCGGGCATTGGCAGCCATCTGAGTGCCATCTAGTGGGGCTCTGCAAATTAAGATTGCCTTTTTTTTCTTTTTTTTTGCAAGTACAAAAATAACCAAGTAATATTGTACCAGTATGATTCTTCATTTAGGATTTGCAAGTTAGTAATTTTATTAACTTAGCAGCTGGTGAAGTACTTTCAAGCATCTGTTTTGCTTTCAGAGTGCTATTACAACGTCGGGTTTTTGTTTTAAAGTGTGACAATATTTTGTTCTGCTTTATTATGACTGATGCTAAAATTAAGGGCTATGGAAACATTTCTGGTATTCGTTGTCTTTAGGAAGTTAGCTAACTTATGGGAGTTTGCAGTAGGTGTGGGAACATGCAGCACGTTGCTCCTCTCACATGAAGATTCTCCTCTATTGGACCACTCTGTTAACCCTGATAGGTTTAGAAGTAACAGCTTTGCTGGTTTATATCTGCTTCAGGAAAGAGAAATGTCCAAACTTTATAAAGATTTTATTTTTATTTTTCTTTATAACAGAAAACCTGATGTTATAAAAATAAAGACTAAAAATGTTTGTTGTTTTTTTTGTTTGTTTTATTACAAACTTTAAACTACAACCTGACTTCACATTTATGGACCTTGATGAGACTAAAAAAATTACTAAAATATAACAGGATTCCTCTAAAGACACTCCACTTAAACTGCTGTAAATCTCCAATACAGAGAGACAGTCTAAATTATTTAACGATCATGTTCAAATATAAGTGCAATATGCAGTTAACTGTTGTTTTTCCTAGGGAAAAGTGGTAAAACAGAAAGACGTTTATTCTAATTTAGCATATAAAATCCTTGCTGTAAAGCATTGCAAATAGCATGAAAAGAGCTAAAGAGAGGCAGTCAGAGCTGGAGTTGTGGGGCAGAGACCATAAATGGCCAAGCAAGAGGTCACATTTCATTTAAGCGTGCCCCCCAATTTCTTCTCAACAGTATTAGCACAGCTAGTGTTAGATTTGTGTTATGTTTAAACGTTCAGTTTCCCTGCCTTCTGAACGCTCTTCTTGTTGATTCAACTCAAAGGCTTTGAAATGACAACTGCCAAGGGTGGTTTATTTCAAATCTTCTGTCCTGTGTTTGCTTATGTGTCCTTTACAAGCATGTATTTTTGGCTATACCTCTCATCTTATTGTCAACAGGCAAGCTCAGAGGTGCCGAAATTGCGGAAGGAAGACCAAAAAGCCCGAAGCGCGCTGCTAGCTGATATTCAGCAGGGAACCCGCTTACGGAAAGTGACCCAAATCAACGACCGCAGTGCACCACAGATTGAAAGTAAGTATGCACTCCTGAGCAAGGTGCCGGGGTGGGTGAGCTTTGCTGAAGCCCCACTTGTGGAGGTCAGCTGGACGGTTTTCATATTGAAGGGCAGGTTTCAAGTTCAGCAAAGGTTTGCATCTTCACGTGGCTTTAGGATGCCGAGAGGGGACACTTTCTAAACTTGCATCCTGCTCTAAGCACCTCAGAGTAAGTCTGTAACTGGGTATCACCTTAGCAGACGCTCTTTGTCCAAAAAAAATCATGAATTGTGAAATCCTTGAGAGTTACCCAATAAAATAATTGTTCAAACAGGAATTGTTGGCTCTGGCAAGAGATTTGTTCTTTACTAGATAAAAAAGAATGCTGAAAAATTCTGGAAGCATAAATTTAATGTAGTCTAACACAACTTCTCACTGATGTCATCATTGGTGTGAAATTAAAAAGCACCAGAGGGTGCTGTGTTCCAAGAGATGGGTCAGAGAGCAATGGCAGTTTACTGCATTGACAGTAACTTTCCTTGCTGAGCCTGCCTAAAGAGGGAAAAGTCTGGTCTTGGCTGTGTTTGTTGGTGCCAAGTCTTAGCAGTCTGAGGTCAAGGATTAAATGATTTTGTTACATATCCTGGGGGTTCTTGTGATTTCACAGAATCACACAGAATCTAAGGGGTTGGAAGGGACCTCGAAAGATCATCTAGTCCACCCCCCCTGCCAGAGCAGGGTCATCTAGAGTACATCACACAGGAACGCATCCAGGCGGGTTTTGAATGTCTCCAGTGAAGGAGACTCCACAATTTAATTTTATTTACTCCACATTTAATTTTATTTACTTTTTTATTTTACTTTTATTTACTTTTTTATTTTACTTTTTTTATTTTTAATTTTATTTAATTTTATTTACTCCACATTTAATTTTATTTACTTATTTTAACAGAACCCAAAGGAGCTAACAGAGATGGAGTTAATCCAGCCACTAATAAAGGTGGCTCTCAGCAGCCTCTGGGAGGCTTATTTGCTGGTGGCTTTCCTGTTCTCAGACCAGCAGGCCAGAGGGACATGACAGGTAAGGGCTTCATTTGTATGAAAGAATAGCTGTGAGGAACTGTGATTTGGAATGAAAGTACTTCGGGGTTCACTTTAGTGATTCATTTTTATTACGAACCCTTAATTCATCTTGTGACCATGGAAAGCTCAATTAATAATATGCTTGAAATCATCTTTATAAATGTCAGCTGCCTTATTCCTTAAAATGTCAATAACAAAGCTGTCTCTACACTGGGTAGGAAAGAGACTGAATAGATTGTACAGAGTTTTAATAGAGACTTTTTACATTAGTTTAACTAAAACTTTTAATTGTGCCTCAAATAGAGTATTGAAATCTGAGCTACCAACTTTAGCACAAATGGTAAAGAAGTGTTTCCTTCCTTAGCGTGTATTTCTATGGTATTACAGGTTTGGGTGTTACTTTTAAGGGTTCACATTTAAGATCTCTGCCCTCTGGATTTTATAAAGTATAGCTTTGATCCAGCAAGGTAATTTACTGACCTGAAAAATAAGGCACTTGTCACTTCATGAGGGCAGGAGGAAGGCGCGTCAATGAGGGGTGACACCGAGTGGTGCAGTGACCTCTGGTGCTGTTGGGCAGCTGGTGCCTGCTCAGACAGCACAGAGCAAAGTGGGCGTTTGCAGGGTAAGAAAGGGCTCAGCTCCACCTGCAGGTTTGTTGTTTTTTTCCCTGGAAGGCAAGCCCAAGATGTGCAGCACTGCTTGTGACTGGCCTTCCTCACATAGCTTCTAGCTTCAGTAGCTGCTTTGTTTTTAAAATCATGACTGTGCCTGTCAGACTACATGAATATAGAAGGAGATGCTTTTTTTGACACCTTGCTTTTGTGAATAATCATTGACATTTATTCAGGAAAATACATTTTGTAAGGCTGAGCTCTGGTCATTTGCTGTTACAAAGGAAACACTCGAAGCTGTGCCTTCCTTTGAGGCATTACTTTTAAGAACTTGGCTTTTATCCATGGGAATGAGATTTTTAACATGTGTGAATTTTTTAATCTTAAGCAAGTACTTAACTTCAAGGATGCAGGTTGATGTGTGTCCATCTACTTGTGCCCTGAGGTCTTTCACTAGGACTCCCCATCTCCCCAGGCAGACGGCTCACCCACCTTCGGTGGGCTGTGCGAGGCAGGTGAGGCTGATGCGAAAGGACCCCAGGCCTCTGCAGCAAAGCACCTTCTCCTTGAACTGTTTCATTTTGCAGAGCTCTCAGTAGATCATCGTGTGTCACTGAGCAGAGTCCCTGGTGCCCACTGGAGCACATCCCCTCCCTGTTACACCTGGGCAACCTGCTGGATACGAGCTGTTCTGGTAGAATGTGTTTCATTGCTCAGGGTAGCACTGGGGAGGGGCAGGTGAGGAGTTTGCTCGTTGCACTGTTCTGTCTGATGAGTAAGATGTGGTTCCTGTTTTTCAGCGGGGAGGCCCGGGCAGCTTCCCGGGGTCCGAGCGGCGGCTCCCAAGCCCCCCGCCCCACCGAGCAGCGGCGCTGCCAAGGCGAGCAGCAACCCCTCGCACCCAGCCGAAGGCCCGCGGGCTGCTGTCCCACCAGAGCCCCCCAGCACCT
>VZRW01005043.1:344849-392263 GCA_013398125.1 Aegotheles bennettii
GGGCTGGAGGGCTGGGGCCGGGGTGGGGTGGGGGTGTGCAGGGCACACGGAGCAGGAGGGTGAAGTCCCAGCTCTCCCTGGCGCTCGCAGTTCAGTGGGGCGCTCTTGGAAACAGCGTGCTGATCCACGACAGCAACGTTTTAGGACCGCTGGGCGGCTCCTTGCGTCTGTGTTGGCACTGGTGTGTCCCCAGCAGGGCAGTGACTGAGCTCAGGAGTGGTGTCCCGGCAGTCCCAGGTATGTCAGCAGGGTGCCAGCCCACCCGTGACATCCTCTGCTGCTGTACCCCTGCAGTCTGGAACAGTGCTGGTAACGCTGGGAGGTGGCACAGGAGGGAATAAACACGGGTGGTACGGCTACAGCCATAGATGAGCAAAGGCAGATAGGGATGCAGCCCTTTGCTCTTCACCAGAGGAGCAGCCAGTGCCTCCAGTGACCGAGGTGGTAGGGCCAAAGGTTTCTCTGACTACTTGGGAAGTGGGGATATTAGTTCGTGTTTCCTTCAGCAGATGGTAGAAGGAACCTTCTCCAGACTTCTCTGATATAATGAAGATAAAAAAAAATTAGTCTAGATCTGTGTGGGTTTGAGAAATGGAGACAGCTGCTTAATAAGGAACATCTGAAGAGAACATTCTGTACCCTGTATTTTAGCAGCCACATGTCAAGCAAAAGATTACTGGTTCCCTTTGACAGCCATGGGAAAGGCCATCTGAGTACAGCAGATGACGTGCTTTGTGACAGTGCTTAGTGCTGCTCAGGAACTGCCTGATGAACTGTTACTTTATCGAAGATGCCTGTTTCTCATGGTGGTTCAACTTTTGAGGTTTAAAAAAAATTGGCCTGCCTTTCTCGATTATCTAGGGGGAGAAGCAGTTTTGAGAGGCTGCTAACTTGGACACCTTGGGCTGCCTCCCCCTTACACAGTTCCTGTGGTTGCTCTGCCCAGATGTAAACTCTGGCGGCTCTTGCAGCTCGACAATGAAATGCACAACATAATGGTAATTCCACCAACGTAATGGTAACTCCATTGCATTGCTGCCAAAGTGTCAGGAAAATATTTTCTTAAGATGCCATCTAGTGGTGGTGGGGTTTTTTTTCTTAAAGAAACTGTTCTTGTTCTCGGGGAAGGATGGTCTTCCCCTCCAGACTGGGACAAAACCCTATTTCAGAACGTCAGACTAGAAATAGCAAGCCCCAGCCAACTCCAGTAGTGACTTAAATTTAATACTTAATGCTATAAATCCATGGTTAGGCTTGACAAACAGCAGCTATCAAGCTGGGTAAGTTTACCCCAAATACTGCATTCCTTCTACACTCCCTCCACTTTTGTGCACAGCTTACTGTCGGGTTTAAGTCACAATGATGTTTACGTGCTGGTCTGCTGCTTCTTTTTAAGGAACCGGTGCTGGGAAGCTAGTCACACCTCCACAGCCACCAGCAAGATCACCAACAACCGAGCTTACGAGCAAATCTGGAATCTCAGCCTGGGCTACAGCTCATGACCCCTACCCACCACTTAAAAATGGAAATATGCACATCATTGGTAATACCATCTAAATTAGATCTCTTAGCCTTAGTTAATAATTTCAGTACAAATGCCTGTTTGTGTCTCAGACCTCAAAAACTCATTCAAGACTCTCATTGTAGTAACAGGGTAGTATAACCAGACCCATCAGAAACATTTTTTGTACAACCATAGACAATGAGAGAAAATTAAGGCTTTTTCACAAAGGTTTTGAATTACCCAATAGACAAGAAAAGCATGCACTACCTGCAAAATTATTTAAGATTGTGACAAGTTGCTGTAGTGTGCTCACATTGCTATTCTTAAAACCAGTTCATGGACATTTAGTAGCTTCAATCCTATAGAGCAAAGACTACTAAGAATTATTGTTGTGGTCTGATGAACTGGCCATTCATTCTTGCTTATCGCTAAATGGCTTGCAAACCACCTAGGAATACCTCTACTACCACAATATCATCAGTGCAGAAAACTGGAACAGCAGCCAGAAGCTCAACTTTGCTTAGTAGCAGGCAGTGTTTGCAGTTAAGCTAGACAACCTGGATGGCTTACAGAAGTACTCATCAAGATTGTTTATATGGAATTATCACTATCAATTCCAGGGGAAAACGAGTCAGCATTTTTAATTTAAATTACTTGTGGCAATTTTTTAATATATTTTTTTATGTCTCTCTCCAACAATGACTAACGTTTATTTCCCTGAAATTTTCCAGATGACTTTGAATCTAAGTTTACTTTCCATTCTGTGGAAGATTTCCCCCCACCTGATGAATTCAAGCCATTTCAGAAAATATATCCAAGCAAGATACCTAGAGGTAAGTGTGGAAATATGAAAAGGTCTGATAATTATCCAATAGGATTAAAAACGGAGTGAAAATGAAGAACAGAAACCAGCATTAATGTGAAAAACTGGGCAGCTAGCATAGGCACCGAGAGGTATGGGATTTGTTATGGTGGTAACAGGGACTGAAGATATAGTGAAAAACACCTAATTAATTTATTTTAAAGTCTTAGTAGCTAAAAATAAAATTATGTGGCTTGACATGCAGTCTGTGTTTTTTAGATTGTTGAATTTGCAGAGCCTTTAATAAAAACAGAGTGTTAAAAACAGTGGTGTCACATAAGCAGACTTAGGCAGCTACTGAGTTGGTTTTTTTGTCCATGAACTTGTGAAATCACAAAAGGAAGGTGACATGACCCATGTCTTCCATCATGTGTTTTGATTTAAATCCTATGCATGGTGTTTTACACACCTGAATAACAAAGTACCTGAACCTTGTCAGGAAATTAATGACTGAACCTTGGGGTTTTTTCCCCACTTAACTTAGAAACTTGGTATCAGGTCACTGTTGTAGGAACAGAAGTTCACCTGCTTAGCTTTGAAAACTGGTAGTTGAACATGCTGAATGATCTCATATTCTGCTTTTTATAAAACCCTGTCTTTTCTGTCTTATCAACTGTATAATATAACAGTATTCTGTACAGATCAACTATGTATGTCCAACTTTTCTTTAAGTTTTTTGTTTGTTTCCATGCCAAGGTACTTGCATGATTTTTCATAGCACTCAGTCAGTCTAAATTGTCTGCTGTGTGACCTAATAAAAGACTTTCACTGATGGGCTACAGAGCATGAACAACATACGTATCTGTATCAGTTCTAGGGTAGAAGATAATTGCAGCATTCCTGCTGCAGAACTGCATCCAAAATGCATATCCAGAAAATGTTATCTATCATCTCGCCTGATTAAACCTGTCCTATCTATTTACAGATCCCTCTAGAAATCCTCCATTAAGAACACATGTGAGATGAGAAGAGTCTTCTGACGCTCGCTGGATTAATACTAAAAAAAGAACAGCAAGATAATATATTAACCAGAAGAGGTCCCCTTTACAGTAACAGAGATTATATTTGAATTGCAAGTTCTGCAATGTTAACATTTCTGTAATCTGGAAAAGCAATGTAAATGATAATTTTTGAACTGGCCTACATACTACAAGAATGTTAGTACAGGCTTTTAAATTATTGTATATAGGTGAATATTTTTTAAGCAAAACAGCATAAAATTTAAATTCTTTGTAGTGTTGAAACAATACTCGTTCTTATACTGACAGATGTTACCTCAGAATACTTTTTCATTACATGCCTGGAGATCGTTCTTCCCCTTCCATTATCATTTGTAAGTATTTTCAAAATTCTCCAGTCATTATTCAGGCATTTTTCAACGAACTATCAGAAAATATTGTGCTGCCTTTAGTCTCTTTATATGTTTCTTCACTTCTATTCTGCCTATCCTCAGATTGCAGCACAGTGCCACTTGCATGAACAGGCAGACCCACAATCCTTTTCTCATCAAGCATGAAGAGGAAAGGGGTGACAAGGAGCTGTGGCTGCTGTTGAGCCCACCTCCTATTGATTAGAGATCCTTATAGGATAGTGTCTGAAGAAGCCCAGCTGGGTAGGGTGGTCATAGAAGACAGAACAAAGAAGACAGAACTTTTCCAAACTGGAGGAAAAGAAGAAAGTTGTTCTACTGTAAGCATTAAAAAAAAAACCCAAACACAAAAACCGGTGTGTGTGGATACACATGCCATGAAGTATGTATGCAAGGGCACGCGTCCTGTCTTTTCCTGCTAGCAAGGTGGGTATTTACCATTTGTATGATAGACTTTACCAAGCAGCCTTTGAATGAAGGGTCCAATGCCTACATTTTAAACAGGTAACTAGAGCTGCTGTTGTTCAGCCAGAGCAGCAGAGGATTCATTGTCCAAAACACACCACATGGATCAAGCAGTCTCTGAAGTGGTTGTTCCCTTGAATAGACTTGGTTGAAAGAAGTAACAGCTTAGCAGCGGACAAGGCTTGAGTTTCTGCTTTTAATATGCAGCCTAGTGTAAGGTCTTTGGATCACAGATAGTCAGATCTGGTCAAAAGATGTCTATTTCCAGCAAGAATTACCCTTATTCTTGTGCATTTCACTGCATTAATAGAAGCATTGCCAGCAGGTTGAGGGCAGTGATCCTTCACCTCTGCTCAGCACTGGTGTGTCCAGTTCTGGGCTCCCAGTACAAGGGAGATAAGGACATGCTGGAGAGAGTCCAACAAAGGTCCACTAAGATGATGAAGACAGGAGCACCATGAGGAAAGGTTGAGTCAGCTGGACCTGTTCAGCCTAGAAAAGAGAAGGCTCGGGGGGGGGGTGTGTGTCTCATCAATGTACATAAATGTCTGAAGGAAAGAGTGTAAAGATGGAGCCAGGCTCTTTTCAGTGCTACCCACTAACAAGACCAGAGGCAATGGACACAAACTGAAACACAGCAGGCTCTGGCTGAACATCAGGAAACACTTTTTTTTGACTGTGGGCATGACAGCTCTGGCACAGGTTGCCCAGGGACTTTGTAATCTTCCTCCTTAAAGATATTAAAAAGCCACCTGGACATGGTCCTGGGCAACTGGCTCTAGGTGGCCCTACTTGGGTGTTGGCCCAGATGACCTACAACCCTGCCTTCCACTCTCAACCACTCTTTGAGTCTTCTTCTTACAGCTTTCTTGCATTCCTGTCACAATAGCTCCATGCAAAACTACAGGCTTGGGGAAGAGTGGCTGGAAAGATGCCTGGCAGAAAAGGACCTGGGGGTACTGGTCAACAGCTGGCTGAACATGAGCCAGCAGTGTGCCCAGGTGGCCCAGGCAGCCAACAGCACCCTGACTTGTATCAGGAATAGTGAGGCCAGCACGACAAGGGGAACGATTACTTCCATGTACTTGGCACTCGTGAGGCCACACCTTGAATCCTATGTTCAGTTTTGGGCCTCTCACTACAAGAAGGACATTGAGGTGCTGGAGTGTGTCCAGAGAAGGGCAACAAAGCTGGTGAAGGGTGTAGAGCACAAGTCTTAGGAGAAGCAGCTGAGGGAACTGGTGCTGTTTAGTCTGGAGAAAAGGAGGCTGAAGGGAGACCTTATGGCTCTCTACAATTACCTGAAAGGAGGCTGTAGTGAGGTGGGGGTTGGTCTCTTCTCCTAAGTAACAAGTGATAAGCACACCTTGAGGCTGTTTCCTCTTGTCCAGGGGAGGTTTAGTTACAGCATCAATTTATGTAATTGCCATAAATTCCCCTCAGCTGCAGCTGTAATAACATTAAAGGTCACAGGTGAAGATCTTTCCTCATGGCCATGCCTTTGAACAAAACTTTGGAAAAGACAGGTAACTGCATCTTTATGTATCTCTGCTTTTCTCTTAGTTCTTGCAACAGCTCAGTTGTGCTGTGACTCCTCCTCCCACATACGTGCACGCTCATGGTGTGGAGGTGGCATATGGGTAAGAAGCCCTTCACCTGTAGGACTCTCAGAAAGCATCATTCATCTTTTTCTAACCTATTATACCTTCCTGTACATCATGTGAAAAGAAAAAAAATTAATGATGCTTTGACAAATACTTACTGTCACTGTCATTATTGTAGTTACTTGATAAATATGCATGAATATTGTAATAAGCAAGCGTCAGCAGATACATTGCTTCTCAAGGAACTGGAAAAGTTTAATATTGCTTTGAAGAATATTTTGTTATAGTACTATTAAAGGTGACTTACTGTTGGTTTTTGTTTGTCCTGGAACTTGTGTACTGCTCTTCATAAGGTTTTTAAAGCTACTTAATGTTTGACTACCTGCCCAAAGATACCGAAAGGAGAAAAAATTTTACTCCTGGTTTTATTATGATTAGGGTTATTTTAGAAGCAAACAACATCTTTCAGGGATTAAATTAGAAAGCATATTTGCAAGTGTTGGTGAAATGTTATTTCCATATATACTGGATTGTTGTTCAAGGTCCATTGAAGTTTTTGAATTCCGGAGATACGGAGAATCACAGTGGCTGTCACTCAGGGGAAGTTGATTCCACTAGTTCCACTCTGTCCTTCCACTGAGCCACAGCTCTGCTTAAGACCACTGGAAGTTTTAAGACCATTGGGGTGCTCTGGTTTCCCAAACTTGTAGGACTAGTGGTCGCACTCATTATTTTGCTGTAGCACAGTGTTATTTTTTTCTAAATGCATCACACAGCTGAAGCAAAAGCAACATCCTATTAGAAAATTACTACCTGGATCACCGTGCTCAAAATAATTTATTAGTTGTGTCATATAAGCAGTTTCAAGTAAGGACATAAATTCCCACAAGATAATTGCAAATGTTGGTTTCTTCTTTTTTAAGAAACGAGAAAATAAGGTATGATTTTAGCAAGACCACTCTCTTCTTTCATCTTGCCTCCTTCCCAGCTCTCAAAGGTTAGGTATCCGAGTTGTCCAAAAGAGCTGTGTGAAGTGGTATAAACTAATTTCAGCCCTCTGGCTGGGGCAGTCATTTTATCGCAGTTCTTCCCCTGTTCACAAATAATCAGGCTATTCCTATCAGGATGCAAATTGCTCAGCAAGCAACAGCTTATAGAAGCAGCTTTGAAGTTCAATGCAGTATGTGTTAAGTGTACTCCGATTAGGAGTATTTTCACTCAAAGTACCCTTTCACTCCAAAAGTGTACTTCATGGGAAATCCATTTACTTGTTATGGGCAGCTGGCAAAAGCACACTGCTCTTTCAGCTGGCTTCATCCAGCACAATACCCCCTGAAATGAAGCGTGCTCCTTGCAGTCCCTATTCTGGCTAGGTAGAGAGAAGCTAAGTTTTAGGGTTTACTTGCCTATTTTCTCCCGCCCTTGTCTGTTTTCAGAATACCTAGGCACAGAGGCTGTTCCTGTAATAAAGAGCATGGAAAGAATGTATTGTGAATGGCAAGATTATTAGGTAGGCCATAAGAGAAAATATTTTCGTGATTGTTTTCTGTAAGTGAAAAGGCCCAGTGTTTTCTTGCCCAGTTGCCAGTGGTCATAGTAAGGCAATACCAAAGTAATGAGTTTAAACACAACAGTTTCATTAAAAACAATTCTGAGAATGCAGTGTGCCAATATGGCAATGATCATTTCCCTAATGCACAACTCTTACAATTTCAATTTGAGGTATTGCTGCCTTCTAAGGAGCTTTTATTTCTTCAGTGCAAAAGTCCGTGGTTCTTCATCATCACCTTTTCCCTGAACAGTGAAGGATTTTAGCTCCATATGCTAACTTCCACTTATTAAAGACATGGACTTCTTGTCTGAACCTCCTGTTAAAAAAAACCAACTATCTCTGCATGACACAGGAAGCAGTGTTTACTGGTTTAATTCTTAAAGTTTCTGCTCTATCTCACTTCTACAAGAAGAAAATACATGGAAAGCAGGTCTGTCTGTAAGTGTCAAGGAAGGGAAGCATGCTGCAGAACTGCACTTAATATAAGGAAGCATAAGACAAGCATTTCTAAGGCTAACCAGTTGGGATTGCCACACCCACCAGTAACTCACTGGTACTTTATGGATTCACCAGCCATGTATGCTTACCACAGAGATTACTAGTTACCGTTCAGCAGTACAAAAGCAGAAAGATGGAGAATAGTTGGGTATTGATCAATGTCCAGCATCTATTCCCTCAGAATATTCAAAATATATAGCTTGTGTATAAATATGACACCATATTAAATTGCATCTTAAGAGCCAATAGGTTACATATAGGTGTGTCAGGCATGCAGGCTGGTTCTGCCTTTTAGTACTCAGTACTAGAGCAGCAGCCAGGTGCAAACACAAGCTTCCCTAAATTGGGTGCAGGTGAAGGCAAAACCTAACCTGGGGGACCTAATGCTGGTAATTTGTACAGGTATAGTGTCAGATGCTGGGTTACTGTAACCAGATATGCCCATATGAGACAAGCACAGCAAGGTCAAGAACAAGGACTTACCTTCCTGTCCCCTCAGAACTGGGCTTTCACCTCTACTGTTTTTTGTATGAATTAGCAAGAGGAGAAAAATGGGAGTCAGCTTTGCTGCAAGCCTAGTCCTGAACAATGGAGGTAAAAAAGAGATTGTTTCCAATGACGATATGGCAGTTAGCCTGATGAAGTTAATCTTTGCTTTAATTGGTTGCCCAACATACATATTTAAACATTCTGTACTAAATTATCCAGCATGCACACAGTAATTGGACCAGTCAGTGACTTTCTCCTTTCACTATATACATACACAAACAGGAACACCACAAGATTGGACAAAGGAAAGCAATTTGTTAACTGGGTACAGCTAGCAAGTAACATCTTTTCCTCTAGAAATGTTTTTCCTGCAAATTCACAAGTGTGAAGACTTTCTTTCAAGGCTTGAAGAACTTTGCAGTCTTCCAGTGAAACGGCTAACAATAGCCACTGTAGCTGAAATGAGATAAAATTTGTTTAAAATCCATCCCAAGCAAGAGTGAAATTGAAAAAAAAATTGCCTGCAATGTAGCATAGGGAAAAGGGACTTTGGAGACAATTTGAGCAGATGCACCAAGGGAGAAAGATGGCTTTGGACTCGATTCTGAACACCCTTAGCTTAGTGTGAAAGAGAAGGAAGAGGATCAGAATCGGATCCAATATTTCACATTCACTGATACTTGGTACCAGAAACTCAGTATCTAAAGAACTTAAGTGTTTGCTTACTTTATTTGAAGAACTTTAGTTCTGTGTCAACACAGTCATAGAAAAGATCCACTACTTCAGCAGGATCCAGAACCTCTGTACGAGTAAGGATATCTTCCATTGCTTCTAAGCCTTGTTTTTCAAGGTCTAACATAATCCTCATCAGTTTCTGGCCTTTATCCTAAAGGCATGAAACAACCAAACTCAATTAATAAGCAAACAGGCTTGTTAAACATTTTACTCTTCTGTTATGGAGATGGTAAAAAAATTGATGGTCAAATATTTTTAAAAATAAGAAAGCCTTTTTAAATACAAACTATTCCTACTAATACTTTTTTGGATGGTCAAAGGCTAAAAGGAACAGTGCTGGACACTTTATGCATTAAGAAAAACAACCAAGAAGGAGCTGCTAAGTTTAAAGGAGAAGGAAGATGGAGTGAAAAATGGATAAATAGGTAAAGCAACTTCTTAAGCCTGTAAGCCTGCAAAGAGAACTATATGAGAAGACTAGAAGCCCTGAGGATTGTACAGATCATGGTGTGTACATGTGTATCCCTCAGAGATGATTAGATCTGAAATGATGCATAATGTAACAGCATTGAGACTCCAGATCCCAGACAAGGCTTTGTGTGTCAGTCTACCTTCTCCATGTTTCTGGGTAGGTAATTCACTCCTGAAGGTGGTGTCATTTTATTTTATCCAGATGTTATTTAAAGTGTCCTATTTTTTAATTTTTTTAATGGTGAAGTGCTGTTTGCTTTGCTTGCAGCTTTCAAAGTTGAATTCCAGAAAAAAAGGCATTTAGAATGAGCGATGGTTCTGAGTTTTGCAGGTTTTATACCAGTATTTGTGCAGAAAGAGTAGAGCACCTAAGCTAAAGTTTAGGCTCTCAGGTGGGCATTGTTCACAGCATGAAGCCTTCTGGTGTCACACCATGGGACTTCAATAGGGAAGAGTTCACAAGATGCTAACATACCTCTTCTAGGTCTTCCCTAAATCAGCATCTCGCATAATGCTACAGGAGCCAACTGTACACTGAGTCCATGTAACCACTGAGGCCACAGATTCTAAATTAAACCATTCCAAGGGATTAAAAACAGCATCTAGCAAAGCTGCCTTTAAGTAAGGTTTGTACTAGCAAAAGTTATCATGATTTCCTTAGTCACTAACGGATAAGTCTGAATGCTGTTAAGCAAGACACTGACCTACCCAAATACACACAGCAGAAAACGGCAGAAAAGCAAGTTTTCTGTGGAAGTTCAATGTGACTATGTGGGTCCTCCACAAATTGCCTGAAATACCAATACCAGCGTGACTGGCATGCCCTGGTGATCTCTCCCTCTATTTTACTTCTTTATAACCAGTTATCCAGTTTACTGATGTGGTTGTAATTGCAAATGTCAAAGAATGGTTATTGAACTACTTGCACTATAACAGCAAAAGCTGTATCTCCATCAACTGGAATAGCTGTACAGAACAATCCCCTTCCTGCCTTTATTCCTGTAAGAGATCTTCAACACTTTAGGTTTTAACACTGGAAGGTTTTCAGCCCTCAGGTACTGGTTGCATTGCATTGGAAAGTGTCCTTTCTTCTTGCATGGTATTTTCAGTTAATTCTTACAAATTAACAGAAATGCCTTAAATTGAGACTTGCAAAACTGTTACATGCAAATTATTCCTTTGAGGAAAAAACCTCAAACTACATAGTTCTTAATCCAGCATATAATTTAAAGTACAACATTCCTGCCATCCCCTATCATACAGTTCTGATGCCATGTTGAACTAGCATCCAGTGTTCAATAATCACTTAAAAAAACCATATACATAAGGGGGGTGAATAAGCTAACCAGCTTGTCAGTTTGACTTTTCACTGTGTAAAAGTAATGGAGCAGAGCAACAGTCAGGATAACAAAAAAAAACCTATGCAGAATAGTTTGTCCTTCAAAGGGCGTCATTATTCAAGCTAAACTTGCAAGGATTCTAAGAATATTCAGATAATGTTTTTCAGTGAGTGACTTTAAAGTAAATTATGGAATTGGAGACCTACATTTACTTCTTGAATTCCAGGTCCCGTAGCTCTTACCTGATCGTTCTCAAGGAGAGATCGGGCCCATTCATGTGCCTTGTACAATTCATGCCTGCGATCAGGTTTCTCCTGGAATCGAGGTACCTTTTTAGCAGGATCATCATTGCCAAAAGAAGGAGACTGTACTTTTGGTACTAATTTCACATCATCAACAAAAATAAAGGGTTTAAATACAGACCTGAAAGAAATGAGAATTACTGCTTGCAGTAATAAGAGATATTTTATATATGTTATTGAATTGTCCACCAGGCTATTGTAAAACAACAGATACAGAACAGCATAAGTAATTCATCTACACTAGGCATGGACTAAGTTAGAGAGTCGGCATGGGTCACAAGCAAATTAAATCCACGTGCTTTAAAAGAACTGGGTTTTACCATTACTGTAAAACCTTATTACTCCTTTTTACCTATAGGCTTCTTCGGTCTCCTTCATGCCAGTTCTGCTACTTCTTTAGAAAAGTAGCACTGTATTTTCCTCTCCAAGTTTTTTCTAACAAATCCCAGCATTGAGCCTAACATCAGTTTTTCTCCTCTGTTCACACTGCCATCTCTCCTTCTCCTCCCAGATTTAATTACATACCTTGCTCAGTATCAGAGGGTTTGGCATATAATCAGCAGCATGTTAAAATTTTATGTCAAGAGGAGGTGAAGACATAGCTACCAATATTGTGACACTTCTGAAACAACTTCAACACTGAGTTTGGATCTAAATGCCAGAGAGAGAGAGACAACACCCCAGCGATCCAGGACCTTAATTCCTGGGAATCCAAGAGCAGGTATTGGCAAGTGCATGGAGAAACTGCCTTCCTTCCATTTGGATAAACAACAAAACAGCACCCTGCATTCTGCAGTAAAGAAGCTGCCAGAAATGCAAGACTTCTACAAAACATGAATAATAACCACTGTCTGCATACAGTCAGCAGGTTCATTGCTGCTATCCTTTCCATCACTGTCATGTAGTCTTGCTGACTAAGAGTTTGTGTGACTCACTAGCTCACTTAAAATAATGCTTTTTTAATGCATTAGAGTGGGAAATAAAGCAAAAAAGGCATCTAAACAAGGTTTTTTACAGCTAGGCTCTCCGCCTTTAAAAAAGGACAGAAATATCACCAAAACAATTTGAAGACTTGCTCCTTTTTATCTCAAAGGATTTGCATCTAGTCAAAGAAAAGTTTTGGTAAGCAATCTCAAACTTTGTACTTAATCCTGAAAGTTTGAGTTGCATAATGCAAGGTGGGTGGAAAGTCCCTTTGGCATGGCTGACTTCTGTAGCCCTTGGTAGAACCTAATGCTTACTACTATTCTTATAGGAATGACTGTCAGCTGTTCAAGGGCACCATTTTCTTCTCCCCATAATCTCTTTACCTCAATGCAAGTGGCAGATCTCCTGAATAACTGCAAGTGGCTTAGTTTAATTTCTGTGAATCCCAGGTGGATTCTGTTTAAAACACAAGATAATTAATTAGTTCTTTGATGACCTGGCCCATGAGTTCCCTTATCTGCTCTGCGGCTTTCAACTTAGAGAAGACATCATTTAAACCAAGTGGAAATTGTCCCTCCAATAAAAAACATACGTAGGATACCTGGGAGCTGCAGATGTTTTGCTCAGTTAACATTTTGATGTCATACAAGGCTACCTATAGTAAACACCCCTTCTTTGCTATTTAGACACTTTGTTTCAGTTTTGCACTCACCTGTTTAAGAGAAGTGACTAAAATGTTCCACAATCTCATCATTTCAACAAGAACCCACTGGAAAGCAACTATGCTGGAGTAGTAGTTTCTGAGTACCCCTTACACTGCACTTACTCTAGAACCTCTGAATTTAGGCAAAGTTCCAGATTTGGCCTTTCAGCCCAGTGGTGCCTATTTAGAACTGCAGCAAGATGCAGTTCAGTAACAGGACAGTTAGATTGCACACCAGCAACTACCGACTGCATTTCTGGTTAGAACATGCTCTTGAAACATGTTCCAATCTGGCTAGCAGGGCTTGTTTAATATCTTTCAACCCATCACCTGCTCTGCACCCAGGGAACCCCAGTGCTATGGCTTACCTTGAAGGGTCTGGCGTGCCAGTGAAGTAATGAACACAAGGAAAACTAGGGTCCTGAGGCAGAACAGACACTATGCTAGCTGTAGTAAGGAAAGATTCAGAGTCCACACAGACACCACTATCCTTGTCACGCAGGACGTCAATCATAGCTTGTGCAGAAACGTCACCTATATGAAGGGGGGAAAAAAATTCCCGAGTGTTCAATGGCTTGGACCCCAGGTAAGGATTTTAGCCTGAACGGGCTTCGGCCTAATAAGACCAGTGACAACATAGGCATGCCACAAATCCCAGTTAAAAGTTTCTATTTAAACAATGTAAACTCAGAATGAACTTGCCTAGCTAGTAAAAGAGAACAGTAGAAAGCACTAATTAGGCATTACAATTGCTAGGTAGAGAAGAATGTCATTAAAAAGGTATTTTTCAGGAAGGCCATCATGTCTGTAATATTGCTTTAGCAATCACTTATGAACAGACTACTTACATAAAACACCCATTTTCCTCTAAGAAGCTACCCCTGCCCAAGCCTGGGCAGAACAGGAGAACCTGATCTCCCACTTTGCATCTATTTCTGCTAGCTCTGAGTCAAACTTTTGAAACATCATCTCGCATTCACAGGGCGTGCGTTACAGCAGCAGACCAGGACACTGAGACTTTTTTCTCCAAACCACTGTCTACAAGAATCCCCTGTTCTATGCTATTTCCAGCCTGTGTCTCACCACAGCTTTTTTCCCATGGCACCTCCATATTTTCTTGCACTATCCCCTTGGCAGGTAGAGCTTCTTCCCCAGCAACTTCTCAAACTCTGCACTGACTCACCCTTCCACGCACGGGTGCCTCAGTACACCAGGAGACTTGAAATGACCCAGCAATCTGCAAGATTTGCAGCCATAGCCATCTGTCTGTAGGGGCCCTGAGGCTTTTTAGTGCTATAATCCAGGTTTATTAAGACCTTTCAACCCACGGTCCTTCAAAATTACTCTATCTGCCTCTCACACACAAACCACGCTCCATGTAATTCTGCAGCCTTCGCAGGAACTCTGCACTGCAATAAATATTTCACCTCTACACTCTTCCTGACATTTGCCAACATGTGAAAATGCTAACAATCTAGTAAATTCACATCTGCAGTAAAGGGCTTTTTATAAAAAGATAATTTGTACCATTTCTCACACACGCAAGAGCAGATACATGTCAGCCACACACTGCTGCAGGCTGGTCATTTCAGAGCTATTTTGGCCAGCTGAAGTGACCTTAGGTCATTAATAAATTTTAGTCTGGAAATAAACCCTTCCTTTGACTGAAGGCAATTGGCACACTGTCTGTTCTGGTAGCTTTGTTCTGCTCAGCAATGAAAAAGGGACTTCAGTTTGCAACTGACTACAATTGCTCTTCCTTAAACTATGATCTTAATTCCTTCCCTAAAAGCCTAAGCAAACCTCCCAAAATGTAGAATCCATTGAGCTCAAACTTTCAGATGTGAGGCCTTTTTTTTAACACTACTAGTATTAGGGAGGGCCACTACAATTACACTAAAGTACAAACGTGGCACATTAAGCACATCAGAATAACAGTGAAGAAAGTTATAAAATAACTGCAATTCTGTTTTAAAACCTTAAACATGAGGGAGACATTAAGGGCTTCATCCTAAATTGTCACAGATTGTGGCAAGTTTAGGGACAGTCTTCAGTTCTGGTCTTCCTTTCCATATGGCTGACATATAGGGGTATTCTCCTCAGTCACACATAGCTCTGGAGAGAATGCCTGAAAGGAGGCAAGAATGACTGAAAATCCTATTGCACACACAAAGATGGTTCAACACTTACCACCTTGCTTTTCTAGGCTCTCCCTGCCAGAACAGCAGGCTAAATGGTCATCAGCAAGAGAGAACGCTTCAGAAAAATTGAAGTCTGAGTCTCCATTCCACCAGCCTTGACTTCTTGCATAATCCCTTAGTTCAGGATGCTCCGCATCAATTTTTGTAGTTAATGAAAGCTGATTGCAAATGCATTTTACCCCCTCTGTAGAAAAAGCCACATATTGTAAGAGAGCATTAATACAGTTTTTCTGGGAGAAGCTGGAAGAACAGTGTAATTTCAATTAGGAAACAAATAAATCCATCGGTTAGGGTGTACATTTGGCATGACTGCGTAACTACACATACACAGAATTACCAGCCACTGCAGGTTGCAGAGCTCAATTCTCTGTGCCCTACTTAGGTATTTACACTGCTTTGTGATTAAGTGCTATTTAGTCAGAATACCAGTTTCACAATCAGTATCTCATACATTCTGACCATGAAGTAACAGTGACTCCAAATGCATCTTTGTTTCTCTAACGGTGTATTGCATTGCCACAACAAGGCCTGAGGTCTGACTTGATTTCAAAATACTTTTCAGCAAATCTGCATTTAGTTTAATGACCCTTCTTTGTCCCTCAGAGCTGAAAATTTAATTTGGAAAATGTTTTTGAAAGCTTACCAATTTCTTTAACCTTCCCAGTTGAAAAACAATTTTATTGTAAGCAGCAAGATAGGCTTAAATTAAACTTCACTTTTAAACTTAAATTTTAAAATGGCATGAAGTAAAAAGAAAGCGTAAGTAACCTTCAAAGAATATTAAAGGTTTGTTTAATTTGCTTTTCTCAAAAATACCGCAGTGCTTATATCCAGGTACCTACAGCTTGACTAACAGTGGCTGCTGCAGATACTCCTCAGAGAGAATAAAGCAAATGCGTTGGAAGCCAGAGAAAGAGCTGACAAAGTAAGTCTGTAAACTGAAATAAAACCAGATTCTGGAATTTGGCACAAACTTTTTCTCAAACAGAAACCAAAGCAGTAGTTGTGAAATTTATAAATACTGCCTTCCACAAAAGCTAAGCTTGCTTTTGTAACGCCTCACACATGTAATTTAAATGAGTAATAACTTATAGTAGGACCTTCTGTGCTTCACTTTGCAAAAAAGTCACTGTCATTTAGTTCTGACTCCTACTAGGTCACTGCCAGTTTGTTCTGATTCACACTTTCAAACAGCATACCTTTCAGGGAATTTTCTTGACTTGAATGACAGGAATATTCATGTTTGTACCAAGACAGGAAAGCCACTCCTTAAGAGCTCTTTAAATATGACATTTAGTAACTAGTGTAAAAGAGTATTTCATGGTTTTGATCCCCCTCAAAAATGAAAATTTATCAAGCAAACAGATTTTTTCCACTCAAACTAAAGAACAGTAACAGGACGGATTTTAAAGTGTTTATCCTTAAATTACTGTGAAGGAGTTGCTTGCTAAACATTCACTATAAGTTTTACAGAACTGCAGCAGTAATATTAGAAACAGAACAACTTTAAGGACAGAGGCAGGAAAAAAATGTCTTCACACTGAGCAATGACACATTTTCCCTGTTTTAATAGCATTTGTGCATTCATTTGAAAGCTTAAGAGGCACGCTTATGGATGCAAAAAAGAATACCCTGAACAAAGTATGAACTTTGTTCTCACGTAGCCAGCAGCCTTTCCTCCTGGCAGCCTCAGCAGGCTGCAGGAGATGGAAACTACACTATCTGTAGCTCACAGGGACCTCCTGAAGAGAAACGTGCTAGTAAAAATCAGAAGAGAGCTGCAGTATCATTTCAGAAAGCTGCAAGCAGTAGATGAAGGCAACAGTTTATTTGCTGGGAAGAAGGACATGAAGGTTACGTATTGCTGATGCAGCTAAAAAGGCTAAGTAAAAAACACTGTTCTTCAAGTATCAGCTAGGTAGGTCAACAGAAGAAGGCAGGCTGTCACTGCATAATCCTAGGAATCTCAAGAGCCAGCTGCTTTCCAGAATTTGGATTTTATCAGGACACCATTCTCAGTCTTCCCTTCTCTATGTCTGGTATCTGTTTGTGCTATAAGATCTCCTCCATCTTGCAGGTATCCTGAAAATGCAAGCTTTGCTTGGGAAAACACCATCCCTGCTAAGGTAAGCTGATTCATATTTGATGGCATGAACTGACAATAGACCATCACACAACATTACACAGCCCAGTGTTCTTTCTCTCCTTTGGTATTCTCAACAAGGTTAAACCTCTCTCCTCCCCATACCTGCTCTCTCCTACCTTTCAGTGACGGGCAAATGAAAAGAGAATCCAATGGATCTGTCATAGCTCAAAGCACGGATGACAAAATCCTCTTAAATTATCTGAATTTTTAATTAATTCAAGTGTGAGTAAATTTTAAAAAGCTCTACTCTTATGAAAATAAAAATTCCTTCAAAGCTAAAAACAACTGAGAATAAATTAAATATGTGTCTTAGACAATTGTGTTATCTTAAGGCAGCACATATTTGCCTGCACAGTTTTAAGTAAGTTCAGCCACCAAGCTAGTGAAATCTAGAAGTCAGTTTGGCAGCTCTGGCTTCACACATGCAGAAAAAGAAACCACCTACAAGTTTAAAGAGCAGAAAAGTATTGTTTTGCAGTATCGGATAAGAAATGGGGATATGAGGGAACTACATCTATTGCAGTAAAGCAACCAGCAGCAGCCCAATTTACCACCTAATACAAACCATTTTCTCAAAGCTATGAATGCTTATCCTTCCCTCTTAATATTTTAGATTTATAAGTAACAATTTGGACATTAACTCCATTGAAAAGACAGCTGACACATTCCAAACAGTAAACAAATCTGGGAAAATACAACACTTACCAAAGATAAAAGTTTAAGTATGATTATTACATAGCTTATGTATACAGGTAGCGATCTCCAGCTTCACAGAAAACGCTTACATCAGCCAGTGAAAATCAACATTTAAAAAAATAAGAGTAGTACAAATATAGAAGATTAAAATCAATGATTTAATCAAACACTTGTATAAATTAGCCATTTATTTAAACTCAGTGACTTGCAGATCAGTTCTTCCAAGACAATCCTTTACAGTTATTTATAATAAGAGAGGTTTGCTGCAAGTGATAAACTGACCTGTGATTTTTTCTGCTGCCCAGTACTTTCCAGAAGTCTCCAGAATCCAGGCCTCATTTCTGTCCACAATCAAAAATGCACTTTGGAAAGTATGGCATGAACTCCCATCTTCATAGTAATTTCCACCTTGCCCATGCTCTTCCAACAGAGCAACTATTACATCCAATGCTTCTTTAGCTGTTGCACCTCTTTCTAGGCCAAGTCTATAAGAAAAGGGTAAAACAGAGATTCAGACAGACACATAACAGTGAGGTCCTCATAAGTTATTAATTTTAAACATCAGCACTGATCTGGCTTTAAAATACCGAAGTGTCAGGTATGCCTAGCGTAAGAATTCTTGCTTTAATGAGTTACTAGAATTACAGGATGAAATATTAAATGATTTCATTTGTTTCAAGTCTTTATTTTCTACACTGGTTCTTTATACTCAAGCCTGTTATAGCTGGGTTTTTGTTTTTAAAGAGTCCAATTACTAACCAATGGCATCAACTGCACCATAAACATGCAATGCTCTATTTATCCCCCCCTCAGGCAGAATGAATTTGAGGGACAATTTGCAAAAATATTTTTAAAATAACAGCTGTATGCAAGTTTACTTTTCTGCACAGAAGAGCAGGAAATTCCAAATTAATATTACCAGAGATCCAGAAAGGGAAAGAGTATTCAGTATTACAATCTCTCTACAACTTCTCTTTCCCAATGCTCCCATATGTAATTGGCCATGGAAGCTAGTGGTATGTTATCCTTTTGCTGCATATTGCACACTGTAGACAGAAGCATTTGTGCACAGCCATGCTTCAGTGTTCCTGCAGAGGCTTTCCCCAACAATTAAACACCAGACACACCTTTTATCTGAACTAAGAGAAGCGACATGTCTAAAAGAACACGATTTTAAAAGAAAGTTTGAGTGAAGCAAGGGTATCTTAGGGAAAAGTAAACTGATGCACAAGAATAGGTTTTACAAAGCTATAGGGAATAACTGTATCCTGCCTTGAATAAATGGGATGAAATAATCTCTTGAGATGATTTACAGCCCTAACCAAGTCAATAACAAAAACAGTAACCAGAAGAGTCCAAATCAGACCTGGAGGAAATGCAGTATTCCAAACAACAGCATATCCACGCCTCCATCCCTTGAGAGAGTTATCTGGATCAGTCAAAAATTTCTCTTGGCTAGTTATGTCACCTTGATCTTTTACTCTGTGTTTATTTTTCTCTAACAGCTCTATAGACAAAGTCATTTTGACTGATGGATGGTTCTAAGAAATTCACCTTTTAAAATTTAAGTACTACGCTAGCTCTTTGCATTACCCTGAAAAATCACATGATGAGAGAAAACCACGTCTTTCCTGAAAACTACAGTACACAATCAGATCCTGATAATTTGAATACAAATTTTTTAATCTAAATACCTTTCTACCTGATCTCTGCACTGGGCCTGCTTTGTTAAATAGTGGGCCACTATTAGCCTTGTTTTAAGTTGAACTATTGAAAGCACTGTGTTTGTCTGTCTCTGCAGCATCTATTTATCACCTAATGACAAAGGAGAGCCAACTAGAATTTTAGATCCTAACTCAGTGACAATTTTTCCCCCATCATCTTCTAACTTTGGATTTATAGTGTCTTTCCATCTCGCCTTGTTTCTCTTATAGCTGAAACTTGTTTTGCACTGTTGTCTCCATTTTTAGTCCCTAGGCATTTATGTTATTCCTTCATTATTTTCATCACTGGTGCAATCGCTTTTTCAGAGCAATACAGAGATGCCAGCATATATAGACATCATCTAAAAGCCAGTTCAAAAGTATGTCTTATTTATTCCCTAAGAAGAACCCCAAGAGCTGTCACTGCTACAGGTAAATGAATGGGCTGACTACTACCTTGGTGACCATACAGTCACTAGATTCAGTGACTACCTGTTCCCTTCTGCCCAATCTATGACCATTAGGTTACAATTAGATCAAAATCTGTCAAGAGACATAACATCACACTAAAACCTTTAATTATGTCTCCCTGAAGTTCTCCTTCTGAGATGGTTATAGTCTAGCTTTCTCTGTCAAAACTACAGCAGAAATTCAGGCTGAAGAAACCTTTTTTAGATCATTTTGCAAATGTCTCCAATGTTACATTTACTTCCACTTAACAAAGGCCTTGGCTCTGCTTTTATCTGAATGCTCCTATCTGTCAGTCACAAAGAGCAGCAAAAACCAAAGAAAATAAAAACCCCCACTCTACACAACAACCACACAGGTCTTTTCCACAAAACTGTAGGTCCTGCCAGTTATCTAGGCATCAGTGTTCTGGGTAACTGCAGCAAAACCCTCCCACTAACACATTTCAGGGTACCCTTCAAGGGGAGCTGGAAGAAAAGTTTTAATTTCAATCCTAGATGAGAGTTTGAATTAGTCACTAAGAAAATTCCAGTGACTTAGTACAATCCACTGCTTCAGTACCTTCAAATAAGCTATCACAGCATATTATAACCTTGTCAAAACAACATTATCTTAAGCTTTTCAGCTTCACATATCAGTTACAGACTTTACAAATGAAGTAACTAACTTACATGATGATGACACTCTACTTTATTTAGTTTTGATGTCTCTAAGGAAAGAAATTGGTAAACTAATTAATACCATTTTAAAGAGCATTCTTGACTCTCTGCCAAGACTGGAATCTCTGTGGGGCTCTGAAAAAGTGATTTCACCAGCCATGAAAAGAAAGAAGAAATAACACAAACATGTAGGGATAAAAAAATAAAACAACACAAAATTAGGGTGCATTTTACAGGTTTTTTCATACACACCTTTTATATGATAATGTTCTCCTAACTGTATCAACATAAGCAAAACAGTACACCGTCTCTTCATATGAATGTACTGCCCTAAGCAAACAGGTGCTTTACAGAGACAACTGCATCTCAAAAAAACCCGACAACTGCAGCCACATTAGGAAGAATATCTGAGCAAGATCCTGATGAGCTAACCAATGCAGCAATACTGGTGCAGCTTTCAAACATCAGCTTTTGAACAAAACCCTAGCACAGAAGAGAAGCGCTCCTTAGCAATTTGTGCTGGAACACGTTTTCTCTCAATTTTTCTGTCTGTTGTTTAGGTTCATGCTCTCCAGGTAAAAAAAACTGAGATGGGGACATCTGTGTGGAGTAGGACCAACTTCCACCCCTCAAGTCAATCACACAAACCTTATTAATTTCTTAAGAATCGTTCCTATGTTCTGACATGCTGTGATACACTACAAAGCTACAAATCTGCAGATCTCTGTCTTCATCCTCAGATACAGTAGTATACTAGATAACACGCTGTTTTCAGTCATTAAGCCAGCAGCCAGTTACTAAACAAGCTAAGAACTTTGTAAAATACATCTTTACTGATGTCCATCATGGTCTTTACTGAAAAAAATGCTTTGTCTATGAGGTTGCAGGATGAATTTTCAATTTCCTGTTTCACCAACAAAATACACTGGCTTTAGAATTATACTGCCCTGCCGAAAGATGCCTCTGGCTTGTTCAGCGCCATGTGCTCTCACAACACCCACCTACAGCCTTTGCTCATGTTGGCTGGATTTTAAATCCTAACTAAAAAGTGACAATTCCAGATGAATTTAAAGAGATGGGAAGTCTACAAGAAAAGAATAATCACTTGAAGAGAATGTAGAAGCAAAATTTTAGCAGAGCCTGAGCATTCAAGCAAAATTTGATTCTACTACCTGGATGACATTCCTGGGTTGACAACTCTTCCACCTGCTCTGAAGAACACATTTCAGAATATAAAGCTTTCTATTTCTTTTGCAAGCAGCTCATCATACATGCACAGAGAGAGTGTCAGCCTTCATCCTTCAGCTAAGATCTGACACAGATGCAGAAGTCCAACATATACATAGGGGTGAGAAGAGTTTGACCAGCAGAGACGTGCATTTCTTAATTAGGATTAAAACTCCTCAGTTCACTTTTATTCCAATACATCCTCAGCGATAGAATTAGTCTGTTCTGCAGATGGGTAAAAAGAGGCAGAGCTGGTGCCAGCTGCTCACTGCTGCCTATATGATTGATTTTACACTTTATGGCTCTCTATTCTATGAGGTGATCCAAAACAGATAAGCTTAATACAACTGGCCAAGTCTTCACAGTAAGAGAAAGAATCACTTCGGCTTGAATAAAAGACAGACAGTGGTCTGCATCTTTAGTCCTCCTTACCTGAAGCACTCTCTGCCTTTGAGCTACGAACAATTTCTTCTGCAGATAAGGAACAGAGGGACCATAATATCTACAGGTGATGATCACAGGTAGCTTATAACCAGTTTCTCCTTATTCCAATATCTCCTGATTTGCTAGTGTGGGTAAACGAGCATTTTGAGACTGCAGTAACTGTGACCAAAATAAGCAGAACTCTGCATCTAAACCAATGGTTTGTTAAAGTTTCAAAGGATCATATTAGAAGGAGAAAAAATAAAGGTGGAGCTTGGAAAGTCACCTAATATATCCCTCTTCTTGACAAAAGTTTGTCCTACATTTTCTTAAAAGAGCCTCTCAGTCTACTCAGTCTCCCCTGATACAATTAAACTCACTAATCCTCCTAGGTACAGCTTCTCCATGGATCTTCAGTAGTAGAGATTTTAGATAAAATACAAAGAAAAACATAACCCAAGTTCCCTCATGTTTTTCTCATTGGTCACATTCTATAGAACTCTGATCATATTGCCCATTTCCACTGCATTCTCTCCAACTGGCTCATATTTCTCTTCATCTCTGGTAGCTGGAACTGGATACTGTATTTCTGCAGAGACATCATTACAGTCAGAGGACATTTACAATTACAGTTTCAGGCAGCTATATACCTAACAATAGTTTCTTCTAACTCACACTTCCCAGCTTCCCTATGAGATTACCTTCTAAGGTTTAAATGTCCTCTTAAAAGTCAAGGTATCTATTCCCTATCCTCTATCCATAAAATTTGTTAACTCATTACAGGACTACAGTAAAATGGTCTGAAAGGATTTTTCTTGACTAACAGCCATTACTGAACATTTATCATCTCCTTGATATTTAAGTGGGTTTTTCCCTCTTCAGGAACTCAGGTTCAGCTGGTCTATAACAACTCTTTTTAACTCTATTAAGTACAGCCACAACATTTAACCTTTACCAGTCATCCAGAACCTCTTTCATATTTGACTAGTTCACAAGAAAAATGAGAATTCACCTTCAGTTGGTTGTGCAATACTTGTGAGTATTCTAGGGCAAATTTGAGCAGGACCACTGGGTCTAACATTGATTTGCTTAAGTGTGTGCTCGTTGTCCTGTTTCATCTTTAAGTAAATCGAGTCCATTTGTTCCCTTTCCCTTTATAATATTTTTGCACCATTTTCTCCTGTTCTTTCATTTTAAGCTTTCTTCCTCCACCCAACTCTCCTTTAAATTCTCTTCACTACAAGATCAGCATGCAGGTTGAGACTTACAGGGCAGCACAAGAATTTTAGGCAGCCTTCAATGAACAAACTTACAGGAGATTGTTTGCCAGCATTTAAATAAGAGCAATGGTTTGCATTGGAATGCATGTGTTGAAGTGAGGCATAGTAGTTTGCTTATGCCTACAGTTGGCTATAAGCCCAGGATAAGCTTTTTAAGTCAGAGTAGACTGGTGTAAAGTGGGGGAAAATGAAGGGCACATCAGCAATCTGATGTTACAATTAGTAATCACTTCTCTTATCCTATCAGAATAGCCACTGATAGACTCTAGGGTAGGTAGACAAGATAGGTTTAGTGAACCCACATTAGACTGGTACGTACTTGGTAGTCAAATTCAGATTTGAAGTGTTTTAAGGGTTATCTCAGCTGTGTCTGGAGCTCTGCCTAGATAGGTCTCCTTCTTCTATTGTTTTAAAATCTCCTAATGCCAACACCAAAAAGCTGTTACCCAGTATCATCATCATCTAAACCTTTGGTGTTCAGAAGACTGGTCACAGCGCAGCATGACACCCACCTGACAAGATCCATTCCAAGCAAGGCTTCAGATTCAGAAGCTGGTTCTCTGGTCACAACAGCTTCATTAGCTATACAGACTCCATGCTCATTAGCTCCCATTTCTGCCCCCCAAAGCCAGGAGGGCCTGCTCAGCACAATAGCATGAGTCTTCGGCACCTGTTCAATCTCAATATACGTGCACTGCAGAGAGAGCAGGAAGAGAAAAAGCAGAAGAATTGCAAGCATTTAATTTAATTCTGTGACAGAAGTACACAAGAGCACAAGACTTCAACGCATAGACAGGAGACATGTCATTAAAAAAAGTCCACGTCTTGAGTGTGAGTGGTATATTTTTTTTAAAGAACATTTATCTGTCATGTTTGAACCTTTACATCCTTATATAGCAAAATCCCGGGAAAATACATCTCTTCCAATAGCTGCAGGCTTCAAAGAGTCAAGCGGAACCCAAGTGCTAGAATCAGTGGAAAGCAGCAGCAGACAGACTGTACTGTTACAGTAAAGAAGCACAGATCATGTTGGTACATAGTAACAACATCAACCATTCCACCATGTCACCTAAGCACAATCTGCAGTACTTTATTAAGTACACAATGTACCAATGGTAACTGGACAAAATATATTGGTAGGCTTCCCCCTCTCCCTTGTTGCCTCCCCTGCAGCTGCCCTCAGACTGAATCTGCTGGTAGAAAGAAGAAAAAAAAAATCAAGACATGAAAAGATTCAGTGGAATGCCTTGATAAACAGTCCCAGGAAATACAACACAGGCATTGTTTTTGCTTAAAAATGATGTTTCTGCTCTTTTAAATGGTCTACTGTAATCACAGATCTGTGGATGTACCCTGACAAGTCAAAAATACAGAGGAAGGCTGCAGAGAAGTCATGAAACTGCAAGAAAGAAATAATTCATTATCTTTCAATTATGTTTGCTTTTGTCTTGCTCTAGGACTGAAAAACAAGCAGTGTTTTCCCAGACAACAGGGAAAAGAGCTTGATCCATCATTGTCTTCTACAAGCCCAAGTAATGGGCTTTACATTTTACTACTGAGGTCACGTTAAGGTCTTCAAGGACCAAACTCCACAGAATTTTCTTTTGAGGAAACTGAAGTTGTCTGTGGTATTTATGAGACAGCTGTCAATGTTTATCATTCATGTTGTAACATCCTCCTTGCAGGAAGCAACCTGCAACATTTTTCTGGAGGAATATTTGGTCAGACTTATCAAAGCGAGCAGGATGAACAGAATGGACTTGTGAACTGAAAGTTGTTTGCCTTGAAAATAAATGCTATGCTTACATTAAAACCTAAAGCCAAAGGAATCAGTCAAAGAATATGAGCAGTGAGAAGCTATTTTTTTCTAATCTGTCTTGCCCCCTTTAGGGATTACACAGCATGATCATCTTCAGCCTCCAGTCTTGAGCAATGATTTTTACAGTAATAGTTAGACTAGTGTGCAACTAAAATGTATAACAACCATCTTTGATCAGAAATGGCATTTTTAGAGCCCTTCACTCTGACTGTGCAAGAAGGACACAAGAAATGAGCTTGTCACCTTCATCAGGAATTGTGCACGGACAGGTCAAGCTGTCATCTTTCTATAAAACTAGGCAAAGAATAGGTGAAATGAGAGGATGATTTCTCATGGAAGACACATGATTAAAAAAAAAAGGGGGGGAGGGGGGTAAGAAGAAAAAAGGGCATGGAACTCTTTCTTTCTAAGGAATTAAAAATAGAGTAGGGACATGCTTCCCTTTCTGCTGTGTGTTTAATCGTGATTTTTGCCTTAGGCAATAAGACCCTGGCAGGGATTTACCTGCTATATTTCTTGGGGAAAATCCCTAATACCTGACCGAGTTGTTTCACAGAATCACAGAATCTAAGGGGATGGAAGGGACCTCGAAAGATCATCTAGTCCACCCCCCCTGCCAGAGCAGGGTCATCTAGAGTACATCACACAGGAACGCATCCAGGCGGGTTTTGAATATCTCCAGTGAAGGAGACTCCACAACCCCCCTGGGCAGCCTGTTCCAGTGCTCTGTCACTCTCACAGTGAAAAAGTTTTTCCTGATATTTACATGGAACCTCCTATGCTCCAGTTTACAACCATTGCCCCTTGTCCTATCATTAGTCATTACTGACAAAAGCCTGGCTCCATCATCCTGACACTCACCCTTTACATATTTGTAAACATGGATGAGGTCACCCCTCAGTCTCCTTTTCTCCAAGCTAAAGAGACCCAGCTCCCTCAGCCTCTCCTCATAAGGGAGATGTTCCACTCCCTTAATCATCTTAGTGGCTCTGCGCTGGACTCTCTCAAGCAGTTCCATGTCCTTTTTGAACTGTGGGGCCCAGAACTGGACACAATACTCCAGATGTGGCCTCACCAAGGCAGAATAGAGGGGGAGGAGAACCTCTCTTGACCTACTGACCACCCCCCTTCTAATGCACCCCAGGATGCCATTTGCCTTCTTGGCCACAAGGGCACATTGCTGGCTCATGGTCATCCTCCTGTCCACCAGGACCCCCAGGTCCCTTTCTCCTACACTGCTCTCCAGCAGGTCAGCCCCCAGCCTGTACTGGTGCAAGGTGTTGTTCTTCCCCAGATGCAAAACTCTGCACTTGCCCTTGTTGAATTTCATTAAGTTTCTCCGCGCCCAACTCTCCAGCCTATCAAGGTCTCTTTGAATGGCAGCACAACCTTCTGGTGTGTTTGACCAAATTTGTTTGACCAAATTGCTTATATAATAATACACTATGATTCTGTAGAGGCAGATTCCTCATCTATTGAGGTGCAACAAAAGCTGACACCAGCCAGGAGCTAAGGTCCAACTAATAAAACCACTTCATACAGTTCATCCTTTGTTTCATTTTCTAACCAAGCCATGCCAGAGCAGTCATTTCTTATCAAGGCTCCCCCTTCTCCATTTGAGCTGTCAGCAAGCAAATTTCATTTTCTGACGTTCTGCACAAATTTTTTTTCAGAGGTTTAGGTAAGTGCTGTTTGGATTAGCATGTAATGCACATGTGCAAGTGGACAGAGAATAACTGTATTTTCTGGGTGTGCAAAGGAGAGGCTGCAGCAGCAGGAAAAGGGGTTGGGCCAAGCACCTTCCCAGGATACATGTGAAGACATGACCGGAACAGCTATCAGGAGACAGCTCTGCAGCCAGGGAGACACCAACCCCTGCACAGCACAAGTCTTGACTCCCCACATCTCGTAGGTGGTCAGCTACTTGGAGCCATCCTGCAGAGTCATCCAGGACAGGAACCTTCTCCACTCCGCAGTAGAAAGCAAAAACCTAGCACAGTGTGGAGGAGACTTCAGTATTCCATAACCCCCCACGTGCATAGAATTCTCTGGATGAATAGCCCTATTATTCAAGTTTGCCTACACTAAGGCTTTGATTTTCTAGAAGGAAAAATGATGAAAACACTCTGAAAAGTGATAGTCTAAAAATTGCTGAATGTCTTTTCTCTGCAAAACATATTTTGGCTATCCTTGCTAACAAACGCTTATTACTTAGGGCCTCGTTCCAAAACCAGGGATTTCCAAAGCTGCTATTCATTATAAAGATGTCATTGTCAATGGTAGCAGTTGAGAAAGGGGAGACAGGAAATCATTTGCTCCTGCTTGAAGGATCCAGAGCATTCTGAAAAAAAGTGTCTTTGCTTTGTAACTATGTAATCAGAAGCCAGAAAACGCACCTCTTCCATCTAGAAACTCATTTCAGTCTGCTGAGCACACCAGTGAGACAGCAAATCAACAGAATACAGCTGTCACCTTCTATATCGCTTCTCCATGTCCCCCCACCCAATGACAAGTGAACATGGACCATATTTTCATGTTGTTATTTTCAGCTTCCATACAATAACTCACGTACATAAACAATGTTCAAGCCTTTTTTATATAAATCGCTTTAGAAGACTTAAATAACAGAAAACCATTCCAATCTGACTGTAGATGACACAGCCTTGTAAAACTACTATTGACTTGATTCTTGTTCAACAATCCTTTGTCATGGTTATCGACAATGATGAAAAACCCTTGATGAGATTTTTTACCTTCCCATTATAATTATTTACTCCAGTAAGCAGAAAAGTAGGCACTCAATAGGACTGGCACGTATTAAGGCAGGCATTTGGTTTGCATTGTTAATAATAGGTGTGAGCTTCTCAAAAAACTAGGGTCCAGATGTGACAATAGATTATTAATTTTAAACTTTAACCCCTCACTCTTCATAACTCCACACCCACCACACCCCCCCTTAAAATAACATCAGAAAACTCTTTTCCAGATAAAACAGTATCTTTATCCAGGAAACAGAGGAACTGGGCTGTCCACCTGTATCCAAGACATGCCAATTGTAAAGGAAGGTCAACTAAAGCCAGTTGCTGGATTTTCAGCACACCAAAACACTGCTATTTATTCCACTGAAATCAGAATATATGTTTGTAACAGCTCAGACGTGGAAGGAAATGGTGGGGAAGAGACAACACTATCCACCCAAAAACCCTCACTGCTCACTGGGTCTCTAGAAACAGAAGTTCAAATTATGACAAGATTTCAAAAACAAGCCCAAACCACAACCTCCCTGTCCCCTCTCCTGCACCCCACTGCTCTGGCAAACCCCTCCAGCATAGCAGCCTGTTCTGCTGAGAGCTGTGCCAAACTAGGCAATGACAAATCAAATAGACAGAAGGTACTGCTGTGATTCTGCTTGATAGCAACCCTCTCTTTAAAATTCCTCAAGCATCCAGCCTCAGCATTTCCTAACACTATAATTTTTCTTTGGGTATGAATGCTAAAAACAGAAGAATACTGATACATTTGGTGGCAACGGCTGTTAGTGAGTGGTGTCAGGCTCCATTGATTTGCTAGAAGTCCAGCCCAGAAAGCAGCGTAACTGGCATCGTGCCCTGTGACAGTAAACTCCCATTGGGAAATACAAAAAGTAAAGAACAAAGACTTCACATACAGAAGATGCAGTCAACAACTTTAAAAAGAATTGAGCGGGCTGGAAACTAGTGATGTTTCTTTTATTTCACTTATGGTATCAAGAAAAGAATCTTACCGAGGCAGTTCTAAGCACAGTACAAGGCACAAATGTCCCTCCCACCCTAGCTAGGTCATGAAGATATATGTTGGAGGTATTCCAAAAACAGACACAACAGCCATAAGCACAAAAGATTTCTTCTTTCATTAATGAAAAGAAACTACTGTGCAGCTTCTACTGTACTCAGGCTGCAGAAGCTCGATTCCTAGCACTGTCAGTCAGGTCATTATTAAATATCAATGAAATCACACAGGCTTCAGCCCTGGGTAACAAAGGCAACAGTCAGGGAATGCTTTAGAAAGAAATTATCTTTGAAGAAAGGCCATAAGATTCCAGACTACAGAAGAGATTTCCTCACACCACCCTCTCATCAGATCTTAACTCTTAACTGGTGTTAACTCTTTGATTAATTACTTCAAGTACTGCTGTACCACAGCACATATTTGAAAACAGGCAAAATCTCTGTACTATTGCAGTAACTTGAGAAGTTGCACCATGCCTGTTCTTAACCTGTTCCAAAAGAGGGATGGCAAAAATGTGATGAGGCAGTCTCACAGCCTGCTGCCTTCACGGCCATCAAGACACTGAGACTGACAGCCTGGTTGGAACTGCCTAGAGAAGCAATTTCACAGGTGACATGGGCTATCTGGGCTCTCCCATCACGGTGAATTGGAGGACTGGAAAGCTAGAACATGGTTGTTCAAGAAAGCCCTTCAAGACCATCTCCTGGGGATGTGCCTGACAGAGTGTGTTGTTCAGATAATTCTTTTGCTGCTTGTTTACAGGAACAGGTGCAATAGAGCTCAAAGGAGTGGGAATAACCATTCTCTGAAGAGAAATATGCATACAGTAGCATACAGAACATGTGGCTAGCCGATGCTGTTACCCACTGCTTGCTTATGCACTAAGCAGCACGGAAGTGGCAACTTAAAGTTACCACTGCTTGTGCACTAAGTACACAGTCAAATACACCTGGAGGACTTTACAGCACCCATTAAGCACGCCGACGACATCCTCTGCCTACAGCAAAACTGTTGTGCCACAGTGGAGGGGGCAGCAATACACCACGACAAACCTAGCCTTGAGTACATCTCGAGTAATCAGCCCTACTTTTACGGGTCACACAGTCAAACCAGAATGGTGAACAGAAGTGGCTCCAGTGGCAGGATGAATCCTCAGGTAGCTCAGAATGGCGAACAAAAGTTTCTCCAGCGATAGGACAAATCCTCAGGCAGGTAGCTTTCAAAAATCACGCTATGCTGGTACTTGTATCCTCATGTTGTAGCCAGATATAAACAGCAGCAGCATTTACTAAGTGTACAAATACATAACAAAACCAATTTCTGCCACAGTAAGTGGCTCTTTCCTCTTCATCTTAAAAACAGTTCTACCCTTTTAATGAAGACCTTAGTACACTTTACATAAGCTTCTCTAGTTGCGTATTGTTCCTAGCAGTCTCTATTCATTACAACCAATAACTGCAAAATTTGAATCTCTATGCCTCTGATCTTTCACAATGTCATTTATCTTGAAGTCTAAGGATGGTACATTTTATTCTATAAAAGAATTAGAGAAGCTATGGAAAGATGAACAGTTCCCCCATCAAAAAGCAGAACTACACACCCTTTGACCTACTCTAACCCACTCTATCAGGCCACCAAGGAGCCTCAGGCATGTGAGTCACAGTATGGAAATGTGCTCAACAAAATGAAATACAAAAATCTTTAAACAAAAAATACCACAAAGTGCAGACATCCAAGGCTGAGAACACTCTCTGGAGACACTATATGTCAGAGTGGATTTAGCAGTCAGGAATTCATTTCTTGGTTTTTAAGTTACAAATCTAGCAGTGTCCTAGCTGGTGAGCAAAACTGAAACTGAAATAGAGCTTGTTAATTTAATTTTTTAAAACAATAAGAAACAGATTTCAAAGAAGCCATAAAAAACCCATCACAGAGATATCCTTGGAATTCTCAGATATTCTAGGACTGATTTCTTTGCTTGACTGCTTTCAAATGCCTGCTCACACATCTGTTTTACTGCAAGTAAACAGTCTGGGTCAAGATGGGACAGTTGACAGCTTTTTGCCACACACAATTCCAGCACTTTCCCTCCTCTTCCTCTCAGTTCCAATTATAAAAAGAAACATTGAAGAGATCAAGAAAAAAAAATTAGTTCAAGCTAACCAGTTTTGCTTTGGTAGCAGAAGGGAGCAAAGAAGCAGCACTCCTATAGTAAAAACAGAGGCTTTGAGCGGGCAGAAACATCCAAGAGATTATGGCTTAGACCTCCGAACTGCTGCTGGCTCATGCATTGTGTTACAAAGCAAAGTCAAACACATTAGTTTAAAAGCCAGCGGCCTGCAATGAAGCAGAGCAGAGAAGAAGCTCACATTAGCCAGGCAATAGACTCTAGCAAAGGCAGCAACCATTTTCTCTCTTTTATTAGTTGCTGTCTGCCTACATAGTGCCTCTCCACTGTCTCTGTGTGAAGTCTAAAGGTTAGCTTAAACCAGGCGGCCTGAGGTAAGCAGTCTGACTGCATGTGTCATGAGATTGGCTGCACACAGCCAGTTACCACGTCTCAGCCCAGGAAAGAAAAAGCAGCTTCCTAAACTATCTCTGAATTGTAAGCATTTAGACTACAACTTTTTTTATCTACATAGAGTAAATGAAAGTTTCATCATGGGCACAAACACTGCTGTGTTTCATCAAGGTTTCCTGCCAGTCAACACTCAGCCATGGAGGCATCATAGTAGGTTCAAGTCCACAGCTGCAGCAACATGACTGTAAGCTTGGCACTGTCAATCTAACCTGGAGGCTTCCCAAAGAACAAATTCTCAGTAGATTCAACTGCTGCTAGGCTTCTGTTATCAGATTCTCAACATCTTACCCCCAGATATAATGCAGATAACCCAAACAGCTGCCATAAGAGAGAATCCAAGTATATCAGAACTAAATTGCAGCACTGCATGATGCCTGGTGATTATGTTACAAATACCAGAATTAAGATACCTCCAGTAATACAAAGCCAACTTTAATACAGTCAGAGTCTACTTTCCCAGCTTTGTATCTATCTTGCAACACCAGATAGAGACTCCTCAGCTAGCTTCAGGTGAGTTTTTACACCTGCGGTGCTCAGACCAATGCACAGTGAAAAAAAAAAATCTTACTGCTTCTCTGAAAACACAGAGCAAGGGAAGGTAGGATGGTATCCTTTAAAAAAACCCCAAAAACTATTAAAAAAGAGAAAACAAAATAATAACTAAAGCATAACTGTGCCATTAAGTTTTAGAGAACACAAAATTCCTCCTACCCCACAGAGGGCTGGCTTTAAGCCCAGAAGGGTGTTTATTACCAACATAGTAGAAAAATTTTGCATATTTCACAATTTTATAGACCTTGCTGCAGACCATCCTTTCTATTTTCCCCCTTCCACTCCTCCATATTCCATTAAGATAAAAGAGCTTTTACAGCTCTATACAGAAGCAAGCAGCCATGACTATTTTCAAATCATGGATAAAAGGTCTGATTGGCAGAAAGGGAGGTTGATCTAAAAAAAATAAAATTAAAAAATAAAAATAAAAATAAAAAATATCCACCTGGAAAGTTCAGCTAAGAAAAAGTAATCCACACGAGATTTCTTCAGGAGAAAGAAAACCACAGCAAGCAGCAGGTTACTAGAGAAAAGAGAAATCTAGTCAGTAAAATCTATCTCAAAAATAAGACAGAGGGCCTTGCATCTTAAAACTCATACAACATGAATTCTCACTAACACATGAAAAAAATCTTAAAATCCACATCTGCAGAAAAAAACCCCATACTTTTAGTAGAGGAATTCAAAAAAGGACCCTATTTATGCTTAAGGAGCAATACCTGCACACACAAGTTTACTAGGCTGACCACTACAAGACAGAAGAATGCTGATCAGCATCTGCCACTGCAAAATTGTAATGCAAGAGAAGAACAAACTTTTCAGAAAGTCGTCACACACACACAGAACAGACCTTTATGAAAAGCCTCATTGTTCAGGGTCTTGGGAACCTGCTGACATGGAGGGAAGGAATTATGTTGATGAGTTAGCTGCAGCATTACTTGTCTGGTAGATTAAGCCACAAAGATAAAGCTTAAATGACTTGCAGTATTCACTGAACTCCCTTGTTTAAGGGCCCTGCCACAAACTAGCTGATAGATACATAGCAGAGCCTGCCTGGTTCCTTTATGGCAATAATCTACCCGAACTACTGTGCCATTTTTGGTTACGTTGTGCATTATCACATTTGCAAGCATGAGCAGCACAGAAAATAAGCAAGATGCAGGCTTCCTGATAGAGTCTTACAAAATAACCCACGTACTTAACAGAAGTTCAGAATGACATGGAGAAGTAATCAAAATTTGATACACATTGGATTATATTACCTGCAAATAATAGAATATAAGGAAAAGCAAGTCCACCATCATTGTTCAGTGAAGGTAAAGGATCATGTATCTAACATAAGAAATCAATGCAAATGTACAATATGGAAGGGAAAAGCTGTTCATTGGGAAAAAAGCAAACCAAACCATTAGGATGGAATGAGAAGAAAAACTTAAGAGGCACAGAGGATTACTGACTTTGAAAAACAGCAGCATGAAATTGATCAACCACATTCTTCCATTTGCAAAATAACATATATTTAACTTTCTCAGACCTGTTTAGTTAGTTTTATAAAACACAAGGAAAGGCAAGCTGACCAAAAAAATTCCCCATCCAACAATAATCGAACTGATGGCAGGTTTCATGGGTTTTAAGGAACATGTAATAATTCTGAATATGTCAAAGGCTACATCTAGAAGCTTTGACATTCCTCTCCACTCCCCTATTAGCTAATTAATCTGACAAGTCAATAAGTTTGCTTAAAAGGTGGATATAGCGTTGCATGACTGTTACTTAAAAAATATGAAACAGCTGAATTCAAGCCCTTCCTTAGAGATTTTCTTAACTTTTAGAGGTACCGCTAACAGTACACAAGGAATTCAGAGGCTTTGCACAAGCTCTGCCTATAGGTAAGTATGAATTTGTCATAAGACGAAAATAGTCTTAGACACATCCCTACAGTAGGAGAAATACATGCATTTCAGCTAATTAGCAAAAACTGAAGACCTTCCTGCTATCGCAAAGAGTTAATGTTTGAAAGTGCAATCTTCTTATTCACTGGTGTCTTCAAGTTCCTAAAATGGCAAAATCTAGAAGCAAATCTAGCAGCCTAAAACTTAGATTGTAGAGCTTTTATTGACTCAGTCAATCTTTCACAATTCCTACAGCAAGAGGGATTATTACGATACTTTCTTAAAAGACTTGAACTGGATAGTTTTAAAACAAGATAACAAAAATGAAAGGGTTATTTCTAAAGAGAATTACTCTACAGCATTGATATATGCTAGACTTGTTTGATTGAACACACACTATCTAAAGGCAGAAAAAAATTCTTGAATTTTAAAGAAAAACTAACAACTAAATCTATGCTTAGGTCTGTCCAAAGGAGAGCAGTTAGAGGACTGTGCAAAGCTACCAGACAGCCTTTAGACCCAACAAGGCAATTGAAAAAAAAAAAGACATTAACAATACTCAGTGCTGAGTGTGACAAAGATGCAGTGATAAGTGATTGCTTGCATTACTCCCTGAGTGACTGAAGATGTTTTATTCTGTGCCGGAAGGAAATGGGAAGAATTTTGGTAAACATCTGGAGCCTGTATGTTTCTGTACACCACTGCACTTGCAAAACCTCAGGCTAGCTAATGAAGAATTAATTATGCAGTAGTACAGACTAACAGAGGCTAAAGTACACATATAACTAGTTCCTATTTAAAAAAAAAGGTATTAGCATACTCCAGTCTCTTGTCTAAAAGCATATCTTCACCACATTGCAACAAACTTTACCTTCATTTAAAAACAAAAACCGCAACATTTTAGGGGAAAGGTTGCAGATACTAGTTAGTAAAATAAATCCACAAGCTGCAGTGTGCTAGGCAAAGGGATTGTGCTTCCTGCTTCAAAAAAGACTGGCAAGTGAGTCCAGTTTATGACTGAATTCTGAAAAGGCATTAAACTGGTTAGTCGTGAGGTGGGAGAGGGATTGCAACAGATTAATTATACCCTTCAGCAAATTATGACAATTTCATCAAAGAGCAAGATATAGGGCAAACAGACCAAAAGAATCAAGTACTCTAATATTAAGCTCTTACAAAGTATTGTCCTTTAAGGATACAAACACTCCAGAGCAGCTTTTGGAAGTTCTTTTTCCACATTAACAGAACATTTTTTTCATTTCTAGTTTTATGAAGAGAAGCTTAAAAAAACGCTCTGAAGTTTTCTTCTTGTCACACTTGTGTTTTGTGTACTAGCACAGGTCTACAACAGTGCTACCAATACAGCACTGCAACTAATAGCCTTTAGTGCTTTTGAACAGGGGGAGGGGGTTTCTTTATATCCAAGATTAAACCATTTAATAATGCATGAGTTCTACTAGATGCTGGTAGCAGCAGGAAATCAAGAGAACATTAAATGTTAGAAAGAACAGGACCAAATCCTCTGAAATTTGGAAGTTGTCACAGTTGAAAGAATTGAAACTGGCACTGGCCTCTGGATCTCTTCTGGGGAAGCGACAATTATATTCATAAGGGACCTGTAGGGATGAAGACACCAGCCTGGTGCAGAACACCTAGTGTCCTCAGCCTTCTGGCACAGCCACAGGGACAGAGGAAGCTGAATGCAAGGAACCTCACAGCTCCTGCTTTCCCAGTTGACAGCCACAGTAAGAACCTGTGGACTCTTAAAAGCTCCTGACAGTGCAGACCAGGCTCTGTGTACTCTGCTAAAGTGGCTGACCCCCATGACTCCTTGTCTCTCTTTCTTGTTTCATGTGTCCCCCTGCTTCATCTTTCCTCATCTGATTACCCTCTCATTTCTCCTGTCATTAAAGTGAGACTGCAGCAACAGACTATAATTAAAATTACTTCCAGCAGGGTCCCTTTCAACTTGCATCCATGTCATCAGCATCCATCTCCAGGACTCTACATCCAACCTGGATTCAGAGAGATGTCACAGCACTGAAAATTGACCTTGATGCAGGTGCTCAGCTGCAGAATGTGTCATCAAAGCCAACTGCGTGTACAAGAGTTATGCTTGGCTTAAAAGCTTATGCTCTTGTTTTCTTCCTCTCACATTCCCTTATTAGAGCCCAGGTTCTTTGAGGCAGAGATTTCTGGCTACCTGTTTTGCAATATGCCTATTGTAGTCAGGCCCCATTAGAACTGCCAAACAACAACCATGAATGAAAAAAATTCATACTGCAAGTAAGAAACGTTGAACATTCGCATCTAGTTCCTGTTAGGTGGGATATTTTTCCCTTAAAAGGAAAAGGCAAGTGATAGGCCACACAGTGCAGGAATCTGAGATATAAACAGTTCAGCCTGTCTGCTGGAGAAAGTACAGATCACGGATCTTTCCTCAATTAAACAAAAAAGTTACATTCTGAGTTTCACTTTGAGGACTTTCAAAAATCTTGTCTTCTCTTTACTCAAGAGAGTAAAGGGAGCAAGGACTCCACAATCTGACAAGAAAATATGACGGCATTCATTTCTTCCAAGAATAGTAATTTCTCACAGTTTGAATGTAACAATTCAGCCTTACCTCAACTTTGCTTCCCGGATCATGAGCTGTGGCAGCAAAGTAGACCACCTCCTGCACTTCATCCCTAGGCCGTGCAGAGTTCTTTCCAAACACCACCAGCCCATCTTTAGAACATGGGGGAAAGGCTACAAAAGAGTAACTTGGAGGAGCTGCAGCCATCCTAGAATAAAAAGGAGTAAACAAACAGAAGTAATATTTGCTGAACTCATAATTGCATGCATTAGAGAATCATTCGGTCTATCACTCTTTGCTGTAGACAATGTATTCCCTCTATCTGCCAGTTGACTGTGCAATGATAATGGAATAACAGGTCAACTCAGAGGAAGCTTATCTGGGTTTAATAAAAAGAATTATAGTTTTTTTCAGACATTTTTCATCCAAGCCTTGTGTGGGCATAAAGAAGAGGAAAAAAGGCAAGATGACTGTACCTTAATGAGTCTACTTAGTCCTCACAGAAAGAGAAAAGATATTCTGCACCAGGGTTGTTTGAGGACATATGACCCAGACACATTCTGCTGACTCAGACAAGTGCGGAGACACAGAATAATTTTAAATAATTTACTATCTCTGCTCCATTGCAGTTTAAAATTTTAAAAAAGGAAAGAGAAAACATGTTTGAGGGATTTCTGAGGGAGGACAATGGCATAACTAGAAACAGAACAAAGATATAGCACAATTATATCAAAAACTGTCCATCAATTTATCTACTCAGATCAGAGAGAGACTGAAGCACTAATTGAACTTAATTTCCTCTGTGGTTTGTCTCCATTGCTGCTCTTGCCTGAAGTTAATTGATTGCAGTTTATTTATGTGGTTAATTGTGAATATTCTTTAAAATGCTTAAAAGGATAGCACAAACATTTTAAGATTTTAAGTGTTTGCAATGGCAATTTATTAATTAAAAAAATGTAAACTGTTTCAGGGCTATGACACTACTGTAGCCGGTCTTGAGTACATTGCCATAGCTGACATTTTTTCCACCATTCAGGGAAACTTCTGGCACATACACCTACAAAAGAAAAGGTGGGGTATTTACTGCTTGTTAAAATAGCATTCAACACAGACATCTGAGATTTCTTCACAGAACTTATCATTGCATCAGAAATTCCAGCACAAGCTTCATTACTAGTGAAACCAGTTAGTATTTTACTACGAATTATTTTAAGTATGTACATTTATTTTGCTGTGTTGGTGATGTCAATGTAACTGCTTTCCAGCACCCTGAGAGTTCATATCTGCTTTCAGGTAAGTCATCATTTAGTGATCTAAATTTGTCTTCCAATTTCTTGCCAGACCAGTCAAAATCTCAGAATAACTTGCAGGTTTACTGTGGATCTCAGTATTTAAAAGAAGCATTTACTCTATTCTAAACACAAACTAAGTGGATTTATTTGAAATACATAAGGCAGTAGAAACACATTAGACATCCAACAGCCTAGAAAGACAGGTTAAAATGGTACACAGTACTAATTTTTATTACATGAAGTTCTTCAACTTGCATACCAAACATATTGCCAGGTAGGCTTAAAAAGATGGGAAGGAATGCTTCAGCACTGTGTCACTGAACAAATTGGAAGGTATGCAAGGCAGACTTTTACATACCTACAGACTGAGTAGGCAGGGAAAACAATTAAAAACCTGTAGGTATCTAATATTATACAGACTCCTGAAGTCCTCCTTGGAATAAAACAGGCTCATTTATACTTGTGATGGTTTTGATTTTTTCCTTTAAATATACCAACTGTTACTGAACCAAAACCAAGCATGAGTAAGCTACTCTATAACTAGAGTCCACTTCAACATAGACTATATTTCCTACAGGGGGTATATAACAGTTAAACACAGCAAGCTGCATGTTAGAACCTTGTAGTGAAAACACAATCATCATAAGAGTTGGCACTGGGATCTTAAATTAGGTTTCTAGAGAAGGAAGCTAGCTAGCAGTCTACTACAGTTTAAATCTACTCAGTTTGCTAGGTAGCAGTTTTTCCTAGAACCTCATTTGGTTCCTTTTAAATATGACAAGGACGGCAGTTTCTCAGATACAACCAGAACCTGTGTTTGTTCAGAACACTACTGAACTTCATCTTCCTCCATCACGTAACTAAAGCAGTCTGTTAGCAGCCACCTATCTAAGGAGGACATTTTTACTTGCCTAATCCATTTTCCTTTTTTTCTTAGTTCAACTTCAGGTCGTCCTCATTCTCATTTTCACACACTTGCCACCTCTTTGCCCTCTCACAAGATACCATCCTGACTCAATATCAAACAAGCATCTTTCACCTACAGGAGGAACAGAATAGTCCTCCTTCACAGCACCTCTGATAAATCAGGACAACTCACAAAACAACCTACTGCTAAATCCCTACTCTTTTTTTCACAGATCATCTGCTCCTCCAATGGAAGGCAAGCCTGAAAACCTCAGAAAACACCAGGAATTACTGCAAATAGATCTCTCTGCCCATTCACAGCCACAGCTCTTTACCAGAGAGCATGTTTGCACAGAGGCCTTACTTCTCAACAGATCATACCTCAGACCTACATTTTGGTGTAGGCAGAGGTAAACCTACACTGTATATCAACAGGCCCTAGATCTGATTGCAGACCATTACATTCATGAATGAGCCACTGCAAGTTAAGAGAAACAGGGACCATACAGTCTATTGTAGGCTATATCCAAAACCATTCTGCATATGAAAGCACTAAAAATAGACAAAGAGCTGTACATTATAGCATGCTGTACATAATACATGCTGCAGTTCCAGGTAGCTAACAGGCATCACACTTTGGTGACCTGGAATCGAAGTAAGCACAATGGTTGGAAAAGCAGTTCTGAGCAACAGCTGCAAGGCAATATACTCCACTTGCTATCTTTTTATTTGACAAAAATGTACTAATGCAGGGATTCAATACTGCACATGGTCATATTTTTTCCAGAGTCTCCTGGACACTAGGGCTCTTAGCTTAGTTTGTGCCCTGACACTATGAAGAAATTTTGTTTAACAAGTTCCTTTATTAAGATCTTCTCTCATGGTGATAAATCTCATTTAGAGGCTGCCAAGCCAAATTAATTCTATGAACAAATCACTGCTATGGTCAGTAATAAAACAGATGGGCTCCTAAGGACTTTGGTGCAGAAAGAAAGAAGCAATATCCACTGGGCAATGTTTGGCACCAAACACCACAAAGTAAAACAACAGGTATGACAATTAGTCAAAGCCTCTGACACAGTTTCCCACAGCAACCTCTTGGAGAAATTGGTTGCTCATGGCTTGGACAGGTGTAAGTTTCGCTGGGTAAAGAATTAGCTGGATAGCCAGGCACAAAGAGTTGTGGTGAATGGAGTGAAATCCAGTTGGCAGAGGGACACAAGTGGTAAGCCCCAGGGCTCAGTACTGGCGCCAGTTCTCTTTCATATCTTTATCAATGATCTGGATGAGGGGAAAGCACACCCTCAGTAAGCTTGCAGGTGACACTGAGCTGGGAGGGAGTGTTGATCTGCCTGAAGGTAGAAAGGCTCTACAGAGACATCTGGACAGGCTGAGGCCAACTGTTTGAGATTCAACAAGGCTCAGTGCTGGGTCCTGCACTTGGGTCACAGCAATCCCTGCAACACTACAAACTTGGGGAAGAGTGGCTGGAAAGATGCCTGGCAGAAAAGGACCTGAGGCTGTTGGTCAACAGCTGGCTGAACACAAGCCAGCAGTGTGGCCAAGTGTCCAAGAAAGCCAACAGCACCCTGACTTGTATCAGGAATAGTGAGGCCAGCACGACAAGGGGAACGATTACTTCCATGTACTTGGCACTCGTGAGGCCACACCTTGAATCCTGTGTTCAGTTTTGGGCCTCTCACTACAAGAAGGACATCGAGGTGCTGGAGTGTGTCCAGAGAAGGGCAACAAAGCTGGTGAAGGGTGTAGAGCACAAGTCTTATGAGAAGCGGCTGAGAGAACTGGGGTTATTTAGTCTGGAGAAAAGGGTGCTGAGGGGAGATCTTATTGCTCTCAACTACCTGAAAGCAGGTTGCAGCGAGGTGGGGGTTGGTCTCATCTCCCAAGTTACAAGTGATAGAACAAGAGGAAATGGCTTCAAGTTGTGCCAGGGAAGGTTTAGATTAGATATTAGGAAAAATTCGTTCACTGAAAGGGCTGTCAGGCACTGGAACAGGCTGTCCTGGGAAGTGGTTGAGTCACCAACCCCGGAGGTATTTAAAAGATGTGTAGATGTGGTGCTTAGGGACATGGTTTAGTGGTGGGCTTGGCAGTGCTGGGTTAATGGTTGGAGTCGATGATCTTAAAGATCTTTTCCAACCAAAAGGATTCTATGAGTCTATGACTATTAGGGCTTTATAAACATGTCTGAACATCATTATACTCCTGAAACAGAGTGAACATGGAAGTGCTATTGCCTAGCATCATTTCAGGAAAACTAACCCATAACTCTTGATAGACATAAAATACTTGATATATTCAACCTGAAAATTAGATCTGGAACATTTCACTCGAGTATTTTCCATTTCACAGTATGAGGATCTTATAAATGCTAATTTGTATTAAGAAGAGTCACAAATTCCAATGATAACAACTTGCACTCCAATGATAACAACTTGCACTATTAGTTTCAAAATTTGTTCATGGTCAGACTTTTAGAGTGGTCAATGAGGAATAAATTTTTTATTCTTTAAAGTATGTACATAAAGGTTGTGACATAATCTAATGGAAGCTTTGTTTAGATGTCATTTTTCACTTATAAAAAAAGGCACAGACAAATAATGCTGTTACAGCAACAGACATGGAAGACAGATTACACTATCCCATCCTCCCCTCACGAACACATGACTGTCAGAGATCGAAGCCACACTCCTAGGAGAATAAGGATGGGCATAAATTATTCAGAGTGTTTTGGAGCCTTCCCCGACCCAGGAAAACTGAAATAACTATGTATCCACAAAAAAGCACTTGGAGCTTAGCAAGTCAGAGTACAAACTGGGGAAGGGAAAATTTTCATACTAACTTGCTCATGACTTTTTTGGGGTGGAGGGTTTGTGGTTTTTTGTTTCTTTTCCAGAATAACATTGTGTACTGCTTCTCTGAAAGCTGCAATTTGGCACTGAAATAATCTTCTATAAAGCTCAAGAATCTGACTGCTACAGTAAAATCACTTCTCAGAAAAGAAAAAGGTCTTTATCCTCCCATATCAAATAGATATCAACTCTATTCAAGCCAACTAATTTTCCTTGTTTGCCAGAATACCCCAAGACATTAAGCACGAAGTAATTGCTAGTTTAATGAAGTTATAAATTATGTGAAAAATGGCTTGCCAACAGTAGCTTTCACAGTTGCTATGTCTTATTTATTAAAAAAGAATACAAAAAAAATTTCAATATTATGAACTATTAGGTTTTTAAGCTCTAGTAATAACTTACTGTTCAAGCAATTTCAAAGCTTATTTCTAAAACAGTAAGACTGCTTTTGCCAACAGCCAGTTCTTTTCTCTGTCTTTTCTTTCAACTGGAAAACAAAATAGTCTTATAATGAAAGTGCAGCACTCACTAGGAAGCAGTGGGCAATAAAAAGGATTAGTGTGAGAAAAAAGGGTCAAAAAAAGGGTTTGTCTTGAAATTTAACTCATGCTTATTGAACTGAACCAGTATTCGCTCTTCACACATTTTTTAATTGCTGCTAACTTAACATCATGCAACTTTATCTCAGGAAAAGCTAAAGATGCCCCTAAAGTCACATACAAAACCACTTTGAATTTAATACCAGTTAGGTTAGCTGGGGTTCTGAATGTTAATTAAGAATTTTTGTTAATGTTAATTAAGATTTACACCAAATTAAAAAAAGCTATTCCCAGTGGTAGAGCTACTCCTTTCCTGACAGGGCACCATTTAAGACATGGTAACTGATTCACATGTACAAACAGTTCTGTCCTTTATGCGCGCTGCAATATTTTTGTCTTCTACACCAATATAGTCTCTTGCCTAAAAATTTAATAATACCCAGTCACCATCATGTAGAGCAATACCAGACCAGTAAAAGATACTACATGAGAAGTCAGCTACTATCACTACAGCTCCTCTTCACAAGAAATCAAAACAACGCTCAAGTAATTATTAGGGAAGAAATGTTCAGTGAGACCAAGCAGTCAGCACTGACAACAGAAAAGCATCCACCTCACATTACTGTGAGTAGAATTGAACTGTAAAATTTGCCTTGTATTGGCACGATTTGACTTACAAGCTGGCAAAACTTCAGCTTGATCAAGCCAAACGTTCACCTAGGAGCGTAACTGCTGCAGTCATTACTCAGCACAGCTATGCTAGCAGGTTTTCCAGCAGGGATGGGATGACAAGCAACACACTTTGATTCCATTCACCTTACTGAGGTTACATAAACACATCACATTAACTCATCTTTCAAACATTTTCTAGATTGGTCTTCAAGAGTTTTGTTGGCAGAATTGTCAAGCTTTCTGAAGCACAGCCATAACCAAAATGTTGTACAGGGTGAAGTCTAAACCATGCCTAAGCCTCAGTTTATCAAGCGTGCCTGTGATTATCCTAGATAACCCCTTGTTAATGCTGGTGATAATCAACATTATGTTTTCAAGACTGTTTTCAAGTGCAGGTGTCCACAAAATCAAGGGTGGGATGGTTAACACTGCATTTTCATCTCAGACCTCCACAACAGTTTGGTCAGAACACCAGTTTTACTGATCACATAGCCTAATTTTTTCATCCTCACTTCTATAGTTTCTTCAAATTAAAGCTGGTCTGGAACAGGTGCTTTAGGTACCAGAAACACAGAGGCTGCTAAACTTTCTGCTGATAAGTTCTGAGTGCCTTCTGGTGATGACAGCATTTTCTTTAACTTTTATATTGCAACACAGATTTTAGCTGCTTTTGAAGTCCAGAGAGGACATTAAACCTTTTGTGACATATGACTTGTTTCTGTGTATTAAAGGATGACTTTTCTTCACTGTATTTTGGGCTTTTATGAAACAGAAACCCAGCTGTGCTAATACTTCTGAACTATTTCAGTAATGTTTAAAGACTTCAATAAATCTGTTTTCATTGCTACCAGAAAGTGTAAGTGACCTAACCTGCAGGAAACATTTACAATGAAAGACTGAGAGGCAGCACCTGAACAGGAATATTCAGATTTGGATCAAGACTGCCTCGTTAGTAAGGGGAGAATATACTGGATAGGTTACACATTATTTATCCTCAACTCTTACATATTTTAATGGGGTGGCAGGAGAAAGGTCAGTTACAACTGTGGAAATTCTGCTCAGGGTTTTGAACCTCTATTTTAACCTTCAAATTAAGATTTTCCCATGCCTAAGACAAGCCTGTATTTCCATTTACAAATCAAGCCTAGTGCCTTACGTACATAGAGACATGTGATCTCAGCATCCTGCAGAAAAGCAATGTTTCCAAAAACAGAAATGAAAAGCAAAATTCATTCAGCTGCAGGCACAGAACAAAGACAGCAAACTGAAAGACACAATAATAATATTGTTCCTGTCTTAGGAAACACTGAAAGGTTATTTTTTTTAATTGACAATTTGGACAGTTTTAATGCATGACTTATCAGGAGAGAGGAAGGTTGCATTCATTAAGAAATTAGAAAGCAGAGACTGTTCCTGAATATAAACCACAAAACCATGCCAGATGTGTGTGCCCTTATCATTTGAACATTCATTACTAGACCTTAGCTAGACTGCTTGCCTTTTTCCTTACCACTGATGGGCGACGATACCAATTTACCAATTGAAGGTGCCACTCAACTCTGATTGTCCCTGTCCCTCTAAGCTGTGTCTGAGAAGATATCTAAGAGGAGTCATCAGTAGCTAGAATTCAGTAAGCCAAGCTCAACTTTTCTCTCACTCTATTTTTTTTTTATTTTTTTTTTTTATATTAACTGCATACTGAAAATTTCTCAAGAATTTGCTCAAAATGAGCAAAATAAACTTCTAGTCAGAAATTTGGGACAGCCATTTTTTCCAGGAAGTTCACTTTTATTTTTGAATTACAGGAAGTAGCAATTCCCTACACTGGCATAAAATCCTAAGCAGTTCACCCTCTTCAGTCATTTAACTGATCAAATGCATAACAGGCAGGGAAAGAATTGAAAATATTTCTCTTGCTGGATGTGGGAAAATTTGGAATACTCCTGGCAACTGCTGCCAGGTTTCTTAAGACTGTCTAACAAATTAGATACTGGCCATCAAATGAGCACAGTAAAGCTCTTCAGCATTTGAAGTCCTAACAAATGGTAAGATTTCAGCTATTACAAAAGTTTACAATCCTTTGACCAACCAATTCTATTTTAATTGTCTGAGACACCCTCATCCAACTTTTCAAGGTAGGCATTTTTCAAAAGAAGATAGGATCTTATTTTTGCCCCAAGTAATCTGAATTATGTTAATGAAAACGTAGTTCTATTTAAAAATAAATCAGGGTCAGCCATCCAGAAGACAACAAGCTTCAGTCTCATTTCCATCACAGGCTGTGCATACAGGGAAAATTCATTATTTATACAGAGTTTTCACTGAGTGGATGTCAATGCACTTAATTAAGTCTCCAAGCAGTCACAGAACTCTACTCATTTTGTAGCTGCTATTACACCCTGCAGCCTAAGGTCATATTTGTAACACTCTCCACTTCCTAGAGAAGCACCTGTTTTCCTGCTTTGTCACTGGGGCAGAGACCCCTGTTAGAAGCTGCTGGCATCCAAAGCATCTTTGTACAACACACAACTTCATAATGAGAAGTCACTAACTGCTGCACGATGCTCACCCGCGTAGCTCTCCCTCTCTGTAGCGCCAGCACAACCCAGTTCTGCAGTTCAGTAGGGGCTCCATCACTGCACAGCAGAGACTGTCCACCTCCACACAAGTGGTTAATGCACACTGACTGGCAGTCATTTCAAATCAGTAAAATCGTTATATCAACAGGGGTAAAATAAAAAGCATCAAAGTACCTTGTTGGAAGTCTCAAGTCAGTTTAAAATACAATCCAAAATAAGAGCAAGTGCTGCAATACTGGCAAAAGAGTTTGTAAGTGTTAGGATGTAATGTGGCACGTTGTGGCAGAAACCAGCCACTTGGGTACCTTACAGAGGGGCAGGTATGGACAGCAATGCCAGGCAGTTTCTTCATCTGTTGAATTTATGGAAAGAAAAGGCCAACAGACTACAGGGACAATGTCCAGCTTCACAACTCCAGTCCATAATACACGAAGAAATTCTTACTGAAAGCTTCTAGCATAAACTAGCACACTTTCTCACATGCAAGCTGCATAAAGCATCCATGGTTGATGACTTCTGAAGGGGAGGATGGAGAACGAAATTCAGTACTTTTTACCAAAAACATCATACTCAGCAAGAGTAAACAAATGGAGCTTAAGCCATGCCCTACTTTACCAGGAAAAAAAAGCTACAAATGTCTTAAAAAAAAAAAAAAGGAAACTACCATAAAAATCTCAAGCATCAGAAACACTTTCTGAGGAGGAAAAAAACTACTCGTATCAATAAAGAATTTCCATCCACCACATTTGCCTCAATATAACATCTGTCTTGACTGTCTATGTGATATCTGGGATCTAAACTGCTTGAAAAAGGTCATGGCACTATAAATGGTTTAAGTTAAATTCAGTCATGTTTCATCTCAAATCGGAGGAAGTCCTGAACAGAGATCAACTTCCTAAATAAATATATATGACCAAGGGTTTGTTTTCAGGTTTCTTTTTGTTTGGCTGGAGGGATTGAGTGTGCACATTATGAAGAAACCAACATGCTTAGAGATGCTTTAAATCCCTACTTCTAAAAGGGATTTTGAACCAATAGCTGAAAAGGTAATAGACCATAACCAAATGAGTAACCACTCCACCTCCCACAGTCCACGTGTTTATTATCTTTTGAACTACTGAGCAAATTTAGCATACAGAAGCAGTTTGCACCACAGAATTTACCAAGTGCACTGCAGCACAATCACTCCTCTGGGATTATTAGAGTTTCATATCTTTCAGGTACGGGGATGGCTTTACTCAGTTCTAAGGACATTTTTCATAGGGATAAATTTATACTCATAGGGTCAGGGTCCTAACAAAGCTATCTTCTGCCTGAGATGCTGGTTTAACATGATTTTTTCCCCTCTAATTATCAGTACTGAAGAAAATGTCTTTTTTTAAAAAAAAGCAGGTTAATCATAGTCTCCAGTATCACAGATGAAGATGTCGGGTTTGCAGGCTCTCGCAGGAAGGTGTGCCTGCTCCTCAGCCTGCTCCAGTGCAACCCTCCCAAACCCCCCTGAGGTGGCAGTGTGCTCAGGCAGGCACACGGGGGCACCTGGGTCTCAAGGTGACTGTGTGAAAAGGCACCTTCAAAAGAATTAAAAAGAAGGGAGGACACAACCCCACCGGGTCCTTGGAGAGCGGGGGAGCCGCAGCCAGGGAGAGCCTCAGAACCACGGAACGGGTCGGGCTGGAAGCGACCTCCCCCAGCTCCAACCCCTGCACGGGCAGGGACCCCTCCCGCCGGCCCGGGCTGCT
>VZRW01005043.1:392756-411579 GCA_013398125.1 Aegotheles bennettii
CCGAACCGCTCCGCGCGGCGAGGCCCGGCCAGGGCGGTGCGGGGGCGCGGTGCTGCGGCGAGGGGTCCCGTCCCCGCTTGGGCCGGCAGCCGCTCACAGCGCTCCCCTCCGGCTGCCCCGTTGGCACCGGCCCTTCCCTCAGAGCCGTTCCTGCCCTTACCTGGGGTCTTCCCGACGCCCCCGTGAGAGAGAGCGCCGGTCGCGGCTGCCGGTGCCCCGTGGGTGGCCGCGCCCTCGGGTGCCGCAGCGGAGCGCGAGGAGGTGGCGATGGCGCTCAGGGGAAGGGTCCGCGTTCCACCCGTGCGAGGGGAGTCACCGTGCCTGGGGACCGGGCAGGGGCACAGGTGCTCCCCTCACGTTGGGCGTTGAAGTTCAGGGTCTGGGTTATTCAGTTCTGGCCGTGAGTTGGGTGGTGCCTTGTGTCCGTCTGCCGCACGCACGGGCTGAGTGCAGGCAGTGGAGCAGGGGGTGCGGAACGCGGCTGCTGCCCCATTCGCGGGTGAGGAGTCCGCCCAACTTAGCAAAGCTGCGGGGCTGACCTCGCCATCAGGGACTTCTCCACTGGCTGCGTGTGAAGCGTCACGGTGGGCTCCTGCCCTCGAGTGGCTGAACCCCCGAGGACATCTCCACACCTGGGGTGCAGGAGCAGCAGCACCGCCAGGCCCAGAGCAGGATGGCACTGCCTGTCCCTCTGAGGCCCTGTGTAGAGCACAGCAAGCCTCAGCCGCGACACGGGGAGCAGGTGCCCTGCTCTGCCAAACCCACCCAGGCAGGGCTGTCCCCTGTGCTCCCTCCTCAGCTCGCCGCGATCTGTGCCTCCATACGGAGGTGAAGATACTGTCACTGCAAGGTGTAACCATGCAGGTCCATGGCTAGCTGGTTAAACAGCTCTGGTTTAGGCAAACAAACGTGGTTTGCTGGTGTGAGGCAGCACCTTTATGTTTTCATCTCTGTCTTCAAGAACAGGGGCCTTGCTGTGCACTCCACCAATGCCTGCTCCAGACCAAACTCGCAGTGTGGAGAAGGGGCTGCCGAGTATGTTTGATGAGAAGGTTAGGAGGAAGCTGGGGAAGAGGTCAGAAAGGCAAGGACAAAGAGCACACAAAAACTAGAGCATTTCAGACTAACAGCAGGAAGAAACAAGTATGTTAGGTTGGTGCAGTAGTGTGGAACCTGGGGAAGGCACAGAAAATACTGAATTCTATAAAACAGCTTCGTGCCTAAATTCAAGAGATTTACTCTCAGCTATTGCCTCATTTCACAGGTTTTAATGATTTTCGCCAGCAGAACTAATTACCTGAAAGTACGCTGTTGGCACATCCTCCATAGCGATTCACAACTCGGTGGTCGGAGTTGGGTTCCTCGGGATATTTGCCTTTCTTCCTAATTCTCCTCAGGAGCCTAACTCATGAAAATGGGCCAAGCCAGCTTAACACGTCTGCAGAATCAAAAGGCACAGGACTGATAATCCAAATTTCAGTTAGTGCTACATGCTGTGCACTAATCAAGACACTGAAATATCACACTACTTATTAGGTCAGTAGGTCTAGTTTAGCAACCTGGCAAAAAGAACAACAAAAAGCCAGGCAGAATCTGCATATGGGACCCCATGTGAAAATTTAGAAGGAAAAATCCTGGAACCGTATGCAGCAAAAAGAATTTCATCGCCACAAGCAGCAGAAGGAACCATGGGTCTGCTGTGTTTGGAAGTTATGGCTAAGCCTTCTACACCATTGCTGTCAAAATTAATTGCAGCCAGAAGTTGTAATTTCATTATATAATCAAAAGAGAAAATAATTTGCTGTTCCCAGTCTAAATGTCAGTGAATGTGAAACATTGTGACATCTGCACCTTTTAGGGGTATATGAGCAACCCGAATAGGGACCAATTTAGAAGTCATTACTTAGGCTCAATGCTTTTGATTTAAAAAGCAGGGCTGATCATTAGCAACATGGAACCTTCATACTCTTAAGATCTTCCATTATGTATTTTAAGCAAGATCCTTGCTTTCCTCTGCTATTAGTTTGCTGTCATTGGAATTATCATTCAATGTGTTTTGCAATAGGAAAAAGTCTGGATATCTCCTGCTTAAAATATCTAATGGAAAGGCGATCTAAATCACTGAAAAGCTGAGGAGTTTATTTCAATTTAATTGTAACAACTTCATTTGAACATAACAACCCAAATTCCTTGCTCTGGAGTTACAGCAAGGATGAACTGCGTCACAGGCAGCTTGCTACTTAGAATCAGAAAGATAGCTGGTGAAAAGAGCAGGTGCAATTTAAAAGGGGGTTTAAATTATATCCTATAACATGCCACTTACATTACACATATTATGTTCACTTAGATGACTAAGTCTATTCTCTAATTACACTGGAGGTGATTATGGCTGAGTATAATCTACCTAAGAATTATTAGACTGTCTATGGAATGATTGCATGCCGGCGACACAGAAATCTTTGATGCTTACTTTCTGTGTAAGCTGTCATGAACTGTGTAGAGCAGCAAGGATGAGTGGGTAGAGCACAGTCCTAGGAATGAGGAGAGCCTGGGGTGTATGTCATTCTGCCATAAGCTTGCTTCTTGGCTTTGCATAAATCCTGTAACCCCACAGCAATTAGATTACCTCGTACATGAAGTGGGAAGAGCATTTACTCACAGCTGCATCTGTGAAATCTTTGAATGGAGATTGCTGCATAAACAAAAAAAACTGCAAAATGATAATAATTAAGACAAAGCCACAATGCTTATCTATTGATTATCTTGCTCTTTGTCTTTAATAACATAACAGCAGAATTTATGGATTTTTTTTTTCTCTTGTAAAAGATGAGTTTCAAATGGCATGCAACATCAAAGGAGAGAGGGAAGGACACATCTTTAGAAAACAGAATTTCAAAAAACATTTGTTCCATGTTTCATCTGTGAAAGGAAGAGACCAAAAGGCAAACACCGTAACATATACCTTAAGTTACATTTTATTTTTGTTCTTTAAACAGCTCTTTAGGTCAAAGGCTATTCAACAGAACTAGTACCCAAAATCCTCAAGACACTGCAGCACTAAACTTTGAGTCATCATTTCCAAAATACTTTCCTCTTCAAGTTAAAGATATAGCCATGCAGGTATAGAACCAATGGGACTAGTTTTCTCATCAAACAGCGTTTAGAAGGAGAGAGGCTGGCTTAATGCAGACAGTAAAAAAGACCATCTAATTCTTGAAGCTGTATTAAAAAAATGTACAATAGAATTTGGTGAAAGGGTAGTGCAGCCAAGAAAGCCCTTTTGTACATATTCATTTTTGTTATTTCAAGCCACCATCTTAGTCTTGTTTTCTCTGGTGTAGCACCGATTTGGCATACCTAAAAATAAGATGAACCACAGTTGTACAGAACAAATGTACCTGGTTGCTGCTAAGTCAGGATTTTAAGCCTATACCCACAAAGGCATCCCGCTAAACTTGAATGATTCCTCTTACAGTGGGACAAAAAACGTATAAGAGTTAGCAACATTGAAAAAACCCATGAGCCCCTATGATAATAGTTACACCACAGGGCAGTAAATTCAACTGATATCATAGAACAAATCTAAAGAGCAAAAACTATCAATGGTGCTTGGGTGTTTTGGGGTTTTTATATAGTCAGGAGATTGAAGCAGAGAGTTGAGAGTACTTCTCCCACACTACAGGTGGCTTCACCCATAACAAAGAAAGAAGGTGGTAGGTGCAATATTCTAATGTGAAGTAAAGATGTCACCTGCTGTGCTCAGTGAATGTTCAAAATGAAAAAGATACAAGAAATCCTGGCTGCAGCCCCTTTATCCAATTATACCATTTAAAATTAATTTATCTGTGTAAATGGCTGCAGCTGTACATCAGATGTCATTGTAAGCACAATGGCAGGCTTAGATGCCGAGCTCTTACGCGCTGCAGAAGGCAATTCATTCCTCCATTGCACAAGTGGCATTATAACAGAACACAACTGCTTAGCCAGTGTCAAAGGGACAGAAGACAGCATGCGACAAGGACTCTGGGCAGGCAGTGGTTACCCTCAGTGTCTAGAAACCTGTCAGCTACAGCACTAAAGCACACAACTTAGCTGCTCTGTTGCCCATTCAAAAAAGGTTGCCATCTTCTGGAGTAACGATTTATCAAAAAAGCGTCAATCTCTTGCTTTATTTTCATAAAATTTATTATTTTCCTTGGTTTTATTTCTAATAACCTGTGACAGCATACTTACTTTTACAGTTCTAAAAGGTATCCCAAGACACATTTATTATTATGGGCTTATAAAGTCCGTGAGCCTGGAGCTTTTCTAGTGTGTTACAACAGCACCTGTAACAATGAGGCTAAAATACTTGACAATAGCTCAAGACTCATAATAATAAATAGTCAAGGCAAGTGGAAGAAAGAAATCTGTCATCCGGAGAAGATAAGCCAGTAATGACAACAAAGAAGAAGAAAATACAGACATAACAGCGTTACTCTTACACGATGATCCTGTTTAATATTCATCTTTGCTTCCATTGTTAACGATGTTGCCTGTACAGAAATGCTTGCAGAAGACTGATGAACTGGAAAAGGCATCTCTAGTCCCTCTCAAGAGATATGCTATAGTAGCTATGCATTGTATAGTTAACCTTATTAAAATTATATTAAAATTCAAGCATATAGTTTTTCTTGGCTCAGCATTATTCATAAAATTGTAACAGCTTGCACATAAATCTGCAAGATAAAAACAGTTCTGGTGTTAAGCAGGTGATACAGGAGTTCATCAAAGTGAGTGCATGCCAGAAGCAGCTTTATGTTGTATTTTAGTGTGTCATGTCTGAATAATTGAGGTGTAAATTGCTGCAAATTAAATCACAGCACTTAGAGAAAAGATGGGACAGTAATACAAGGGACAGAAAATGCCACTGCGTGATTTATCAGCCATCTGGTGCAGTGCCAATAGCACTCCTCCTTCAGGGAGGTATAGTCTTCTGATCAGTTACCACAGCAACAGGTTGCTGAGTGCGCTTAAAAAGTTATGCATGTGTCAGCAACCTTTTTTCTCCTTCCATACACATCATATGCTGGGGGCTGTGAGCAGTGGCATGTCCTTCCTAGGCTACATACATTTTTGCTGCAGCGTTTTCCATTATTCTGCTATTCAGGAAACTTAAAATTTCAGAAATTTGGGGTTCTTTTTGTTTGTTTGTTTGTTTTGGTTGGGTGTTTTTAATGTCCAGACTCCGGAAAAACCCTCAGTGGTTAAGTCATTTTCCTTATAGACAAATACAAAAAGTGGTAGATAGCTGCAGGTGGGAAGGGACCTTTGATAACAGAAATACTTTAAACTAAAATAAAACAAACAAGCCCTTTTGGTTCCAGCACTTCCAGAAAGATGGGAAACTATATTTTAAAAAAATATCCACAACTTGAGTATCTCTTTCTTATAAAGGAGCCCACCTTTACATAAACGACCTATCCATAACATACAACTGAAAAATAGTAGTTAACAGAAGACAGGGAAAATAGCAAAGCACTGACTGTATTGTACATTTCATGCTGGTTGTGTGTTATTCCTTATGTATGTATTTTAACGAAGTAGCGTCAACAATAAGTTACCCAGGAGTTTTTAAGCTTTCTTATATTGGCTGTGGGTATCAGCCCAAAAGACTGGATGGTATGGAGAGCTGTTCCCCTGCCTTTTTGTTTTCTCTCCTATTTCCTCTGAGTGCAAGGGCCACTGGCATTTTCTCCCAGCCTGCCCTCAGCTTTACCCTGGAGCTGCAGTGTGACCCTGCGAGCCAGGCTGGTGCTGACCACGTGTCCCTGTGCTGCCCTGCAGCAGCTGCCTGCTCTAAACACAAGGTGTGAAGGTTCAAAGCCAGCAGAGGTCTGGCAGAGCTTAATAATTGGTGTCCTAGACCCCACCTCACCAAGGCTGCCTTCACACAGCTCCCCCCCCTCCCCCCAGCTTGAACAGCTGGTGTGGCTGTAAGAGGGTGCCATGGCGAGCTGGATCTGGCCCAGGTTAGCAGTAGCAGGATCTGATACCAAATGAACAGGAGTGTTGGCCGTTTCTGCTCCATGTGTGCTCCTGTTGCAGTTTGTGCCCATGTGTCAGCTGCAAGATGAGCACTGTGTGTCTGGGAGCTTTACTTCAGACTGAGTTTTGCAGAGGCAGTGCTGAACTCTTTCAGAGTGCAGGTCTACATGGCGATGACCATGCAACCATGTTAAGCCCAGGTTTTAACCCAACTAATAATGGTGACAATAGCAATAAGGACATGATGGCACATAAGGGCTGAAATACTGGATGCAAATTCTTACCTTCTGTTAAAAGGAAGGAACACTGCCAGTCTTACTTCTCGATTATTTGTGGTCAGTGTTGCTAAGAGTAAAATCCAGCAGGACATAATTTTCTTTAAGCTACAATTAGTCCATTAGCTATAGCCATATAGATGCCATACCCAGAGATGGACACAGGGTCACTAAGAACATTTTGCTTTGTATTTATGGAATGAAAACCTGTTCTCTAAAGACATATCTCAGCGGATTAGAGACCAGAGCTAGGCTGTGCTATTTACTCCCAGAGAGACAGCAGTCCAAGCACACAAAAGAAATAGGTATTACCTAGTTCACTGTTCAGGGAAAGAGGCACAAGAGGAAACACCAGCTGCCTTAAAGGAATTTCAATGGCAATAAAATGTAAGAGGACAGAATTGATTTAATGCTTTCAGTCTGACTCCCAGCTGAGGAATCAATTATCCTGCGTCATTTAATCTCCTCAAGCAGGTCATGACACAAATGAGAAATTAGAAGCATTGTATCTAATACAAAGAGCAGCTCTTAATGGTAGTTAGCATCAATCTCAGGTTTTTTAGAAGAAAACACAACTGGGATTTGGGGAGCTGTGAAGAGTTGGCTCCACTAGATTTCCACAGTCATATCCTAATATTTTAAGTGTCTTTATTCACTGTTCACCTAACGGAGATGGAGAGCATTTTGAAGAAAAAACAAAACAAAACCATCCCTGGGGACAAACTCCAGCCCTCCATCAGGAACATGGCCTTCAGAAACCTCGCACAGAATTACTTACCTGACATGTTTCCAACTATCCTCTATTTTCATGGCAAGTTTCTCAGCTAAACCAAGCTCCTACTTTTTTTACATCATTCAAGAGAACAGAAATACCACAGGGCTCCTAACCGGGTGCAACCCTTACCTAAACTAGCCTGGGTTTGAAACAGAACCTCCTAGAAGGAAGAAATGTGATGCTGGAGGAGGCTCCATCTGAATCCCCTTCGGGCTGGGATAATGAAGGTCCTTATCCCTGTTACAGACATATAGCTTCCTACTGAGCTTTACAATAACAGTTCTTATGTGAAACTGTTGACATAATCAAGACCAAGCATGAAAACAGAAGCAGGATAGCTAAAGAAAGATGTGTATTTTGTCAGAGTTGTTTTTCCTGTTTACCAGGAGAAAACTAGGGCACAGAATGTAAGCATTAAGATTAACTTTCAAGAGAGGCTAAAATTATCCAGGATTATACAAATATAAGCAGGTTTTGTTTATTTCCTCTTACCCAAACCAATTCAGTGTTGAAGATATATGAAGGATTTTGGGGTAGTGGGGTTTGGGGTTTTTTGTGGGTTTGGGTTTTTTTTTTTGCAAAAGCTCTATAGTGAGGCTGATGTATTTTTAAGCAGTCAAATGCAATATACCTATGCTGAGTATTCTTTAATGGACCTTGGAAGTGTGAATTTCAGCTTTGTCGTAAGAGTAAAAATCTACACAGAAACTGGCTGAAGCAGCGATTTCTAGTCAAAGTCAGATCAGGAACCAGCCTTTTAATTTGTAGCACCTACATCAGTGGTTGCCAATGTTCTTTCTGCCAAGTAAGCAGATGCCAAAGGATCTAGGAAACAAAATCTTTCGCATTTCTCACATCGCTCTGCGTACTCCCACTCTCAGCACATCTCCCCGAGCTTTCCTGCTTTTCCCGGAATGCCCCAAAGCCATGAGCTTTCCCCACCCTGCTTGATACTCACCTGCCATCTGAAACTGGGATTTCTGGGTCAAGGGACAGACCGCCTCATGTCTAACAGCAGAAATTATGGGGCCTGGGGAGCATGAATAACAAAGACAATTGTAATTTAGGCTGACCTGTACCACCCATTTTTACACTGAAGCACTCAGGAAACATGCTATCATGGATCATTTTTGTTCTAAACATAATGAAGCAGAAAATATGGCAGCAGTTTGTTCAATATGTACTTAACACTGCAATTTTGTGACCGTCACATAAACTATTCTCCAAAACACCTCAATACTGGGGATGTTGCTGTCAGCACAAAGACATACAGCACTGAAAAGCAGACTTAGGACCCAATAAGTGATTCCTTCATTTTCAACACTGTTTGCCTTGTCAGTTGATCTCAAAGAAGAAAGCTTAAAAAAACATTTCAGACTATAAGCACCATTCCTGAAGCTTTGCCAAAAGCTTTTGTGTGTCACTGCATTACATATCAAGAATTTTCAAATAAAATGAGCAGTAAAGGCTGCTTCTGTACCTACAGAAGGCAGCAACTCCTACTGTAATTGCTGAGTAGTGGCTCTGAAAAACAGGCTGCTGTTCTAAAAACCATCAGTACATGTTTTCCTATATAGCTGCAAAACAATGAGAACTGTGAAGAAGGCTACCAGCTGCAGGAGGGAATCTGCTTACAACACTCTATGTGCTACAACACTTCTGAGCCCTCTCCACTTTTTCAAGTGCTCCATTTTACAGACAAGCAGTGAGGGTTTGTTTCTTTAGGGGAAATACACCTTGCACTGCACACAGCAGCCAGCCAAAATGTTGCTGAGTGCCACTGAAGTTCCAATATTCCTGCTCCCCTCAGAAAACAGGCAGCTGCCTGCCTCTGCCCTCCTCTTGGCTGCTGCTGGAACTGCAACAGTGCGCCCTGGCCATTAACAAGCAGATGCAATTGTGATTAATACAGGCAGCACTAGTTCTCCCTAAGAAATCCCTTCATTTTCATAGGAGCACCTTAATCATGGCAAACTGTAATAAAGTGGCTTCTCAAAGCTGCTGCTGATTCTGGACTTTTGAAAAATTTTTTCAGTTCAATTTCAGAAATTTAACACAGCTACCAAGAAAAGCACTAAGAACAAAACCCACCTATTCATCTGGCATAAACCTACACACAACACTAAATAAGGCATCTTAGTGCTGCAGCTTTAATACTGAGGTGGCAGTAACAAATTAACTGCAGTACATGTTCACTGAAAGCTATGTTTATTAAATGCTTTCAAAATGCAGGCAGAAGATAATGCACACATACATTTCACAGCATGTGCTCACCCCAAACTCCTATTTAATACAAAGGAAACACCAGTTGGCCCTTACTGAAAGCATACACTACCACCCCGTTATTTAAGCTTAACTTCTTATATATTTGGTCAGTAATCTGGGCCAAGTTTTATTTCACACTTTCATTCCCCAGCCAGATGGTGGAGAACATGCTGAGCACTGCGAACAATCGTATAAAACCAACAGACCCAAGGCAAGCCTCAATTCTGCCCTTCCTGGCAGCATGCACATACAGTATGTCCCCTTTGGTTGGTTGAGTACCAACCAGTTCCCACTGCCTAGGTAAGACTGCCTGAAGTGCTAACTTCCTTTCCGTTTAGCCCTCCTTGGCCTAGGCTATGCTAACTGCCTAGGTTCTCCAGGTAGTCAAATGAGAAAGACAGGAAACTATTTGATAAGGCATCTATCCCACTGTCCTGGTTTGAGCCAGGACAGAACCAATTTTCTTTTCAGTAATTTTACTTTTCACTTAAGTCTCTTCTAAGTAACTGCACTTCCTGACATTAACAGCATGGTTTTCAGTCAGTGCCTGCTTCTAGGACTGATAACGCTCAATGTGTATAGTTATTGCTGGAGAATGGTATGCAGAAAGGCGCTTGCTTATACTTATTCCTATAGAAACCAAGGTCGCTGCATGGTTCTGCTAGACTTATGTGCTGGAAACAAAGGGAGGGAAAAGGGTCACACCTGCGACCCTCCTGTGGGGCCCAAGGAGTAGACCGGACAAGTATTCCATCCCAATATGTCATATTCAGTATAAAGTTGACACATCACGAGGGTCAAGTTCTGTTTGTCCATGGCCTGAATCCTGGGAGGACTCTGTCTGTTATTCTGCCTTTGATCCCAGTCTGTGCATTCCTGAATCCAGTTCCCATCTGCCACTGACTCCAGGAGTCCAGCCTGAGATTCTCCCAGGGCTGCCCTGGAGCTCAGGGGTGACTTGAGCGTTACAGGGGAGGAAGGAGATAGTGGCAAGATACTGGCTTTGTTCCTATTATTTTCTTTTTCTTCATTACTGTTTCATTAAAGCTGTGTAGTTTGGTTTCCAATCCTTAAGTTTCTCTCCCTTATTCTCTTTCCTTTCCGTTTCTGGAAAGGGAGAAGGGTTAATAAAGAGCATCTGTCATCTGTTTAATTGCCAACTCAGCGTTAAACTGTGATACCCAATACAACATGAACAATATAAATGTGATGAGTTTCCCCCAAGTGCCTCATGTTTTGGTGACTGTAGGGGAAATCAAGACACCCAGCACCAAACATGCAAGCAACCTTGGGAGAGCTGAAGTTCTGAAGTTGGGCAAGATTTACTTTCATGAGCAATGAGAAACATACAACATACAAAATCACAACCACTAAGAAAAGCTGAATAGGTAATGATCATTCATGATTTCCTCACAACACAAGAACAGGCAACAAGCTTAAAAGCAAAGGGAAATATTTTCCCACACTACTTTACTGTCAAAGTCACTGCCATAGATGATTACGGAAGCCAAAGTATAAATGGATTCAAGAAAACTAGATGGCATCATTGAGGAAAAAGACTTAAAAGGTTACTAAAACAAAATACGTGGCTACATAATGCCAGATGCTGGAAAAAGAAAAAACAAAACAAAACCAAAAACAGACGAAAATCCACCACTGCATACCTTCACTTACACCTTTTTTCCCAAAAAAACCCAGTGGCTATTGACAGCAATCTATAACATCTATAGGCAGCTGAACTCTGTTAAAGTAATCGTCTAATACTTACTTGCAACACCAGGTGGCAGGGAAAACACAGTTCATCTACAGCATTGAGAACCTTGAATGTTGTCTCACTTGGCAACAGCTAAGTGCAATGCAGTAATCCCCACTTCATAAAACTGCATTTGCTTTGTATTCCTACATAGCCTTGAGCAACATTTTTCAAGTAAAATACTGTGTTCAGAAACCCATGTTAGTGCTGCCACAACACAGAATTCCTTCCCCAAGATACCTCACCCTCTCATTTAAGAGCACATGGATGATAGCTGTATGTTTCTTCCTCTCCTAAACAGTTCAAACAAATATAAAATAGATTTGAAATCCTCACGCTCTCCACCTCTGTAAAGACACAGCACTGTAACATTTACCTCATGCCTCTATTTTTTCTAAAAAAGTCACTTTATTATTTAAAATTCACATAATTTGTGTGCTACTTGTGAGAATACTGCAAAGTGACAATGATGAAAGAAGTTCTGCAACTTGGGCGCTAGCAAAGCAGACAAGCCAATGCAAATTCTTCTTCAGGCCATCCTGACCTTCCTGTCAGTATGCTCTTCCCCTTCTACAAATGGGAAAAACTTCATTCGGGTTTTTAACATTTTGCTCAAGATTGCCCTCAAAACCCGAGAGGAGAAAGGTATGATCTTTCTTCACAAATGCAAGCTCTGTGTTTCAAAACAAACGTGTATGTAAAGGACACCACCTCTGCACTGCAGCATAAGTTGCTCTTTTCCAAATTACAGACATTTCCTAGAATGCTGCTGACCTTAAAAGTGAAAGTCTGACATCGAACTCCTGCTTTATTCACATAATTTAAAGAAAAATGCAGATAATTGTTGGCATGGTTGGTAACATTCTCCCTTTAGAAAAGCAAAATCAGCACAGGATAGTCATTCTTCTCATTCAGCTTTGTATCAGTTTCTCAGGCGTCTAGAGAGATGCTGATGCCTTCTAGCACACCTTTTAAAAATCTGCAGAAAAAAAGCAAGGTCAAGCAGTGACACACAAGAAGGAAGGTCAAGTAATTAAGTCACAGACTAGAAGTTATACATAAAGGGGTCACCGAAAGTAATCTTGACACACAAACAAATCACAGAAAAGCACTGGACTGGGTTTTCATTTTCACAGTGTTTGATAACTGAAAGGTTTGCTTCATTTCTGAAAAATAAGTTAATACAAAATTTAAAAAACACTGATGTGCAAGTATTTGCTGCATAAAAGGAGGTACATTTTCATACTTTAAAATTGTTTAAAACATTTTTACATAAGAAACAGAAATTCTCTTTTATATAAACAGAGTGTTTCTTAGCCAACAGCAGCTGTCAACCCCAAAACACAGAATTAAGACGACAAGAGAGCCAGACAGTCTAAGTCACTGCCATTTGTGTCAAAAATTTATGCGACCCTTTTCTACAGCTCATCATGCTTGTAAGTGAATTCCCTTGCAGATATAAACCCATCACTGTCTTCATCTTCTTTATCAAATATGTCTTCAACCAAAGCATCATGCTGGGTGTCATTTACCACTGCTCCATGCTTTTCAAATTCTTTCTTCAAGTAAATTTTCACCTATTAGACAAAAGGTGAGAGGTAATGATTTTTGGCTTATGAAAAAATTGATTACTGTAGCGTAAGAGGGGGTCATTATGTTAAATATGGTAGTAGCAGACAACAGATATCTTCCTTCTGTGCCACTGCCAGAATAATACTTTTCTGAATCATTCTGCGGCCCCGTTTGGTGATGAAAGACCCTTTAGTAATTTAAGAGCCAGTAAAACTAGCAAATCAATTGCCATACCTTTATGCTGTCTGACTGAAAAATGAGCCAGGAAAACCTGTCATGTGATGTCTACACAGTGAAGTTTAAATAGCTAGGCAGAAGTTATCAGCTATCAACTGGTCAGAGACCCAAACAGCTTTTTCACATCCTAGAACTTTGACAAACCAGTAGATACAAACAGCCGTCTCAAATATATACAGAAATCTGTCCACAAACTCAGCGTTTGCTGCTCTAACAGGAACTATGTTAATGAAGATTTATTTCTAGACATCTCAAAATCTTGAAGGACAAAGATTCACGGCAGCTTTTAAACGGACTACTGGAACTGTTATTTACACTAAGCTAGTTACCAATGGTGAGCAGTGTTTTGAACAACATCAGATTATTTTTACTGAGTTTAACTATTGAGATGTCAAGTGTTCTAAATCACAGAGTCTTCTGCAAGAATATCAATACCAACATGGGCCATGTTTCAGGTCTGGTTTGTTAGTTTCACATTCTGATATTTGTTGGGGTCATTGCTTACATTTCTAATACACAGACACTGGACACGCTGACACTGTCAGTACAGAAGATTAAGTCTTTGGTTCTAGCAAACTGTATCAGCTCCAAATAAAAAAGAACACAGTGGTTTATCTTAATTTCTTGTAGATGACTTTTGCACATCAGAAAAGCAGAAGACTGAAAAGAAGAGGCAAACAGAAGGTGAATAATGCTGAATACATGTCCTTCAGACAGTGAATGCTATAGAACAGGACTACCCTGCAAAAGAAGAACTAATTGAAGTTTATTAGTAAACCAGCAACTAATTCCCAAAAAGCCCTGAAGTCTGGTTTTACTTCTAGGATGTTTTACTTTATCCGAGTCTCCCACAAGCGTGGGGCACACATCCATCACCTGCCTATGCCTCAGCTTACTAAGGCTGCTTTTGAACTCCTAGTCCAGCACTTCCGATGGGATCCAACACTCAGAGTGGTGCAGCACAAATGTGCATCCGTGGCTTAGTATTACTGAAAAAATCTATTGTTCTGGTGTAAAAAACTATGCGAGTTGAAGCCATGCAAGAAAGGCAAAGCACAGACAGGAGCTTAATTGTTGAGCCAGGAATAGTAGTTCAAGAGCATTCAGCAGGAAAGATACCAACACAAAAAGGCATAAAACTCCGAAAGCAAAAAAAAGCAGAGAATTTGAAGGCAGCAACATTGAAAGTCATCTCCAGGGAAGACTAGACACTCACCCTTCCTCAGATGACTAATGACCACCTGACCAGCAATAACTTTTTGGGTGTCTTACTATTCATGATGAGCATATCAGCTCAGTAGTTATGCTAACAACTCATTAGTCCTAGTTACCAGTACAGTGCATTACCCAATAATTGCCTTAAGCACCCTTAATTAGTGTATATTCTGTTTTCAGAGTTGCTCTGTGCACAGTAGTAGCTAAAATCTAGCTTGTGTTGAGATACTTCCCTAACAGGATCAAGTCAAGCTTATTTTTCCCTTCCCACTATCTCATTCTGTTCGGTTTGCTCGCAAGAAGGTTAACCCACTCGCCTCTTGCTTGGACAGTTTCCAGTCATCGTTGAGATCCATCTCTTGGAATGACTCATGAGACCTTGGTCCATTCCTAATTTCTAGAAGGTCAACGTTGAAAATCAGTGTGCTCTCAGGTGGAATTTTTCCTGCCCAAAATGGTAAATGTGGAAAAGAGTTAAAAACAACTACATATTCAATGCCATGCAAAAACTGTATGAACAAGAGCAATCCAATAATCCTACTCTCAGAGTATCCTGCAAATTGAACTAACACGGATAAGTATCTGTAACAGAGATAAGTGTAACTATTTCAGTGTAGCCTGGACCCTGAGCAGCCTCCACAGCACATATGCAACTTTAGACACAACTAGTTTTGTTAGAGACCAATACGTGTTGATGTGAGCTCATATTCATCATCACAAGTATATAAACCTGCTCAAAAGACGTATGTTGGCTTCATTCCATTTTTGATGCAGGTGAATACACTGATAATTTCCTAATAGAGCCAAAGGCCATCCCCTTCCCCGCCTCTACCCCTACTGCCTCAGGATTTCAGTTTATCAGGCATTGGCTTTTACAATGGTGTGATATACCTCCATGCTGATGGCTAAAGCTACTGTCAAAGATCTTTTAGCACACCACTTTGCTCCTTACATAGAGAGATTGAATAGGACCAAATATGTTTCTGTATTGGATGGCAGCACCCGAAAAAAATATTCCCATGCCTTAAGAAGACAGGGAAAAAAACTAATCCACACCTACTATTTTGGAGCTATGGTGTTAAATACATCCTGAGCTACAGCAACAAACGGGCTTGTAGATTTCTGGGATGAATAAGTGTGCAGAAACTTCTGGAAATACAGGGCACAGTGGCCTGATTAGAGTTTGGAACACAGGTAATTTTTCTGAGTGTTACAGAAAATGGCTTCTGACTCATCATTCAAGTCAGACAGCAAGCAAGGCACCAGGTGGGAGGCTAGTGAAATTATATGCACCCACAGGAAAACAGAATATGGAATAACTCTGTCTTCAAGGGCATCATTTGAAAATAGGAACATAATTATGTTCAAATACTTCAAAGGTTTCCTAAACCAAGTAATTTTTTACAGCAGCTAGCAGTTTTTACTTGTTTAGCCTTGCACTAAACACAAAGGTGAAGCTTGCAAGTCTTTCAAGAACAACCATAGTGCTTTACATATTAATCAAGGCAATTAGGTCCGTGATGACTACGTAAGCATTGCAGCATTTAATATCTTTCTGTGAAAAAAAAATCTACAGTTGCGCCCTGCATACAGTCAACTAACTGACCACCACAAGTTTCCTGTTCTCTACTAGAAACATGATTGCTTCTAATACTATCTCTTGAACCCCAAACCAAGGCTTCTAGAAAATGACGTTTTAAAAGGATACTTTCAAGAAAGGAGGCTATGGAGTACTGCTTGCTTAGCCTATGTTCAGCCTTACTCGCCAGAAGACACAGACATGTAAACACTCATTCCTAAAACAGTCTCAGAGTAATGGGAGAGGAGAGCAGCAGGAAGGATGATGTGCTCCAAGACACCTGTCCTTTCTGCTTTGAAACCTTGCATTACCTTAGGTCATTTGTGGTAACTGTTGTCATGGCAAAATGTTCTAATAATTGCTAAAAAAAAGTTTACTAAAACAGCCTCCATAAAGCAGAAAAAAGTAATCCTCCTGCATCTTTCAAACTGTCAGTCATTTAACTGCAAATTGCAGATCTGGCCCCCCCATTAAAATAGGAATCTGGAAATGTTTGAAAGGAAAACGCCCAAACACTATCAGTAGTAGACAGGTTGAGAAAACACTACAAACAAATGTAAATGGTTTGGATTGGAAGGGACCTTAAAGATGATCTAGTTCCAACCCCCTGCCATGGACAGGGACACCTCCCATCAGACCAGGTTGCTCAAAGCCCCATCCAACCTGGCCTTGAACACTGCCAGGGAGGGGGCAGACACAGCTTCTCTGGGCAACCTGGGCCAGTGTCTCACCACCCTCACAGGAAAGAATTTCTTCCCAATATCTAATCTCAATCTACTCTCTTCCAGTCTAAAGCCATTAACCCTCATCCTATCACTATGTGCCCTGGTAAAAAAAATCCCTCTCCAGCTTTCCCGTAGCCCCTTCAGGTACGGGAAGGCTGCTGTGAGGTCTCCCAGGAGCCTTCTCTTCTCCAGGTTGAACAACCCCAACTCTCTCAGCCTGTCTTCATAAGAGAGGTGTTCCAGCCCTCTGATCATCTTCGTGGCCCCAGTGCTTTCATCTGTCTGTACATCATTCCATACATTTTCAGTAAATGTCAGCATGACTGCTCAAGTACCTGCATATCTCACTTTGGACAACAGGGACCACTGCCCAAACTGAAAATAGCTAAAAGAGGGAAAGAATTAAGTGTCCCTATATGGAGAAATACAAGGTGACTTCTCACTGTATCAGCTAAGAAGTGGTTGGGCAGCAATACAGGGAGTTCCTTCAGGTTCTAAAAGAAACCTGCAAACAAGCATGAGGCTTGCACATGCACATTCATGAAGTATTACCACAAACACAGATGCAGCATCCAAAACGCCAACTGTTACCTATGCAACCACTTCCAGCTTGACTGTAAAAAGAAAAAAGGAAAAAAAAAACCAGAGCACTGTTGAGCACAGCACTAAAAGCAAAGACACTTCGAGCATAGAGCACAGCAGCTACCATAAATTCCTATTTTTTTCCTGCATTCATCACATAACTGCTTAATGGTTATTTCTGCAGAAAACAAATTTCTGAGAAAGAGCACCTGATGCCATTGATTTTTCTTATTTAATGGAATCAGCCTGCAAAGCTTGAAAGCTTGCTAACCTCTTAGGCCAAGAAGAACAGTAAAATACAGATATTAAAAACAATTGAAGTAAGGGAAGGACTTCAGGTGTTTTACCTTTCCCTTCTTTTCCATAAGCAAGGGCTGGTGGAATAGTCAGCTTCCGCTTCTCTCCCACACACATGTCCTTCAAACCTTTGTCCCAGCCTTTGATGGCTTCCCTTATGCCAAGCGTAAACCACATAGGTTGACCATTGTTATGCTTGTGACTGGAAAAGAATGGAATAAAACACTTAGTCTTTAGACAGCAAGTTCCATAAAAGGCATGTGGAGCAGATGGAAGACGCTCACAGCATAGATATATCATTTAAAAACCCAAACATATCACTATTTGGCACCTTGGCATTTCTTAAATGAAAGACCTAGACTTTAAAAGTCTTTAAAACTTATGCCTTACATGACAAGGTTCCTTAAAAATTGAAAGAAAGAAACCAACACCTACGTGATGCATTTATGACAACACTGAGCAACTTGGATCCCGACCTTCACTTCTCTGATCACCTATTTATTTCCACTTTGAAGCTGATCAGACTAGAGAGGCATTTCTACTTTGAAATTTACAGTCCAGGCCATGTATATTCTTTGATAAATTGCAAATCAAAAGCCAGCTTGGTCATGATTACAATATACCATATAACATGCTTAGAACTATCAGCCACTTCTCTTCCCAAAAAGCCATTAAGAAAAAAAAAAACTAAACAAAACTCCACAACAGATAGCCTAGGAAAACAAACGCATGCAAAATATTCCAGTTTAAAATAGGCAGACAAGTCCCTTCTCCAACCAGGTGGCACACCAGGACTGCTTCCACTCTAACTGGCAGACAGAGTTTTAAAGCTAGTCATGCAGGAAAGGTGCTTAACAAGAAAATGGAGCACTTACAGAAGTTAGTCAGCAGCAAAAACTTAAAGAGTGTCAGTAGAACTCCTTTTAGAAAGGCAGGTTAACTACAAGAGAAAATTAGTTAGATTTTAGTTTAAATTGTCTGCAGGAGCATAAACATGCAAAACATTGTCTTTTTTCTTATTTTTAAATATATTCCACAGCAGTAGACTTCAGACAGAGCCTACAGATACTCGAGCATTGTGCTGTCTCCCGCCGTTACCACTTCGCCGATGTCCCACGGGAGGGCATCATTAGCGAGTCGTTAATTACCAGACTCCCCCATCCCTGGCCCTTCCTCCTGCCTGCACGGCTGCGGCTCCGGCACGGCGATGTGTCCGGCCGGGGGCTGGTGAAGAATGTTCCCTTTCAGCCATGACAAGGTGTCCTTGTGCTGCCAGTACCGGCAGGATATAAATAACTTGGCGGTTTTTTAAAGCCAGGCTTCTCCCCCAGAGTTCGCTTTGGAAACCGGACCGAAATTCTGATCAAACCGCCGGGCTCACGGCCAGAACCTGTGTCCGAACCGCAGAGGAGGGTGCCCGACATCCATCCCCACCTCTGAACAGGCGCCCCAAGGACCGACCGGGACAGAGCCGGGCGCGATTCGTGCGGCGCCGACAGCCAGCGGGGAGCGGCCGAGCCC
>VZRW01005043.1:412763-462726 GCA_013398125.1 Aegotheles bennettii
CACTCAGCGCGCACTGCGTGCGCGCTGAGTGCGCGCGTGTGCGTGCGTGTGCGCGCTGAGTGTGAATCCCTGTGTCAGTGGGGTTGGGGCGAGAGCGCTGCATGGGGCCGGGTTTATCGCTGTGCCGGGAGATTGCTGCTCCTTTCCTCTCTTGCCAATTGGTGTCCTGAGAGGGCAATGGGAATTTGCCGGGTCTCAGTGCATAGGCACGGGTATGGTTTATTTTTGCATCGATGTGCACTGCCAACCAAGTGACCCTTCGTGAAGAAAGGTGACGCTTTCCAAAACCCAGACTGAAAGGATCTCTTCCTGGGATGCATGGGATTTGCCCCAGGTGAAAGCTACGTGAGGTTTTGTTCTCAACAGAGACAAAATCTGTGGTGGAGGATTGAAGCATCTTTCTGATCTCTCTGCTGAAACTTGACTGTGCCAGTAAGTGTAGTGGTCAAGGTCGCTCCGTGTCTCCTCTTAGGTTGTTTCTGCAACCTGTCATGTGTTTGAGAACAGTGAATTTGCTGTTCTGCAAGCTAACTAGGCTTACATGTGCTTTCTTTTGGCATAAAATGAAGACTTCCTGCCCTGAAGCCATAAAGTTATAAATTTATGCAATGATAAAAAAAACCCAAACCATGCTGGAATGTGGTGTTGATCATAGCAAAGAGCTGGGGAGTGAGAGGCAGGAAAGCCTTTTCTCAGGGACTGAGGGAAGCAAGAAGGTTCAACAGGTCATCCAGAACAGTATTTCTGCTGGTATTCTGCCCCAGTATGCTTCACTTCTTGCTCAAGGTTAACTAATTTGATGCCGCATAACGTGAATGATGTACGCAAAAAGTAGGGGAAATGTGTGGCATCTCCGTGTGTCGGTGTGTGCCTGTGTTGGTAACGCAGTGCTGGTGTAAACATACACAGCGGGTATCTTACGCCCTTTCCTCCTCATAATGAGGAACACACCTTTGTTTCACACAGTCAAGTGAGGAGATAAGACATTCGCCGAAGAACAAGCTTAAAACTGTAGAAAAGGAAAACTGCTTCCCCTTCTTGCTGTGAGAGAGGAGCTGATGGGAGATAGTTGGTGATTGAGTCTTCTCTGGGACTTTTGGTTTTATAACATCTTCTGTCATCACCACCATGAGAAGTAAGGTCCACATAAAACTATTTTCGCCGGCTCTTGGGCAGGGAACCAGTTCTGTGTTGTAAATTACATAGTTATTGACAGCAAGAGCATTTCAGATGTAGAAAACAAGTTTGGCTTTCCGTGGGCAAAGGGCAAAGAAAGCAGAGCATGATTGCCAACAACTGAAAGACAGATTAGCTTGCCTTACTGCTCAAACAAGTTATCTTGTTTTATAATAAATGCACTTGTTTGCTTTATGTAGATTAGGATAAATTGAATTAGTGTTACTTGATTTCTTCTTGGAGATAGGGTTTCTCCTCTGGTCTTGATCCTGGACTCACGTTGTCATTTCTGTATGTGCGAGTTCCAGTGCTGCCTCTGAAATCTCCGAGTTTAGAGAACTGAGATTTTAGAGTTGAAAATCTCCCCTAGTGCGATGGCCACCAGATAGTGATTTCTCAATATGATATTTTTGTTTAAGCTCAAGTGAAGCGTGCCAGCTTTGGATCAGATATGCATACACACAGGTCTAACCTGTGAAAATCCACTTGGGACCTTGTGTTTGCAATAAGCGGATCCTGAGATTGCTCTTGCCGAAGCTTCTCCCACTGTATTGGTTAAAGCCTTGAGGGAACAGGGAACTTTGCAAGCAGAATTATTGCTGATGTACAAAGTGTGATGGGACTTTTTCACTTGGGCAAATGTATGATGCCTCTGCAAATTTCAAGTTATTAATCCTCAGAACCCAGAGCTGGGTGACTTAAGTCATGCAGGTATATAAGTTGGCCTTAGCTGAGCTTACACTCAAAGTGTGTAACTTGATCTTAAAAAAATTCCTAGATTTCATCCTTTGCTAAAACTCTCTATCTAAGGTTAGCATTGAGTAGAAAAGGTTGTGGAGGCTGGGGATGGGCATATGGCGTGGATTGAGGGAGTATAACTCTTATTTCGGTACTGCATATTGTAGTAAGGAGTTGGGAGTGATGGAAGCATCACCGTGTGCCTCCCCTGTGGCTCCTTGGTCTCTTGTGCTGCCACTGCCTGTGGCCCTGGCTGAGCATAAAGCATCCTGGTGTGGACAGCATCAAGGCCAGATCCTGGCTGCAGTGTCGTAGCAGGACTGACCCCAAACCGGGAGGTGCTGTGTGCGGGGTGGAGGAAGGAGAGCAGAGGTGAACTGTGGGTGCAGGCTGCTCTTTGCTGTTTCCCACAGGACTCTGACTGAACTCAAGCTGCAGTTCATGCTCTTTGTTAAGCACGCTTTCTGATTTATAAAAGAAGTTTCTTTAGTCTTTGGAGATTGCCTTGTAAAAGTCATCTGCAATTTTGATTTCTCACCAGGTTTATAGAATGAGTCAGCTATTGCCCTCCCACAGGGAAGCAGTGTGGATCGGGGAACACCTCCCTTCTGTCGTGTGTGTGAGCGCTTGGCACTTTCAAGTTGATTTTTTTTTTTTTTTCTGCTGAAATTCAATTCAGATCTTCAGTGTAAGCAAGCCTTACCTGGGATCACAGGCCATGAGCAGGATTGCTGCTAAGGGGCAGGAGTGGTATGTATCAGCTATTGGCTTGGGGATCAAAGTCAGCTTCGTCATTAGAAAGAAGAGTGCTGACTGCCTCCACTGACTTGCCTGGTGTTCGCTGTACGCTCCGTGAAATGGCTTTGATAGCTTTTCTTCACAAAGCTAAGCATTTCCTGGTATTTAAATATTCACTTCCTTAATTGTGCTGAGTAACTCTAACCCTAATTCATCTTCCTCGAGGTGTGACACCGTGACCTTCATGCCATCACTGGTGACGCCTGCATCATACCACATACCTTAGTCAGCTCCCCCATCTTCTTGTGTGTAATCATCCACTCTCGTTTTGTTGTTGTGCTCTGAATTCTTTTCATTTTATCCTGAGATGCCAAGAACCAGCACTAAGCAGTAAATTTCAGCTTTCACATAAAACTTTCAATTACTCTTGTCCCTAATGATTAAAAAGTCCTTAACACACTTGGGGATAGAGCTCAAGAAAATGTGAAAGAGCATTAGTTTTTATGGCTTGAATCCAGATGCACATGATACTGCTTAGAGTGAGTCTTTGTTTTGGGAGTTTAATGTAAAATTTCTGACCTTTTAGGGTGGGAGACATGAACACTTCCAGTTGATACCATGCTCTGGAAATAAGGTTCTCTGTTTCCAGAGATGGGGGAAGTAATTTAAAACTTCACACTTTGACAAATGTTTGGTTCTGAAAAGCTTTTGTTTGTAATTTTTCCCCTTCTTTTTAGCCTCTGGGTGTAGTCCAAGTTCTGATTGTATAAAATTAGAACTCCGGTTTTTGTGGAGGTGGACCTAGACAGCAGAGGCTTCTGTTGCCTTCAGGGCAATGGTCTGCCCAGTACTGCTGACCGTAGCTGCTTTCAGGGACCAGGTGCTGGTTTAGACGGATTACCAATTCTCACCCAGTTGTGCCTACACTTTTCACCCAGGGTGCTTCAGGGACTAGTTAGTTCATTCTCTTTGGATTTTGCATAATTATATTTGTGTGGTTTGATCTTCTTTCTCATGTCTTCCTTTTCTCCCTGTTTTTCTTCATGTATTCATCAATCCTTTTTGAAATTGAGTAACATGCTTCAGCAGAAAAGTTTGATGAGGCTGCTGGAATGGGAGTCAGTGTCCCCTCTCTCCTCTGCAGGTGTTGGAGCAATGCTGCAGAGCAATGCTGTGCGGTGCGGCGTTCCCTGCCAGGTATGCTGCAGTGCTGGTGCCTCTGCATTCAGTCCCTCTGCACTGAAGCAAATGAGTGATCACAGGGAATGGCTGGGTAGGACAGAAGCGAAAGGTGTGGCAGGATGGTGGTGAAGAGATACCAGCAGGTGGTATCTGTATGTGTTTACATAAATTCATTGCCTTGGCTCGCTCAGTCTGACCTGACAACCACCCCAGGGGTCAGAGAGAGGAGATGTTAGTTTGCTGAGGCCGGGAAGTATAAACAGAGGAGGGAAACTCCCAGGAGCTTGGGATGACTTGAATTAGTGTGTCTGAGCAGTGGCCTGGATTATTGAACTTTTGCCTCCATCATTTGCCACGCGTCCCTCTCTGCCCTCATCTCTTCACTGTGTCCCCTTCAGAAATGCCCAGCTGTCAGTGCGCTGTGCTCTCCGTGCCTTGGCTGGTCACTGGCACAAATTGTTTGCAAACAAACCCAGTTGCCCTGTGATGGCAGGATGTTTTTCGGTGCTGCTAGCACCACACTAACAGTAGTTATTGAAGTGAAGGTGGATATTATGGGACCCCTGCGAAAAAATTGATTTGGGAGAGGGTCACTGTGTTAAAGCCAGTTCCAGCTGTTGCTTGCTTCACCTGAACCTCTCATGTCCCTTGAGCAAGTGCTTTAAAAAGTAACACCATTGTTGGAAGTGCTGAATCTGTTAACTTCATTACCTTCAGGGGCTTTTGGTATTGAGTCCTGCTGTTGATATGCACGTAATCAGAGGAGAATTGCAACATGGGCATTTCTAGAAGCTGCTCTCTAGGTAAGAGTATGATAGCTCAGAGGAGAGGCACGAATTGTCACACGTTCTTATCTGCCTTTCTGCTGTCCCTCGTGGATACAGACTGGAGTTTTATTCTGCTTCTCCTGACTGGAAATTCATGGTGGGTGACAACACCAAATGTGTGGTGGCGTGAACTGAACTTTAGTCACATGACCGGTTAAGAGCTGGTTTGTAAGATTTAGTGTGGGTGCCTGATAGTTGAGATTGCAAGTGCTCTGGGGTCTTGAAAACAAGTGTTTTATCCATTCGTGTCATGGAGATTTTCATAGCCTTAATTCCCCAAGGAGATCCTCGTCTGTCGGACATTAGTGCATTAAGACCAGCAGTGGTTCTTCTAGGCGAGGATTTAATGTTTGTGTTGTGTAGGTGAGGAGATGTCAGGCGCTCTGTGCAGAAATCAGGGCTTTTTCAGTGTGGTCCGTGGCAGCTCAGCAGTCTTCTTTCTAAGCTGGAAATAAGATTTCTTGACTCCATCCTGTGTTTTGGCTGTTAGATACGTCCTCTAACTGGAAAATACGACTTTTCCTCGTCACTGAAAGACAGGTGTTTTGCGGTCACAGTTGCAAGGGGGGAAGGTGCTATCTTCTAGCCAACAGCTGCTGTGTGAACAAGCAGGACTAGGCTGGGTTTTAGCAAAGGTGTGAACCTGATGGTGTTCGTAGATTTACATCGGCACTGGCAGCTGGGGAAGGATGTATGCTGGGTTTTCTTTTGCTTTTTGCAACACACCAGCACTGTCTTGGTCCTATATTAGCTGAGGTTTTGGCAGCTTTCATCCAGCTATCAGTTATTGACACGGTACTGGGCAGTAGCTATGGTTCTTCTAACCTTGGATGGTGGGAGATACAGCAGTAGGTGGTGGTACCGTGGACACATGGCACAGCTTACTTTTCTCAGGGTGGGGTGAAAAAATGGATATTGCTTGTTCTTGCTGTGAGATGTCTCTGACTATCAGAGCAACCACTCTGGGACTCTCATGCAGCCCTACACAGAGAAGCAGGGATGTGCCCCTGCTCTGCCCCCTGCAGCTAGGTCTTGGGTCTTGCCTGTGATATTAGCAGTAGAGATGTGATGAAGGCTTGAATTCCTCTTATTAGGTGGATGTTGCCGTAACGTGGAAAAAGTTCAGAATTATCTCCTATCCGCACTTAAAATCTGAATTAAGGTCAAAGAACTCCAACAACTATCTATTGCATAAGTCTTTATAAAAAGACTTGTGTTGAAGCTCAAAAAATTAATAAGCATAAAGCATTACATAATTCTAGTGGAAAAAAACTAGGTGTCTGGTCTTGGTACCTTTTAGAAATGCGACTGGAACTGGCATCTCTTAACTGCTGCTTGTTTTCCAAGTCATCAGTTCGACTTCTCAAGTATGTAGTTTTCCCAGATGGTTTGGCTTGGTGTATGCCTGACATGATCTATGTGTCTTCATGTGTTTGTTTGGTTTTTTTCTTCCTTCTTGGCACTTTGGAACAAATTCTGTCTGGAGTCTGAGTTGTGCAACATTAAAGTTTGAATTATGTCCAAATTTCAACTATGTTATCAAGAAATGTCAAGCTCAGTGATAGCTGCATCCAGACTTCCTGAAGAACGATGGTGGAAGTAGGCAGACCTTTGGGCTGTGGAAACTTCTGAAGAAATACTGAATCCTTAGCAGGCACAGACTGCTTAAGTATCTGTTTCTGTAGTAGACAATATTCAGATCTTCCAGGTACTGCAGGTACTAACTTTGTTTCACACAGGAGTGCAATATGTATTAGGACCTTAACCAGTGTCTGTGAAGTTGTCTGAAATCTCTTAATTTTCTTCTATGGTTGAGACCTTAAGCTGCTACTCACTTTTGTTGTGCTTTGCATTTTATTGTTTGGGGTTTTTTTTATATCTATCTTTCCCCAACAAGGTCAAATTTTACTGTTATGGCTTTATGCCTCTAAAATGATCTGTGAAAGCATGAGCTGTATTTTGTCCTGACTGTGCACCACCAGCATAAATGGGCTTAGTAAATTCTTCTTCAAAGTTGTGTTTGTGCTGGCACCAGTAAGACCTCAAAAGGTTCAGCTTTAAATTTCTGTATCAGGTGAAGTCTGAATGCTCAGTTCCAAAAATTTCAGTATTTCTAGGACAGTTTATGTGGAGAGAATAAGACTGAATAAACCCAGGACTTGTGTTCATGGAAGTGTCTAGGTGTCTTTTTGCTGCTTTTTGTTGTGAGGGTTTTTTTTCCTCTGCTCTTTGCTTGTCTACAAACGTGAAGCTCCTGTAATAGAAGATTGAATCCCTGTTGCACTGCCCATGATTTGTCAGCCACACACTATTTTTAGCTGGTTGTTTAGGATAACCTTCCCATGGCTGCTGACTCAGTGTCGGTGAGTACCAGGTGGTTACTGCATCTTGACACAACCTTCCTGTGATTATTTTTTTAAAATTTATTTCCTTTTGCAAAAATGTCTTTTTATTAGTGTAACAGTTCTGTTCTGAAAAATATATGCTGTCGTAGTTAATAATTGCATATTATAGTCTTTTTAATACACACTTAATAAAGAGTTAGGTTCTGCAAATGAACACAGATAGTTGCTGCTTCCCTGTCACAAAAAAACAGACCCAGAACCAAAAAACCCAACCACACAAAAACCTCAACAAAATGTATTGATTCCTCGCATACCTTTAAGCAGCCTCCAAAGTGATGGAGGCAGAGTGCTTTGTATGTTGGCTAATTGATTACACAGCCTTTGATTGATGTGATGCAATTTGGTTGAGCATCAGCTGCAATTGCAGGCTGTAGGACCATGGCTGAAATGATTCATGTGCAACAGCGGGATCTCCAGGCTGAATTAGAGGCTTGTATTGACTGTGGTGCTGTGCATTATTTAAAGGATTGGTTCTGTTCCATTGAGTGTCTGAAGCAATTAACTGCTTCTCTCTGCTGAACAATTACCTCCTTTTTTTGTGAGTTCCTTGGTATCAATAGTGACTTTTAGAATAATTTCTTTATATTGGTGGCAAGACAAATAAAAATCAGTCTTGCAGTTTTCTTTTTTGTTTATTCTCATTCTTGTGATTTTTTTTCCTTCATATGAAATAAAGAAGTATTGAGAGTAATTTGGCATTTATAATGTTTTTATATTATTCTAGGAAATCATGGAAGAACTCTGGAAGAGTGTGAAAAAGGATTTATGTTTAATTTGTTTTCCAGCCACCCCCAAGGTTCAGCAATCTATAGACTTGGATGCTATGGTATTGCTTGTTTAAAAAAAACAACCAAACAAAAAACCCCAAACCATACTCTTACTGTTAGCCCGTGGCTTTAGGGCTTTCTAACCTTACACTTAGTTGGGCTTGGCTTTAGCAGTAGCTGAAGGAATCGGTCCCTAGCTGGTAAGGAGCAGTCATTCCCCCGACATGGTATCGGTCCAAGCCCAGCCTGGGCTCCAGCAGCACCATGCTGGTCGACAGAGCCCCAGTACAGGGGACAACAGAAGTGAGGCCCCTCTGCAAAAATGCATAGAAGCTGTGTGGCCCACATGGTCCTGTCAAAGTGTTTTCCCTGGAGATGGTTTACTGGCACAGGGTGGGAGCTTTGGTATCTCACTCCATTGGTCCTGGCCAGGCATGCTTGTTGCAGCTCAGTAATGAAAGCTGCTTTCCTTCAGTGACATTGCTGCCTCATTTCTTCTTAAGTTAATGAGCTTGTAGTTTGTAATTAGACATAAATGACAGCTGTCATATCTTATTTGTTTATATCTTTTCATACTGCTGTAGTACTTCCAAAAGAAGAAAACAAAAGGGGTAATTTACTTGTGAAGTTGGGCAGCAGGATGGGCAAAAGTGTACCCAGAACTATTGGTTTTGTTCTAGCCTGGTGTTTTGGTTATTCTCTGGGAAGGTATCCAGGAGTGCAAGTCAATTCCAGAGTATTTTTTATATGGGCAGCACAAGAGTGTCAAGAGAACTGCTTCATTGGAAGGTGGTGTTCAGAAATCCACACGTCTCTGTCCCCTCCTTCCCTTGATTTTTAGGAGTTTCTTGCCCATTGCTTTTCAAGACGATTTGGCAAGTCCTTCTTGCAAGGCAGGAAGACATGTAAGGCAACACAGCTGGGGTGGCTTTTGGAGGGAGTGAAGAGATGGGTTGGGGAGTGATGGAAGGAATTGAGGGGTGGTAAACTGAAAAAGTGGTTTTGGAAGAGAGTGAGTCAGTGACGCCGTGTAGCAGAACTACAGAAAATGACATGTGGCATCTCAGGAACATACTTCTGTGGTCCAGCTGTCTGCAGGAAGGACATATAGCTGCCAGCAAGCAGGACTTGTAGCATACAACATCAAGGCCTGTCCGTAAATCTCACTACTTCAAATGGTTTGATTTTCCAGGGGAAACTGAGAATCTTTGGGACCTTATTTGCAGCGAGTCTCGACTAAGAGAGGTGGTGGAATTGCAGGGAGAGAAGTAACTGAGAAATGCGGTTTTGTTTTTCAGGCTGGCAGCCTCGATGGTTTCTTCTCTGTGGTGGCATCCTGTCCTATTATGACTCTCAGGAAGATGCCTGGAAGGGTTGTAAGGGAAGCATCCAAATGGCTGTGTGTGAAATTCAAGGTAAGAAAGATACAGTAACAGTCAACTGTATGAAGTTTGTATGATAATATTGCATTCAAGACTTCAGGTCACAAGAGCTGTTTCACAGCTTTATTTCTTTGGTATGTATTTGTAGTAACTCAGTAACTTGATCTATATGCTGGTTTTTAGTCTATAGTATTTCTAAAATGTAGAGAGAGCTGCAAGCTTCTAATATAATGAGTATTCTACATGCAGGCAAATCGCTGTTTTTCATGAGCTGTGGTGGAACATCACACAGCTTCAAGTGACTCTTCATAAGCACAAAACTGGAGCTAGAAATAATAATAATAAACTTCAGTACTACATCTGCTCATTCATGTTGGATTACTTGTCACATCTTTGAGGTTCAGTTTTGGGCTGGAAACCTGAAAGAGAGGCTTGCCAGAAGAGGACGTCCTTTCTATAAAGACTCCCAGATGATTCTGTACTGATCACAAAGCCACCTCCCATAGTCTTCGTCCCACAGCTGTGCTCATGTGTGTCCTGTCTGTTCCCTAACTCAGAAGAGCAGTCATAAAATGGCAACAGGGGGAGTTTGGGGCTGTACATTCCTCCTAATTTATTACCATTTGACCTGCCACCTAACATACCTGTTGGGATATTCAGTTGAGCTGGGAAGGGCTGAGGCACTGGTCTGAAATCTATGTGGCTTCCAGTTCATCCTGCAGATAATACACGAATGGACCTGATCATCCCAGGGGAACAATACTTCTATCTGAAGGCAAGAAATGCAGTTGAAAGGCAAAAGTGGCTGGTTGCGCTAGGAACTGCCAAAGCTTGTCTGACCGACAGCAGGACACAGAAGGAAAAAGGCAAGAACACTCTTTTGCTGGCACATACTGTTTGGGTTTTTTTATTTCCCCATCCTTCCCCTAGTAGATGTACACATAAAGAACTTTGTGTCCAACCTGTGCTTCAGGTTTTTGGTGCTGCTAAAAACAAAGCTGTGTGGGAACTCTAGCTAGAAATCTCAGGTGTTAAAATCAGGTGTTAAAATCAGGTGTTTCAAATCCCTGTCAGTGCAGGGATTTGAAAACATTGAATTTTCCTTAAAATATACTGTATAGGTAGATAGTTTGAAAACTGTGTGCTGGTGGGTTCTGTAAGTATGAGGAGTGAGTAGCTCCTGGCTGCGGGTCACTGGGATGCAGGCTGTGCATGCAGGTAAGACTCCCACCTTGTGCAGCTGTCTTAGTATGCTGAGCCAGCCTCTCATACCAGTGTCTCTTGAGCTCTGGAGTTCCTCAGACCTTTTCCTTCCATGCTCTAACTGGGCTACCTTGTGCGCTCCAAGAATCCCTTGCAATTGGTTTTAAATGTGGGTACTAGTATTCGGACGCTGAAATCTGGTCATGGTCAGGCTATGAAAATTAATCCACTCTCCTCTTTGCTTTCACCAACAATCTCACTCTCACCCTAGTGAAAGCCTCTCTTGCTTTCAAGTGTGGTGTTACTCATGAGTCAGTGTGAGACCTCATGCCTTAGCCTTGTGTAACCTCAGCACAATGACTATGCAGAAGGTGGGAAAATAGCAAATGATTGTTAATATATCAGTGAAGCTGAGCAAGTGAGGTGGGATGGGCACTTCCTTTCCATGAGATGAGGAATCATGTCTCCTCTCAGTCTTATGTGCATCTTCACCCAGATTTGCATCTACTGGTTCAAACTGAGTAAGAACTGAGCAGAAGATGCTTCTGTAGGGTCCTGCACAAAGTGGGTATCTGATATGCCGTGCCTAGAAGCAGAACAAAATTGTATCTATAAACTGACATACAATAGCACGGGGTGAAAAGCTACTGGTGTATTTGCAGAACTAAACCATGTTAAATGGACAAATTAATTTATTTTGTAATTCTGGGACCAGCATATAAAAAAATTACTTCTGAAAAATCTCAGATTGACTGTTAGTCACATGTGGATTAGTCTGCTCAGTTCTACACTCTCCAGTATGAGAAACGTATGGACATACTGGAGTGAGTCCAGCAAAGGGTCACTAGGATGATTAAACGAAATATCTGGTAGGGGAGCATTAAAGAGATGGAGCCAGACCCTTCTCACTGAATGAACAAGAGGAAATGGGCATAAATTTACTTACAAGGAACTCCACTGTGACATAAGCAAAAATATTTATGTTGTGAGGATGAGGGAGCATTGAAACAGATTGCACAGAGAGGTTATTGTATCTCCATCCTTAGCAATGTTCAAAATCTGACTGGGCATGGCCCTGAGCAACGTGTTCTGGCTGACCCTGCTTTGAACAGGGGAGTGGGATCTCCAGACATCTCTTCCAACCTCAACCGTTCTATGATTCAAGGATATATATCAAATTTATCCCTTTGTGTTGGACAAGATGTGTCTTTTCCTTCCAGTATTTTCTACCTAGAACCCTGATCTTTTAATTAGCAGTGTAATTGCTTGCACCTTTAACTACTTCGTGAAAACAAAAAATATGATATCTACGGGTTTTGTCGTATTTAAAAGGCTCATTAAGGTCAAGTGTTTGGTACTTGATTTTTCTGTGTCCTAAGTCTAGGAACATATTGTTTCTGTCTATGATAGCAAATAATGAAGCAGTCAGGAACATAGTTTATGGCCAGTCCAGCTCATCTTTTTGAGTTGATAGAGAATGTTTTGAAATAAGGGAGTGTTGATTGAATTAGACTGAACAATACTATTTCAGCAACTTTCCCAAAGCATGTGCTGCAAGATGGATACAATAAATTTAATTCTTCTTTTGTTTCACTTTTAGAGTTCACTGAAAACACAGAAGCCTTGAAGACTAAAATGTCTGAACTTCGACTATACTGTAACCTCCTTGTTCAGCAAGTGCATAAAACGAAGGAAGCCAGCATTTCTGGTGTATCAGAACCAGAGGTACAGCTCTGTTTTTAGTTCAGACCACATCTGTAAAATCTTGAGCATTGTGGATGCTTATGGTTAGCCAATGTACTATTCACTCAGTTACTTAATATTGTACCTTCTTTCTGCAGAGAACCTGTGGGAAATAACGTACCCATGCAACACTTCTTTTTTAAATGAAGTAATACTGTATTGTTGCAAATAACTTTCCCAGTGCTGGGGTAGCAAGTAGTGAGATATGATATTTGTGATCTAGACAATAACATCTCTGTAGATGATCATGTGTATATAATGGCTCAAAAAAGTGAAAGATTTTTTATAAAAATATAACCTGCAAGAAGCACACATTTGCCTGTCCCTGAGTCATTAATATCCTGCTCAACACTTCTGTTCTCAGCCAGAACTACAAAAAAGCAAACTTGCTAGAAAGAACTGTCTGATTAGCCTCACTTAAGTTAAAGTTTCAAAAATTGCAAATCTTCCTGACCAAAGGAGCCTCATTTAAGAGGGGTCTCCTAATGACAGTGTTCTGCCCCTTGCTTTGTGAGAGAAACATATGAAAGAGCACATCAATTCCTAGAGAACCTGGTGTGGAGTTCCAGGATGCCTCTCACTGAAGAGATGGGACCTCAGGTGCAGGACAGGCAGGCAAGACACCTGAAGGTTAATCATTTCTATGTCCAAACCATCTCTGTAAAGATACCTGGTAAACTGTGGATGGTGAATGAAGAGACAGTGCAGAAGTATATAAATCACTATCAGGCACTGTTAAAACTTACAGCTCACGGGTGCTGACAGCAAACAAGTAATGTGGTGTCTATCCTGCTCATAGCTCACACTTCTGAGGGAAAACTCGCTTTCCCTGATCTTACTGGCATTTAACTGGAAAGATTTATTGCTAAAAGTGTTTCAGCATCAATAACTGCACTTTGCAGAGATGAAGAGCATTGCGGCAATGTGATGCTTCATTCTGCCTATTTTTCAATTGCAGTAATTTTTTGTTCATAGAAATTTTGAAATTGTTATCTGCAGATCACTATGTGCCTATTTAATTTGTGTACTTTTAATGTTTCATCAATGGTGTCTTCTAGAATGCTATTGTTGAATACATCAAGGCTTAGTGTTTAATTGACTTTCAACACCAGAGATAACTAAGAGCACCAGAGTAACTAAGAGGCATTGCTTTTGAAAGGCAAGCATACTGAGCTTGTTGTAGTGAGAGGCTGACAAGAGTGGTAATGCTGTGAGGAGGCATAGTCACAGTAATATGTGTTGCCAGTTCTCTGAGCAGCTGACACCTTGCATTTTAATTCATGTCAAACGGTAATCATGACTGTAGCAGTTGTGGGCTTCGTAGACATTAGTTGCTCCAAATTGATCTTTTGTGGTGAGTTCTTCCAATTGGTTTCTTCCCACAGAGTGAGATTGATATGGGAGCTCTTTTAAAATCAACCTGTGATACCTTTCTCAAGACTCTGGAAGAATGTATGCAGATTGCAAATACTGCCTTCACTTCTGAGTTACTGCATCAGACCCCGCCTGGATCCCCACATTTAGCAGTTCTCAGAACGAACAAGGTAATGGGCAGTATCCCCTTCTCTGTCTTGGCATGGCTGCTAAGGTGCCCTTTTGTAAAGTAGCATTTGTAGAAATAGGGAATGCATTTTTACCCATATTATAGCTAGTGGTCCTCCACTGGATGTACTCTGCTGTTTCTTGTAGTTTGCAAGTGAGGTAGAGCCATTTTTTTTAATAAGTAGTGACCAATCTTTTAACTTAATGATAGGTGAAAGTTATTAAGTGCTCCAGCTGCAGACAGGGTGTTTCAAAATATCTTGGCTGCATGGCAAGTTGGTCCATGGAGGGAGCTCACAGCAATTACTACTCTAAGCTACTGCAGCATCGGATCTGTGGTAATACGCCAACAGAAGCTGATGAGCTTATCTTTTTAATGACAAGGGCACTTTCTTGAATCCAGAGCTACACAGGCAAAACTGGAGCACCTCTGGCAAACTGCAGATTAAGGTGTATGTAGGAAAGTAGAAGCGTCACTGTGTCCGGGAGTGAGATTACTTCACCATACTTGGTATTTGGCCTCACGTTTCTTCTGTTTTTTTTCAGGATTTTTTTCTTAAGTAAAGAAAACATTGCGAAGAAAACTCACTGCCTTGTTTCTTTTCCACATGCTGTATGGTATCTCACTTGGCACTTGCTAGTTAGCTTCTGAAAGTCTCCTTTCTTTTTTCTTTTTTCTTTTTTTTTTTTCCAATATTTTAGTGGTGTAATAATGTAGTAACTCATGTTTGTCTGTATTCTGCCTCTAGGTCAGAGAATTAGTGAGTGTATGCTTCGCTTCTCAGCTTTTCTACTTGCTCCAACTTGTATTTAATAAAATGTGAAGTTTGAGAAGCATAATACAGTCTTTTTGCCTTAAAGAATATTCTCCCTCTCCACTTATCTTACAGATAAAGCACTCTGTCTTGTCCAGTCACACCTCAACAGAAAGGTATAATAAAAGTCTTTACTGTTAATCTCTTTCTAATCTGTTTGTGGTAGTGTCAGTTCTTTCCATATTTTTATTCTAATATTACTGATATGAGATGGAGGCAGAATTGTATTGCTCTGAGCTGTGTACTTGAAAGCAGACAACGAAAGGGAGCTGGGTCACCCCACTTCATGTCTCCTCTTTATCAGCCCTTTCCCTCTTATTTTTTTCAGCCATCAACTTGGTGAAGTACTAGTCAGTCACCAGCCACCTCTCTCCCACTTCAGGGCTCTGTCCTTCATCTTAGGTTCCACTCCATAAGCTCATGAAATCATCGAATGGAGTCTAGGCTGTGATTAGTGGAGTAGATGGCAAGGGTATATATTTTAAAGTAACTATTGAGGGGATATTCTTTTAGCAACAATACCTCTCTGTGATTTTCTTTTTTGTAATCAATTGTATTTTTTGTATTATGTCTCTTTTTGATAAAGGTCAGTGTCAATATATTCAAACTCTGTAAACTGAGGTTGAATGGTTAATCCTACTTGCTGTAAAGAGCTGACTGTTTTCTTTTATTATTTTGGACAAGTTCTTTTGCTCAGAGCAGCCTGTGACAGCCTATAATTTCTGTCAACTATTTTTCTGTTATTGTTATTTGTGTATTTTCACAGGAAGAAGCTTACCAAGCAATGTTTTATACACTAACCATTTTTATTTCCCTTTCTTCAGGCAGATGGAATTAAACCCCTGTGAAAATGGCTCTGTAAAACCAGAAATTAACCATCAAGAGCAAACCCTTATTAAAAGTCTGGAATGTTTAAATCTGGAAACAAATGAGAAGAGCAGTGATGTTTCTGTTGAAGATCACATAGCAGAGGATTTGCCAGGTAAATATATGTACCATCTTTTATCCAGAATCGTTACTCTTTAAGTGTAAGTGGAGAGAGGCTGTAGGCTGCATGAGAGTTCTGAACCTTGCTTCCTAGAAGAGGGAATGTCAGTGTATTTTAGTGTGATATCTGCCCATCCGCAAGTCTTCCCAGCATAGCTCCTGCCCTTGTTGATAGCTAACTTGGGACTGAAGGGGGAAGGAAATTAAATTTTTTTATTTTTTAATTTTTTTTTGACAAGTGGAGGCTGCTGTAGATGCTGATTGACGTGCATAACAATACATCCTGGCAGAGCTTGGGCTTTTCTTGCACTGTGGACAGACACATTATTCCCAGAGGCCCTCCTGCTAGTGTGCAGGGCTGCAGTGTCAGAAGGGGGACAGTGAAGCTTTGTGTACCCGTGTGGGAGGCATTGACCTTGTAGTTGCTCTTGATCCCTCTGACAAATCTTTATGGAAAATTAACCCTTTTTCTGCAATCTAGAGTATACTAGAAAACACCTTATTTCTTCCATTACATTGGCAACAGCATGAAACTTAGATTTATGTGTGACTTCAGCAAAACTGTTGACCTAATTCAGTATAAAATTCCATACAGCACAGCTATATTGTTAAGGGCTGCTGAACTTAATTTTGGTAAGTCTACCAAATAACATATGATTTCTGCTCGTCTTGTTGAGTGGCCTGTATGATTCTTGAACAGGAGATTTCTCTGCCTGGCCTTTATTCCAAAACATACACATGCAGTCAGTGAATTAGCTGAAGTTTTTAAGCCCAAGTTAATGAACATGGTGATTTTTCTCTTATACAGGTTCTCTTTGAAGTTTTCCCATTTCTGTGGCTGGTGTTGTATAGTGTGGTAGTTCCCTGCAGAATAACATGCGTGTGTCACCGTTTAAGCAAGGAGATCAAACTAATTTAAGTCAGGTTGCTGGTATCATTTAGCTGCTGAGGTTGTTCCTTTGCAAAAAAGAGAATAGCCTACCTCCTCTTGGATACACATATTTGAATTGCAGTTTTGCTGGCAGTACAGGGTGGGCTAGGATGTGCATATCCGTATGGGGTGGGCTGACCCAGCCAGCCTGTGGCTCCATCTCACCGATGGAGGTATTTGGGTGCTCCCTGTGAGCCCAGGAACCTTGCCCTGTCTCAGATACTCATCCCTCCCTCTCCCCCTTAAGAGCAGTCAATCTTCAAAAACACTCGAGCACTTAAGTCTCATAAGGAATTTCTGTTTGTCATTTAGGGCTTACATTGTTAAAGTTTGAAATTGCAGAGGACCCCAGACTTTATGCACAGCACTCCTGTGGAATCACTGCAGACTTGGGCTGTTTCTCTACTCAGCAGCCTGTGTGTCTTGATAAAGGACAGATCAGTGACACCCCTCAAACTCTAGTTCCTTAGCAGAGTCACTTTGCTTGTGAATGAGGCACACTTAGTGATGGCTGAGGCCATTTTTTCTGCCCTGAGGAGAATGGCTGAAATCTCATTGCTGCACCCGGGTGCAAGTGGTTCTTTATTCACTCAGCACGGGGCTTATTCATGGGGTTCTGCAAGTAATAGGGACTGCTGTGAGCTTGCTTTCAGACTTTACTTGAAGGAAGAGAGTTCCTTGCAGCTTGATCCCTTCAGCCAGAAGCTCAGTTCTGCTTCAGGTCTATAATCCTCACTGGCACTTGAAATATTCCTTTCCTGGAGAGACAGGTTCCCTGAGAAATCTTGAATGCTAGTTTAACAGTCTGGCAGCAAGATGTCCTGTAGCCATGACTTGTATGCTGCAGATGCTGTGAATATATCAGACTTTGTCTTCCTTCAGAGATGCTTGTGTAGTGCTCTTTTTATTTGAAAGAGATGTGCTTGACCCCAAAGAAGAAATAAAATAGACCAGAGTGAGGAAGAAGCACCTTGGATCTTTTTCTGGGAAACTTGAAAGATATTTCTACAAACTGGGGAAAACATAGCAGCCTTTGATACCGTATCAGTATTGATCTAAGTAACCAATTTACTTATCAGAAGGAGCAAACAAGTCACTATGCTTTTGCTTTTGAAAATGCACTGTGCCACTTTATCAGCAGCGGGGAAGCTACAGCCATGTAAGAAGTAATCTTTCTTCCAAGGAGATTAGTCTGCTCCGTACTGCACCCAGTCACTTCTTCAATGCTCTTCTTTCATAAGGCTGTCCTTCCCGAGGATGTGTGGGCTCACCTGCATTGAAGCCTGGTGCTTGATCTGTCTGATTAAAAGAAATAGGAGGGTACTGGTTGAAATGTGGTCTGAGCACCTGACAGACCTGTGGTGAGAGTCATGGTGCTGGCAGGGAAAGCTTTTAAACATGCACGATCCCAGTGCCTTCCTTCAAATAGAAAGCATCTCAATGAACAGGAATAATGATATGGGTATGTGGCTGTTCTGGTTTTCTATTTTTGGGTGTTTTTTGTTTCCCTGTTTCCTATAAATGTAAGGCATTCAAGAAGATGGAGAGAACAAGCTGCAAGCTGCAGAAAGCTGTGGTGCTCACAAGTTGCTGCAGTCAGAAACAGATTCTTTAAGTGGATTGATTCTGTGTGAGGAAGACGGAAATGAAGATGATTCTCCTACCTTCTTCAGTGTCATGAGCAATAGGTAGTGCGGATTTCAATTAAAAGGATTATTGAAACTTTAAGTCTTTAATTGACTCATTTTTAAGACTGTTCTGTCTGTAAAGCTGTATTTGCTGAGATTATTTAGCAAGGCTGCATACAGCACAGTAATTGAAGATGTCCTTTGTAGAATTAGCTGTACAGAGTGGAGTGGGAGGTCTTGTTCTTGTCTGTAATTGCAGACCTTGCTTGTACACCACAAAATGTCTATTTTCTGCAGTCACTTACTTTAACCTAGAGAAACAAAAGCCATGGTGGTGGTTCCATATCAATGAAAATTACCTCTATGCAAATTAAGTGGGTGTGAAATGTAATTTTGCCTTTTGAACTTGCACAAAATAAGTTGTTAAGATAACAATCTTTTCTGCTTCTCCTGGACACCAGGTTCAGTGATATTGAACTTCGTGAGGAAGAGGGCATACCCACAGAAGAGTTTCTGGAGTCATGTTATGCAATTGTGCCTGTTCTGGGTAAGCAGCTCCTTCTTTTCTTCTGACTCCTTTTGACTGCTGCCAGCAAGAAAAGGTGCAGTAATTGGTTTGGAGAATTTGTTTGTTCATTAAAATGATGTAGTAGAAACAGTTCCTATCAGCAGAATCCTTCTGACTGGTACCAGAAGATGTGTCTTACTCCTTTGCTTTATAAAGGATCCACTCTCATTTAGATGGGACCCATGTATAAGCTGTCTGGCCTATTTGGAACAGCAGTTTCTTCCCCTTGAAAGAGCAGTGCGGATGCCTTACACATCCAATAGAGCTGACAACACACCATCAGCTGTGCTATCTATTGGATTTTTCCAAAGACTTCTATCTCCAGCTACTGCAGCCCTGCACCTCCTTGGCCCCTGCATCTAACAGTGAATGTGAGGTCCCTGTGAGCATGTAGCCTTTTGAAGACTTCCAAATTGTAGGTTGCTGTATTTTAACACTTGTACCAAGTGAGGTGGATTGGTTCTACACTAAAGAAAGACTTGGGTTTACATCATTCATTTGGTATTCTCCTGCTATTTAGAAGGATTTTTAAGAGAGTAAATGAAATTAATTGTTATAGAGACATGAGGACTGGAAAAAGACACAATTTTAAAATATGACTTTTTTTTTCTAGACAAGCTGGGACCAACTGTTTTTGCTCCTGTTAAAATGGATTTTGTAGGTAACATCAAGGTAACAACTTATTTCTAGCACTGATTTTGTTGTGGGTTTTTTTAATAGAAAATTCTATTTTAAACACTAAAACTAAAAAATCTTTGTTGTAGGAGTCAATATTGGAAGGCTATTTAATACTTGATAATGTTACCATCTCTCAGATCAGAATGCTGAAATGCCCCTAATTCTGTTCTTACAGTACATGCTATGTTTAATAAATCCAGTTTTTGTGTGTGAACTTATAAAATACTTGACTGACAGCCAGGTAAAACATTTGTTACACCTAATGAATATAACTTTGATTCTGAGCTGAATAGGTTGCAAGTCATGATGTGATGGTAGCAATATTGACTTTAGACTGTAAAACAAATGCGGAGGGGGATGAAAAAAAGTAGGAGGAAGTTAGTGCTTTAAGCAGCAGCTTCTCAGCAGATCAAGGCAGACCCTGCAGCCTCAGTGTTTGTTCTGAAAGTTCTTCTAGCACCAAGTCTGAAAAGGATTGAAGTGCTGCTTGTGAGACAAGATGTGAGAAGGGGGGGGAAGCATATCTTCTGATTGTCTGATAAGGAACACTGCATACATTCAGGTTTGTTTGGTGCAAAGTAAGACAGGTATTCGCTTATCTTACTGACGGTAGCCCCTGAAAGACTGAAGATAGGAAGAGAAAGAATGCTATTTAAAAAACTAAAATGTTGAATATTTATTGTCAGGTGACAGGCAGCTACTCCTTTAATGTAGAAGAAGGATCTGTTTGTCTAACCCTTATATATTTTCTTTCTTGTTTTTGTGAGGCGTTGTGTATAACAAACTTGGGAATAAATTAAAAAGCTTAAGCATGCTGGTGACTGCTAAGTGTAATTGCAAATTTGCAGCTTAGCAGTTGTCAGAAGGTAATCTTGCTTGTACTTGAAGGTCAGGTAAATGGGACTTTGCTTGGAGAGCAGGGTTGAGTTAACTCCTTTCTACTGGTGTGGAGGATGCCATGTGGACATAAAGCATATTGTCAGCTAGGTTCCATGTAAATCTTAGAGACGCTTTTTTGGTTGTGTTAGCTGGATGGCTAGCCAGACATGTCTGGGATAGTGCCCTGGGAAGGAGTCCAGCATGGCAGGGCAGCTGTGCTGTGGGGCGTGTGTGATGTGGTTGGGGATCTGTGGTATCCCCTTTGCAGGGAAGAGTCCTGGTAAATAGATGATGTCTACAGGACAGGCCACTGTTCGGTCTTAAAAGCCTAAAGCTTTGTGTCTTCTTTTTTCTTCCAGAAAATAAACCAGAAATTTATAACCAACAGAGAAGAGTTCGATACTCTTCAGAAGATAGTGCTCCATGAAGTGAATGCAGGTGTAGCACAAGTTAGAAACTCTGCTACAGAGGCTCTCCTGTGGCTGAAAAGGTAACGGCCTCGTATCTGCTTAACACTGTGAACTGCTAAGGTGCAAAGGGCCTTTCACTAGTGCAAGCTTATGTACATGGAGCAAACTGGTTACTTTCCACAGGCTTCATCAGCCCAAACTGGCTAGGTTTAAGATTAATGTGTTGTCTGTGGCTGTGTCACTGCAACTTTGCCAAAAGGCCTGAAAAAGTGATCACAGGCAACCTTTTTTTACCATAAAAGTGAAGTTACAGTGAGTGGCTGATCCTGCTGGGCCAGAACATCAGTCAGGTGATTTCAGGCTGTGGCAGAAATGTTTTAGTGAAGTGTTTTTCTTTGGTCTGGGAGAAAGGCTGGAGTACATGGCTGCATATTTATTCAGATTGAAAATGGCACCTTAATTCCTCATTTTATTGCACTTCTCAGTTGTATTGCAATTTTGGGGGCTTTGTTATACTTTGGGTTACTTTGTTATAACATGGTTTCTTTTTATTTCATGGTTCACCCTGACAGAGGCTTGAAGTTCTTGAAAGGGTTTTTGACTGAAGTGAAGAATGGGGAAAAGAATATCCAAACAGCTCTGAGTAAGTGCCAGTTGCTTTTTTCTTTTATGTGCTTCTGAATTTACCTACATGGTTATTTTCCTCCTCATTCAGAACTTGTGTTTTCTTTTCTTCAGTGACTAAGGGTTCAAGTACTCTCCAAGACATAACTTCTTTGAAAAATGCAGTTTTTGAGATGGCCATCTTCTGGCAGATTACTAGATAGATAGCTGATCAATGTTGATTTAATAGCAGATAAAGGTTCCTTTAATTGGCATAACTTTGGCAGGGGAGACAGTCATATCTTACGGAAAGAAGTACTTTGTCTCATTCCACTTTCTCTACTGGTTTGCAGTGAGAGCACTCCTAATGTATAATTACTGTTGTGCTAATTTTTTAGTTTCTGGTCATCACTCTTTGAAATCACCTCTTTGCCAGTATGGCTGTGAATTGCCTGTATCAGTTAGAAGGGAGATTGTAACAAAAAAGAAGGATTTTTTTCCAGGCACACAATTTCTGACACTTATGGAGTCGGGCTTGTGCCCACAGCAAGTAAAAAAGCACCCCTAGGCTTGACTTGGTTGTTCCCAAGTAAGACCCTCTCTGTATGCTTGCAGTCTAATGTTATGATAATCCTTTAAAACAGCTTTAAACCATTTTTCAAAGCTTTTTTTTTTTTAGCTTCTTTTAAATAGCTAAGCAGTCACCCTATAGGATTAGTAAAAAGAAATACTACATGGAAGTATGTAAGCAGCTCTTGGAAGTCGGACTGCGGATACACTGCTACCAGATGTGGTTGTTAAATACCCATGGAAAGTCAAAGCACTTATTTGACCTTCCGAGTCTGAAGGCTTCAGCACTAAATTACTACTTGTATTGCTCTGTGTCTGCAGCAGAGCCATGATGCTGTTTTTTTCTCACTTCTTTCTTTGCCTGAAAAGCTCTTCCACATCTGTATCACCAGTGCAGCTTTGGTTTACTGTTAGAGTTTCTTATTTAGGGGTTACTATGCTACTTGAATCTCAAGTAGAGATGGGGTGTTCTGTTTCTACAACCTCAACTATCAAGTTAATTAAATGAAAATAAAAAATAGAGTGCTTACGATCTTCTGAGGAAGAAACAGCTTTCTAAAGGGATTTGTCTTTACTTGGGATTTGAATCTAAGCAAGCTTTTCAACTTCTGGTGTTTTTTATGTCTACAGTACTTGCTGATAAGGCAGAGAATAGACTTGTAAGTCCTCTTTGCTACACAGTACTATTTTTCTCCTATTTCATTGCTCTTACTACTGTATGCTTTTCTCATAGATTATCACTCCTACCGTAAAGATAGAAAAGCTGCATTCCTGAGTCATTAGACTGACAGATGAGGAGTACTTCATGCTGCAGCAAAACTTGTGGCTGTGTTTTTCTGACTTTTTACACTCTTCCAATAATAACTGTCTGCAGTCTTTTGAGCAAATATCCTAAAACAGAAAAATGTAGAGGTTCTCTTTCTTCAAGGTGAACAGCTCAGGGAAGGTACAATATAATGTCAGGTACTGAAAAATTTGACTGAAGGCCGAGGGTATGAAATGACAAGAGTGACAAACTAAGACTGTGAAAATATGACTCAAAGATGTTTGGCTTTGTATACAGAAGACTTTCTAAATGAAAGTGAATCTGTCTAGTAGCGTAACAAGGGCCCTCATCAAAGGCTACACTCAGGGGCTCTCACAAGAGAGAGGCGGAGGATTATTTTTATAAAGGCCTGGTGCTTTCTGTTCCAGTGATCCTCAAAACTTGAGCCTCACGATGTAAAGAGAGAGGTTTTGGTTGATGCCTGAGCTAACTGCCTCAATTGAGCCTGGCTAGCCATCAGCTTTCAGGATTGTTTTACCCCATGTATTATTTTTGCAGGCCTGCACTGAACTGAGAACTAGATAGCAGGAAAATTGTTAGTCATGAAACATGACTTCAGTCAAATAAAAATTGCATCTGCCTTCCTGTCTGTTAGAATACTTACTTGTGGTGGATGCGTTGAAGAAGATTTGACAGCAGAGCTGAGACCCCAGTGCAGAAATCCCAAATCTGTCATCTCCTTTCAGTTATAACTTTGGTGTTCAGCAGCAGCCATTACGTGCATCCTGTGGCAAGAATATATCCTTAGATGGTCATTTCTAAGCTCTAAGTTCTGTTTGTGGTGCAAACTTAAGACAGCCGTACATCTATCTCTTGATTTATTTATTTTTTCCCTTTAAGACAATGCTTATGGAAAGACGTTACGGCAGCACCATGGCTGGGTTGTCCGCGGAGTCTTTGCGGTAAGTATTTATCCATCTTGGCTGCTGATGAAGCTGAGAGTCTTGTTCATGTGATCTTATGTTGTGTGTAATTAATAAACTAGGAGGAGAAAGGGACCTGGGGGTCCTGGTGGACAGGAGGATGACCATGAGCCAGCAATGTGCCCTTGTGGCCAAGAAGGCAAATGGCATCCTGGGGTGCATTAGAAGGGGGGTGGTTAGTAGGTCGAGAGAGGTTCTCCTCCCCCTCTATTCTGCCTTGGTGAGGCCACATCTGGAGTATTGTGTCCAGTTCTGGGCCCCACAGTTCAAGAAGGACACGGAACTGCTTGAGAGAGTCCAGCGCAGAGCCACAAAGATGATTAAGGGAGTGGAACATCTCCCTTATGAGGAAAGGCTGAGGGAGCTGGGTCTCTTTAGCTTGGAGAAAAGGAGATTGAGGGGTGACCTCATCCGTGGTTACAAATATGTAAAGGGTGAAGGTCAGGACGATGGAGCCAAGCTTTTTACAGTGACGTCCAATGATAGGACAAGGGGCAGTGGATGCAAACTGGAGCATAGGAGGTTCCATGTGAATATCAGGAAAAACTTTTTCACTGTGAGAGTGACGGAGCACTGGAACAGGCTGCCCAGAGAGGTTGTGGAGTCTCCTTGGCTGGAGACATTCAAACCCCGCCTGGATGCGTTCCTGTGTGATGTACTCTAGGTGACCCTGCTCTGGCAGGGGGGTTGGACTAGATGATCTTTCAAGGTCCCTTCCAACCCTAGAATTCTGTGATTCTGTGATTCTGTGAAACTGTGCTAAAATTCTAAACGTTGAAATGAATAGATTCCTTTGTCAGACCTTATTTTCAAGGTGAAGATTGTGGTTAAAGCTGGTTTGTATTGGGCTTTCAGGATGGAACCTGCTTTCTGGAGCAAACACAGATGGATCATGCTTGTGTTCACGTTTTTTCAATTATGGGTTTTTCAGCACAGTCTTGCAGAGCTGTTAAATGAAGAAATCAGGGTTTGAGGTTGCTTCTTCTGAGGATTGGTCTGTCTTTGAATGTAAGCATTCAAGAAGGGTTAGTGCAGAAAGTCGAGGAGTTGAAGTACAATATATTGGCTGGAGGAAATGGTTTATTTTTTTGTCCGGTCTGGCAGCTCCCCCGTGTGTCTGTCACTGGAAATTATCACTGAAATTACAAAAGGGAAAAGGAAAGCCACATCCAGGTGATCGTGACAGAGAATTTGGGAGAAAAAAGAAAAACTGGGGAGAGCTTTCTGAAGAGCATTTTGATAATGGGGCTTCAGTGCTGTGTTGGGAGTTCCCCTAACAAAGTGTAGATTGGGGTTTGTATTTACTTAATTTCTAATGTATGCTATTTATTTGAACAAAATATGATATAGAGATACTTCCTAAAAATTGGGCCTCTCTGAAGATCTTTAACTGGGAATCGAAACAGAGAAAATTAAAAAAGTTAGCCTCCCTCCCAGTTAAAAATCTTAACATGCATGTACACATAAATACATTAAAGCCATGCAATCTAACTGCAAAGAGGGTTATCTTAAAAGTTTTTGGTGTCTTTAGTTGTTTGGGTTTTTTTTGCTGTTCTGATTTGCAACTCTAAAGCTTTGGTTCCTCTCCCAGTTAGCTTTAAGGGCGGCTCCAACATATGAAGACTTTGTGGCAGCTCTGTCTGTAGAGGAGTGTGATCCTCAGGAAGAAATATTTTACAAAGGAATGCAGAGGGACCTCAACATTTACTTACCAGCCATGGAAAAGCAGCTAAATATCTTGGACACTCTCTATGAAGTACATGGTTTGGAGTCGGATGAGGTGGTATGACTACAGCAAGACTGCATCTTAAAACTTCAGGGACTGTGTCTGTTACAAAGATTTCTTTTGGGGTTTTTTTGGACATCGTTCATCCTATTTTTTCAGGTGGGAAGGGTGTTGTGCATGTTTTTAGGGAAGGGTATGTATGATTTTTATTCTTTTGTTACGCTTGTTTGGTGTTTAAATGCAGAGGTACTGTTTCTCTTTTGGGTCATAACTGTGTCTGTGATGAATGTTTTTGACTGTTTCTCTCCTGCCTGTACACTTCCTCTTTTCTTCACCTCATAAAAGTAATAAAGCAGAACTTGGCCTTTGCTCCCATACTTTAGGAGAGAGCTGCTGGTGCAGTGGAGCCGTGGAGACACCAGCACAGTGCCCAGGCAGGCTCTGACTCTCCCATGCCCTGTGCCCACGCCCTGCAATGGTGTAGGAGGACAGAGGTAGTGAGAAGAGAGGGCAGCTAAATGCCAGATTATAAGGTACGTGGTGAGTTTGTCCCTTAATTTGGGTTGAAGCTTTTTAATGCAGCACATCTCCAAATATTACAGAGATCTTCATCACAGACATTACGTGGCTGGTGGTCTGAGCTTCCCCAGGAAGCAGCCTTTGAAACTGGGTGTCATGTTCCCTGACCAGCTCCCAGTATCTGCCACAGTCTCCCTGTCAGCTCCTGCCAGTGGACCACAAGAAATCTGCTGTCACAGACTGACAGAGCCAGCTAATTTCAACAGTGAAGATCATGTCCGTCATCCTGGTTTATTAAGGCTTTGGTGAATTTTTCTATTTTGTGTTTTGGGTTTTCTTAAATCAAAATAGCAGCTTAAAAAGCAGATTTCATTAAAAACCTTCCTAGGCTGCTATTATGGGCAGAGACTTCATGAAAGTGGACATGAAATAAAGTGTAGGGGAAGCTAGAATTTGTCACAGAGCCATTACACATTGGGCCAATTACAAACCTTAAAATCTGAAATGATGTAGAAGCTACTGGAAATGAAGAAAGTAAGGTTTGCCCTTTTTCCCATTTTGCTGATACAGATAAAAGTGTGCTCCTTAACACTGCTGCTATTATAATAAAGAAGTCCTTTTAGGTAGTTATAGGGTTAAGGGCAAAATTCCTAGTTGTGTTGATGACTAAAAGGCTGTCTGTGAAGTATTGGCTGCCCATTCAAGGCATAAGCGGGTCTCTCAGGGATGACCTAGGGCTTCAGATGGCTTTGTGCAAAGAGTTGAGTTTAACTCATGTGCAGGAGGAGAAAGACTGTGCTAATGAGGTACTTAGAATTAGTAAGTCTTCATAAATACAGAAGTCAGTGTTGCCATACTTGGCTTTTGCTAGTCTAAAAACCTTGTTGTCTGTAAAATGAATGTACTGCAGGCCTGCTGCTCTGCATCACTCTCTGCACACCAAATACTTGATCCTTTCTAAAGAGCCTAGCATGGTGAGCTTTAAGAAAAGCATATGATGCTTGAAGAAAAGACCCAGACATCACAAACATCACACTTGGTGTATAAAGCAAGATATCAGGACTCTGATTAGGCATTTAAACAGTGTGACTTCCTTGTTCCAGTCATCTTCTTTGAGTTTTTCTTACGTACTCCAAGAGGAATCAGAAGGATGTGGGGGTTTTAGATTTTTGTATTTTCTTAATTTAAGTAGTATATATTTGTTTGAGTACAAAGTAAACTTATGACTAAAGCTACATTCAATTATTTCACTACTCACAGTGCTAAAGAAGGAAGCAGTGAGCCTTGGGGATTCATCTGTCTGCTGCTTCTAAGAATGAATGCAAAGAAACCACCCCTGTAGTAGATCAACCAACTCTCTACCCTGTGTGGTTTCCTAAAGGTTTTCAACTGTTATGTGGGAAATGTTGCTGTAATAGTTTTTAGCTGAATGCTCTGGGAAGGTGATGGAGACTGCATTTCCACAAAGTATTAGCTGGGGTATGGGGAGAACAGGAAGAGATCCCTCTTCTCTAGAAATTAACTGTCAGATCATGACAAAAATTGACTTCCCTTTTTGCTTTAAGCTTTTCCAATAACAGGAAAGCATATTCAGCACTTAGTCTTGCAAGTATTTTTGGGTTTTCTGCTTGTTTCGTTTAGTTTGGTTTTTTTAACTAGCAGGAGAACCACTAGTTTGTTAGTAGTGCACCAGACCCAGTGTTTGATGTAAGAAGTCAGGAGGTTTTATTTCATAGGCAGAGAACTTAACAGTTTCTTTGGGCCATTAGCTTCATTACTAACTCCTACAATTCTTCCTTCTTTTAACAAATTGAGTGGTCTATATAGAATATCCTGTAATCATCATGGCATCCTGCCCCAGAGCAGGCTTTCTTGTCTTGCTCTTCTGTGTAAAGTTGGTCTTTCTGAGCTCTGGAATTGGTGCTTAAGAATGTTCTTAGGAGACCATGGCTTCAGGGGACCCCTGTGTGCTTGCTGTTAAACAGGGCACTTCTAGAGAAGGAATTGAGCAAGGTCTCCTTGCCTTCAAAACTTGTCCTTCACCATGAACTGCTCTCACAGGGCATTGAGCACTTCTAAGGCTTATGAATGCTATCTTTCTAGTGAAACCACCACTGAGAAAGAAACCCATGCAGCATGTTGCAGAGCTGAACTCCAAGTTACACCTCTAAGGATGCAGTAGACCAGATGACCAAGTGGAAGCAAGTACACTGCTAGACAATTCACTTCTTTCTTTTTCTGTGACATCAGTTTGGCAAGCAGAGAGGGTTGCTTTTGATTTTAATAATTGCAGAGAACAAGCAACTAACTTCTGGCCTTAATGTGTAATTGGAGAGAAGATCATTGTTTTCTGTTTGATTTGTTTAGTTTGTTGATTGGTTAGGATTGTTTTGGTTTTTTTAATGGCTGACATTTATGAATGACTGACCTGCATACTGAGAGGCCCACATGACTCTCAGATAACAGCACCCTTGCTCTGTACAGTTTACATGAACTGCTTTGGTTTCTTAAACTGCACTAGTCTAAAGTTTCACTTCCTTTAGAAATGCTTTTGGCTGTTTCCTTCAATGTCTACTATTTGCATAATCTCAGGGATTTTACTTAGCCATGACAAAATAAGAGTAATCACAGCCTTACCCTAGGGCAGTAAGGCTGCTTTTTGTGAAATTAGTATAGCTGAGTGTAGAACTCCAATACAGTGTGTGACACTGACAGTGTCTATTCAGTGCACATCCTTGCAGAGACATGGTAAATCCCAAAGCAATCTGATAGAAGTGCTATCTAGTACTGGATAATGGCAGCCAGCATATTTGAATAGAGAACATACACACGTCTTTGTAGTATAGTGCCATTGGCATTAGAGCAGACCGCTCAAATAATTTCAGTCAAGTTCTGCTTAGCAATGGGAGGCTTTTATTTATTTTATTTATTTTGTTGTTATTTTTTTTAAAACAAACTATGTTCTGGAGCCCCCCTTGCTATTTAAAGACACCATACTCAGTTGCATATTGAAGTTCTGTGACATTACAGTTGTAGAATATGAACTGGTTACTCAAGTGCTTTAGTGTAAACTTAAGGAGTCATTGAAACATCCCATCTTGACACTGCTGTAATATGGGTCTCCCTTTAACAGATGCACTTAAAGTTAAGGGCCATATACCTTCACTTGCAAGATTTTTGTAAAGCATCATCAGGATTTAGGTTAAAGCTGTTTGCTTTAAAAAGTGTCACTTGCTTGGCTGGGCCTGTAAAAATTATGCCCAAAATGTGCTCCAGTTGTCTGCAGCGTGCTTTGGCAAAGGGGTGGTGACCATTGTAGAAAACAGTGTTAGGTATGTCTATGTGTGCTGGACCTTCTTTCTTTTTTCACTATCACTTCTGCTTTTGTGAAAAACTTTAGGGACCCTTAAACTGCTTTTCAGACACCAGAAGAGATCATTAGCAGGTTCCTACCTGGCTATCTTTCCCTCTTCCCCACCTGGTCCCCACCCCTTCCTTCCCTTCCATTGTCATCTGCTTTGCTGCCAGAGCTGTTGCTGTCAAGTCGAAGCATCTCTCCAAAAGAGCAGAAAGCGGGAAGTTTTCTAAGTGATACAAGTGTAAACTTGAAAAATCAGACCTGAATTCTTTGGCAGGCAACCAAACATACGGTCAGGTGGAGAATATGCTGCTTGTCTCTGAGGTTTCTCCCTGATTTGACATATTTTCCCAGGAAAACCACACCACTTTGAACTCTTAATTTTACCAATGAAATTTAAATTGGGACATTCAGACTTGGCAGTTCTACCTCTTACAAGTGAAAGCACAGAGTTTTTTACTTTTTTTTTTTCAAATGACTTATTTCTGTTCTCTTACCTGCATACTACAGATAATAAAAAGAGAAGGGAGAAGGGAATAATTGAATTGATGCTTTTTTGCTGCCTTCTGTAGCCCCGTGGTGAACAAACCCTACAAAGCACTGTGTGCTCCAAGCAATATAAAATCACCCTTGTGCAGAAGGGGTATCACGGTGTGCTTACTGGCAGTAGCTGATCCTGCTCACCGGATTTAAGCACTTGCTTTGAAGTTAGAGCATAGGCATATGCTTCACCTAAACACAAATGCACCTTCCCACTGGGGTACAGTTCTTCAAAATGTGGTCTTTGACTATATTTTTTTAATATCCATTTTCTTGATATGTATTTCTCCCCCAGATACCCCAGAGGTACTAGGGTGGATTTAATTTTTTTTTATATGGCACTTCCTTGTTTTCATACCTGATTTCTGCGTAACACTAAGTTTGTTAACTTCCTTTTGCATTCCATGCAGCATTCAGGGGTTCCAAAACTTATTAATTCATTTATTTAAAGCCGTCTTTTAAAGCTGAAAGTTTGAGATTTATGTCTACTTGAAACTAAACTAAACTAACTAAAAATTGCATTCCAGAATATGGTGACTAAACTGAAAACCAAAGCAGCAAGGTCTTGTGATTTATTTTCTTTTTCTTTCCTATTTTATTTTTTAAAGCAAATTTTGGGCATACATGTTATCAATGTCAACCTGAGCTTACTGCAAGCCATACTTATACATACTGAAATATATTACATACATACGGAAATACATTTAAAGATGAAAAGAAGGTATATTGCCTCACACTTTAAATTTACTTAATTCCAAGGGCTTGTTCATGCCCCCAAAACTCTTCCTGTGTAAACGTTGTCTGTAATTAGCAGTTCAGTCCGAAATACTTTGGAATTTCCAGTCTGTGTCATCTCTAAAATCATACAGCATCTGTCTCTTCTTTTGGAGCATTGTTAAGACCTTTGTCAAACTTTTATATTATTTCATTATAATAAACTTATTTTAAATAAGCATGTTTTAAAATCTCACTTTCTGCTCGCATTGATTTTGTTTCTTTTATTACAACAGAGAGCCTGAAGTGCTCTTCAGGATGGCATCTGTTCTAGGTACTGTGTGAAGAGTCAAAACACAGTATATTTCTGGTTCACAGAAACTACCTGTATGTATCTTTGTACGAAGAATGTTAACACACGTGGAACCTGTTTTAATTACAAGAATAAAAGCTGTGTCTGGCGTATGGCTGTGGGTCCTTGGCCAGTGTAAATCTGTGAAGGCTGTAGTTCCAAAACCAGCCTCGCACTGTGAGAGGAATTTGTATTTTAAAATTTTGTGTGTTATTTATCTGTCTTTTGTCTGGACCTGAATCTCTTCTGTAGATGTTTCAGAGACTTCAGAAACTCCTGTGTGGTCATCTTGACATACAGGTGAAGACTAGTGCTCCTTAATTAATGTGGGTGTAACTTCTCCCTTTTCCCCCTGCTTTTCTCTCTCTCTTTGTATAAACACAGCACATCTATGATACCCTATTGTCTCGCTATAAAGGGCAACTTGCTCTGTGAAATGGCAACATCCATCTGGAGGTCTGTGAAGTGGTGGAGGCATTTTCTCAGCTGGAGAAGAACAGGTGAGACTGGGCCCCTGCCTCATCCTAACCAGCCCTGTGGCAGGGGGTAGGATGCATGTGTCCTGTTGCAGCACCAGCAGATCTGCTCGGCTAGGAGACTCTGAGCCCTTCTAATTGCAGTAGGCCCCAGAGCATCAGCTTTGCAAAGGCTGAGACCTGCATTGGCATCAGCAAGGGCTGAGCTCTGGCAGCAGCCCCAAAATCAGTGTCCCCTCTGTCTTACCTGCTGGGGCTGAGCTGGGGGATAGCTGGCACCTTGGTGAGGGATGAACAGTTAAGGTGGCCTTCCAGGGCAGAATCACATCCCTCTTTCACTGCTTCAGGGTTTTGTTCATCTCTCCTTCATAAGGAAATGAGCAGGTTATCAGTCACGAGACCCTGGCAGTTCCAGCTAAATAACAGTTGTGTCACTAATGCTGGGAGAGGTCCCCCTAAGACACTGTCTTGGCCCTGTTCCATGGACATGTGGAAATAAATTGGCACATGAGTGAGCCTGGGTGCCACCAGCATGAGCATTGCAGGTATGGCACAGGTTACTTTGGTGGCTTTCCTGAAGCGTCAGCTGTGCCACAACGAACCACAGAGCCCAGCTCACTCTATTACTTGGCAGGTCCTCCGAAGCCATGCTGTTAGATGTCACAATTAGACATCTAGCATTCTGGGGCAGAACTTGTCCTATGCAGAGTCACCATTTCTGGTGCTGGTATCTCTGCTGTGTTATACAACTGCAGCTCTTTACACCAAAGCGAAGAAGATGTAGACAGAGACAGACACTGAAAGCAGTACAGGGTCTCTCAAAGCTTCGTTCATGTGCAGTGTTACAATGAACTGTTTCCTCTTCTCATTTGAAGTCACAGGTGCTGTTCTAGCAGAAAGGTGAGGTTTCAGCTTTCCATCCAGGCATGCAATAAACAAATTGAAATGTCCATTTTCACCAGAGAAGTAGTGACTTGCAATTTGCTGGAGCCATGCAGACAGCTTCTTTCCATCGACACTTTTGGACTGGAGGAGGAGGGGCGTGATGGGATCTATTGTGCATCGCAGCATCCACAGACCTGACCCATAAGTGTCAGTGCTTTGTCAAAACCCATAAGCTAATGCCTCGGAGCCAAGCGTCTAACAGTGAGCTGCAATATTGATTTGCCAATCAGGACTGCAGTGTGCTATTTTACAGCTGAAACGTGTCCATGAGCAAAGGAGAGCAGAACGTGATGGCTGTGGCAAGGAGGTCTGCAGCTGTGCAGAGGGGCTGTCTGCTAGCACAAGTTGTTAGCCACCTCTGTAAAATCCTCTGCTCTCTTTAAATAGCGAAACACAGGCCAGCAGCACTGCACAGACAGGTTCTAATAGAAATCCCATGCACAAAAAGATACTTCCCAAGCAAGTGTCTTCTCACTACAACTTCCACTGGTTAAAAAAAGCAAATCTGTTGCCATTACAGGATCCCAGATGAACTGCAGAAAGAGCCCCAGCTAAAGCTTTGACAGAGTTTGTCATGTTTGTTAGTAAAGGTCATGGGCTGTGATAGTGGCTGCTAAATTCCTGTCCCCACAGGAATCTAGATCCATGGTTCAAAATAAAAAATGGTGTGCTGAACGTGTAGGGTTCCTAGGAACACACAGGTGCTGCTGTTAAAATGGGAAGCTCAAAGAGGACACATTAAAGATTTAGCAGTGACCAAAATATCTGTAAATATTTTTTTCTTATGATTCTCCTATAATGCAAAACACTGTTTTCTGAATTTCAGGGGGAAAGGCAATGCAGGCTCACAGCACCAAAGCTTTGAGCAATGCAACCAGGCAGAGTGAAACCTTTACTGGGTTGATTTCTTTTTATCCCAGCTGGGAACTCTGCTGTGCTGGGTGCAGTGTGGAGTTCGCTGCAGTTTTGCTGCCCTATAGGAAATGCAAAGCTATTGAAATGCAGAATATGGGACCATAATTCAGTGCTACAGTGCTACAGTGGATGGAGCATGGGTTTTGAACACTAGTTTAATGTGCTTATGGAAAGCTATTCCCTGAATTGGAGTCACAGTGAGAAAAGTTTTCTTTATCACTTGGGGACTTGTAGAGTAAGTGTCAAGCACAAGTGCTACAACTGAGAAAAGGAAGTGCAGGAGATGCTGCAGTATGCCAGACATTTCCAGATACTGGTGCAACCAAGCTGAGTGACTGCTTGTCCATCTGGAAGACTTCGTCTAAGATGTTACCATGGGTTTTTTCCTAATACCGCAATACATTGAGCTAAATATATTTCTTAATTAACAGATATTTATTCCTCTCCTTCTGTGTCTAGCACAGATTTTAGATTTGTTTCTTGTGTGTTATCATTAAAAAAACACATCAGCCTTTGAAAGCTTCCAGTTCCCCTTCCCTGCCCCATGAGGGGATGGTTTCCAGAGAAGCTGCAGTGACAGCAGTACAGGCTCAACCCCTGACTTTGGACATTAGGAAAAAAGGCTTTTCCAAGTTTTGGTGTGTTCTTGCATTCCCCTAACCTTCACCTCTTACCAGCCCATATTGCTTTGTTTGTGTTTCGACTAGCAAGATCTGGTAAAATTTCTCCAGGATATTTTGCTGTTTGCCCACTGCTTTAGCAAGGTGTCACCGTTGGTGTGAGAGTTCTGCCTGCAGCAGGAGTAGCTGAAATTGGTGATACTCATGTTATTTCACTTCTTCAGTAAAGGCTTCCCTGTCAGGGCCCCCAATGGGTCCTGGTGCCAGCCTGCAGCGTTTGGCTGCTTTCTAAGTGTGTACCTCACTGCTTGCAGCAAGATGTGCTGATGTGGCCTGTGCAAAGTCCTGCAACGATGCCAAAGAGAGAACTGGTCACTGTTTTCTCAAAATGAAACAGATCTGAGACTTCAAAATCCATTTTGCATGGATTTGTCTTCATAACAGGGCTCCTGCTCCAGCTATGGCTTTCTGCCAAAATAATTTCCAATCAATTTAGCATCTGTTTCCAGTGTTGGTATCACCAGCTCATCTGTAGTCTTCAGAGACCAGACGTGCCTCACATAGTTTCCTATAGGTCATATTTTTCCACTTGCTTTCTTTCTTAGCAGCTGGTACCCAGCATCCTTCCTGCAAGTGAGAGGAAGCTGTGTGCCGTGCAGCCTGCTCAGCCTCTGCTGTGTCACCACCACTCGCCCACCCTGCTTTCTCCCTAATGTGACATTTGAGCTGTGGTCCCAGGTATTCGACACTTGCTGAGCCTGACGTTCCATATCCCACGCATCGAGTGGCAACCAGCTTTCCCAAAACCAACAAAAGAAGAAGCTTTGCCCCATGGGCAGGACACAGCTGTGTGTGCAGTGGGGTGCTGTGATGTCTCCATGAAACCTGTACCCCTCTGAGCGCTGTGGTGGCTGGGAGAACTTTCTTGTCAAAAACACGGGGGAACACCCTTGTCAAGAGCAAGATGCATGCTCTCCCACACTGAGCTTCATTCTGCTGTCCTGGCCCTTGTGTGGAGACATCGCCAGTCCTGCCTCCAGCTGGGCAAAGGGACCTTCTTGCGGATGCTTGCCTGTAAGGAGCCATCCCCTTGTTTGGGACATGCTGAATGTCACAGTTGTGCCTTGGATCCTGCCAGGACATTCCACAATTTATTTTCTTCAATCTGGCTTTTTAAATTCTCCTTCCCTTCCAGTCTTTTAAAGATTTGTGTTCTCTTACCTTTAATTTACAGCACACTGTCAGTGTATAAATAGCCACTGCTACTTTTACCCACCTCATACTTCATCAATCACCTCGAGCAGGCTTCTTTCCCTGGGGGCTCAAACCAGCCTCTGGGTGGAAGCTGCGTAAAACCGACTATTTCAAAGAACTTGGACATGCTCCTTGTCAGCCAACCCGAAACTTTCTTCATGTGGCACTTCATTTTTCTTCTATCAGTCCTTTACTTGTGTGGAGAGTTCATACATCCAGGCTATGCTCCTTCTGAAATAGGGCTGTCTTCTGTCAAAGCTCTTTCACTTTGGATAAAGTGGTTAAATACTAGTTTACACTTTCTTAAGCTTGTATCATTGGGCAATGTGAACAGCCTGTGACTGTGTAGCTGTTATCAGTACAGGGAGAGGATTCATCTGTCCACATTCATACTTTTTTGTCTACAGACCATCTTAAATGGAGTTCTGCTTTCAGCCATTGATACAGACACTTAAAAACATATAAAAGCAGGATTTTTTTGCAAAAATGTAACTTTTCAAAAATAGCTATTGGTTAGTTTTATTTAAACAGAAAGAAGCAAAGAAATAATCAGCCATCTGCTGAAGGAGTCCTGCTTTAAAGGACTTTTCTTATGGGCTTCAAAATTTGGTGAAACCAAGAGAGGGTCTGGAAAGCTGCCTGGGTTTATATCCTTAAAAACACATCAGACAGATCTGACCATCTGTCTAAATTGGAGCTGTCAAGCGTGTGTCTCTCAGCCTCAGCGGCAACCTTCACTTAATCTATAAGTGGTAAGGGTGTGCAGAGAAACTCCTTCCACTCCCAAATCTGGATGCATTGCATCTGCCATTGATGCAGAGGAAATTAGAAGTCTTCAACCTTCACATACAGATGTACGGATGTGCTCACCTAACAGACCACCCTGCCATAAAACCTGGGCACAGGTATTGCAGGCAAAGAGAGAAACCCAAGCTGCCCAACATGGCCTGCACAGTGCTGCATGGCACTGCAGAAACCCCCCTGCTGAGACCTCACTAAGGGCCTTTTGGGTGGTTTTGCATTTTGAGGAAAGCTTTGTCTCTTCTGCAGCTAGATTCCTGCCATCCTCAGGGCTGGAAAACACAGGGGCAGTACTGGTAAAGAGAGCATGTGTGTCCCTTAAAAATGGCCTAACAGATACTTGGCTGCTGAATGGAGGGGGGATAATCACTTTATTTGTATGTTCTTAGGGCTCGGTTCTTCCTTGCCTATACCCAGTACAAAGTATCAACCTATTTGCCCGAGGGCCAGTCGCAGCAGTTCAGTCCTCCCTGCCATGTGGTTACTCCCTGGCAAACCTACAGGACATTATTGCTCATCAAATAATGGGATCGTGTGGACTGGAGGACAAATATTTAGCATCTTTAGATTAACATGACAGCTTGGTCTCAGACAGTTTAAAACAGAGCCTGCTGACCCAAGGCAGCAACAGACACAGCTCCCTGGCTTTATTTAGAAGCTGTAATCCTGTAGCATTTCACACCAGATGTTGTCTTGCTTAAAAAGTCCTGGCACAGAGCAAACCTTTCTGCCCTTCCCTGCATTCACCAAGACCAGTGAGATTACCAGCTTCACTCTGATCTTGTGCTGCTGCTTTGGGGTTACTGTTGCGTTTCACAGCTAATCCCTGGTCAAATGACAGCAAAACAGTCACTCAGCACTACAGCCACCAGGTGGTTTATTATGGTTTATCTGAATGCACTGGAGCATCACAGCTTGAATCTGGGTTTTTATTGTTTTTCATGACCACATTCCCTGTGGGTTTTGGCCCACAGTATACACTTTTCCACAGGACACTTTGGGACAGTTCAGTTACTTGAACTATTGTTTCTTACCTCTAATCAGTCATCTATCTGCCCCTTTAAATCTGGTAACAACTTAAAATCTAAGCAGTCCTCAATATTATCTTGCTTGACATATCTTGTCCTCAGAGCAGTAATGCCAGGTAGGTAAGATGACAAACCCAATGGAAATGTGTGAAAGAAATTATATTGCTACGAAGTGTCAGGATTGCTAGGTTCCCCTTTGTCCATCAAATAACCCCTGAGAGGAAGGCATGGGAAAGACCAAATATAACCTGCCCCCAAATCTCTGACTGGCTCAGTGCAGCTTCCTCCAGCTCCTGCATGGTGATTTTCACAAGGGAAGATGGCTGGTGGAAGTGAGAAGGGGGGGTCTTCTCTACCAAACAAAAATTCACGACTAAAAAGTTTCTGGGCCCCCGTCATGCGGCTAGGGAACGGTGTGGGGTCCCCAAGCTATTCCATCCTGTCTCCACCAAATTGGTGACGCTCTGGTTAAGAAGGCAAAAGAAAATAAATCTTGCACACCTGCACTTCCATGTCTTAAGTCAGCATTCAGTAGTGGTTCAGTGAGAAATGCTGTCGGGTGCTTCTTCCTCCTGGGAGGGTGATGGTGAAACCCTTCCCTGCTACCCCTGCACAAGGGATGCTGAGGACCCTGACAGATCTCTGTCTCCTCTCCAAGATGAATCCTGAAAGCTTCCATCCACGCCTGGCACAAGGGTCAAACACAGATGTCTTGCCATGAGCTTGAATTTAACGCTGGTGTCAGTTCATTCACTTACTGAACAGTGACACTTTAGACCTGCTGAGAGAGGGTCATCAGTTGCCAGGTTTCTAAATATATTGAATGCACTGCTGTGTGAGAGGGTTAGGATTACATCTTCTTCCTGGCTGATTTATCATGCTGTTACCTCAGATTCCTGCTCTGCCAAGGCTCTGTGTTTACGTTGTCGCACACCAGCCGGGCAGGTTGCTGGCCATGCCTGCAAAACAGCTCAGGGAGTCTTTTATCCTTCCCTGTGTCCTGCAGGAGTTGCCACCGGTAGTGTTGGCCCCGGGGACAGCCCAGAAGATGGCTTGTCCTGAAAAGCGTGAGGTGCTTCAATGCACGTGTGGCATGAGGCCCCCTCCTGACCTGAGCACGATGGCCAGAGGCTCCCTGCAGCGCCACTTGGCTTTGTTACGGGAGGCTTTGAGGGGTTCAGCTTCATGGTTCTCCTTCCCCCTCCTTTCCCAGAGAAAATGATAAGCAGAACCCCATGCAGGAAGGGCTACTTGTTCACTAATGAGTAGGAAGGCTGCAGCAAAACATGACTTTTTAAACTCTGGTTTCTCTCAATTGAGAAGATTGTGCATCCAACCCGGACCCTCCATCAGATGCACAGGGAACTGTCAGAGCAAAATAAAAGCCCTGAAAGGCTGGGGCTATAACTCAGTGCTTTTTAACTCCAAGATTTTATTGGGGGCAGAGGGAGGGAAGTTGGACTGGATGATCTTGAAGGTCTCTTCCAACTTTGATGATTCTATGATTCTATTCATTGCACCAGTAATTACTGGGGCATTCAGGAGGACAGCCCTGAACCAGCCCACTGAGGAAAGGCTGCATTTGAAAGGGTAGCCAGACCAAATTATATTAAAGAGTACTCCTGCTGGAAATTACATTAGTGGATACTTCCCTCCCTCATTAAGGTTGGCTTCTCTAAGAAGCCATCCTTTAAGAAGGTAAGAATCATGGCTAAGGGGCTTTGCTGTGAGGCTAGCACACACAACACGTGGAAGATGTTAGAAAAGGGATCACATGAGAGGCTAAAGAAGTTGTTGACAAAACCCAGCACTTACAGAGCAGTGAAGGCATTGCAGGGTTTTGGAGTGGCTACAAAGGATATGAACTTTGATGCCATCAGAGGAAACCAGAAGAGCAAAGAAAGGAGATGAACTGCACAGCCAGATTTATGGGCAAGGGTGGGGCTGGCAGGTGCAAGTTTGAATGATTTGAAGAGAAAAGAGACATGACGCAGGCATTTGGGAAGCCAGAGGCAAGTGTCACAGAAGCTGAACTTTTAGAAAGAACAGGCAGAAAATACATCACTCAAAAGACTCATTCGTTCTCTGGCCATCAGTACACTTCCATTTCCCTGAGGGCTGAGAACACTGCCCTTGTCTGGGATGCCCCATTGTACAAAAAAGCCTTGAGAGGACAGACCTGTCAGCTGCCCTTGCAAGGGAGGAGCCTCTTCCCAAAGCCCAGGCACTGGCTGCTGGCAGTGACAGAACCCTAGGTGCCAACACCACTGTTTCCATTGTCCATCAGCACCCAACACTGTTGCTTTCTGGTTTGCAGCCATCAACTCAGACTCTGGCAGGAGTTGCAAGCCAGCCAGTACGTTACAAAGTAGCAGGAGGAGTTGCTGTTAAACCCAAAATTAAATAAGTGAAAGTAAGGACATACCAGAACTAAGGTAGCATCATTTATTGATGTGAGCTGCTAATACACGCAGTAGGTAAGTACACATATTTAATTATATATTAAGTGCAAGCTGGATTTTTAGTATACATTTAATTCAGTGCATGGCATAAGCTCATACTGGTTTTGTATTCATCTGGAGTTGCATACCAGTCATTAGAAAACTCTCACACAAGCATATGCTGCTACAAAAGGCCAGGGAACTGAAATATCCCAACTAACTTTTGAACCAGTCTTGGCACAATACGTTAAGAAACTCAGAGGAGGAGGGAAGATAATTCACAGCAGACCAAGCACCATCCAGCTGAAGAATCCCCATGTAATGATAAAGCAGGTGTGTCAGAAATAAGGAGGAAGGATTTCTTCCTTAAAATCCTATATACTTAACACATTCCCAGATGTCTTTCTCATGCTTTATCATCTAAGGGGAACAAGACAGAAACAATAGTAAGAAACTTCTTTCATGTCTTTTTTTCTTTTTTTTCCTTATATCTTGCACTGCTTTCTTTCCAACAAGATGCCGAATTGTTTGTACTGTATTAATAAAGTCCATTTAAAATCCATGCTTTGTAAATGTTTTCTGACAGTGTGCAGCACAGTACAACTTTACCTATGCGATCACAGTCCTGTTTACACTTCCTACCTTCTGTGCACTTGGCTTTGCAATTTCAATGTCCTTCAGAGGTAGGAGCTTTAAAAATGATGCAACTTATAACTGAAGGTGAAAGGCCACTAGAACTATCAAATTTCTTGAAGGCTCCAGCCTTTTAGGGAGTAGAGATGAACTCCTTGGAGAAAGTGAGGAGTTCAGAGGAAGCCTCTCCAAGACCAGGATAGTAACACCTGGCAGATGCTGCCAGAGGTTCAGCAGGAGGGTTGGCCAATAAGACTTGCTACTGGGAGCATGGCTGTCCTCGGGAGCCTCCCACTGGGGTATGTGCTCCCACGTGGTGTGTTGCTGCTGGAACCCACTGCTTACACAAGCACAGGAAGTCAAAAGGCAGCTGTGCTGGTGCCCAGATTCCCAGAACTTATGTTGGGCAAGTTCCTGGGCCCAGTGGCTCCCTGACCTTTTATTAAGACCTCTGTTTAAAAGAAAAAAAAATAAAAATTTTAAATTATTGAAATGAGTTACTAACGCTGGTAGCTTGACTTCACACCAGCATAAAGAGCCCAGGTAAGTGATAGCCAGTAAGAGTACACTAATTCCGGGTTTGTTTGTTTTTTTCAGTTGAAGATTTCCACTAGCACTTTGGACATGCAGAGTTAGTCTTCTATACAGGTGGTCAAAGTTGTACCCCTTTCTTGATTACTTTATTGCATTATCATTATAACACAACATCCACCTTTATTTAACCTTTACTGAAGCACCAGCTGTTGCAGTGCTGTCGATGGTACAGATAACCCACACATTCCAAACAGTTGTGTACAGCATTTATCATGAAGCAGAAAAGAGTGGCTTATAGGAAAATAACACCTTGATTTGAGGCTCTTAGCCCTGAATTCTGCACACCCTTTGTTTCATTTTCTTCTGTTATAGACTCCTTTTCACATAACATTTAATATGCTTCCCATGTGAAATACGCTCTTTAATGCCTGCTAATAAATAAGTATATAATTACCCTGACTCCTATCAGAGCTAATATAGTTAAACAAACTTTCTGAATAACAAAAATACATGTACATTGCACAGCATGAATGAACATCCATAAACACCCTATTCCAAGACCTGGTTTACAGCGATACAAAAGTGAGAACTTACACTGGGGAGTACCCGAGACATGATGGCAGAAACAGCAAGCAGGAGAGAGGACAGGGTAGTATCGGTAACTGAATGATGATGGTCAGGTGGACATGGGGATGAAAACAAAAAGACCTTCCAGTGTGGAAACCAAAGTGAAGGCGAGGTGTACGTGGTCACATTGTGGTTTCAGGCTGTCCCAGCCCCTTTGGGATCATGCAGAGCCCAGCCAGCTTGACCCAGGTGAAAAATACAGAAATACATTCCTTCTTTTTCTTTCCTCTTTGTCTGATTTTCTCCTGGGAGAGAGCTCCTTGGTTATTTCACAGTTTATTTGTCCAGTTTGGCCTTTGTGTTTGTCTGCAGTTTGAGACCGCCTGTGACTGCTTGCATTTCCCTGCATGCACTCAGACACAGACAGCCAAACCTCTTAGCCTGAAGGTGAAGTTAACCTGCTTCTCTGGCTGATTTGCTGATCCTGAAAGCACTTACCAAAGGGCCTCTGCTCCTTTGACCCGTGAAGATGTATAGTTAACCGTAATGTTGCTGAAGTCATCACTCACGTAGATACAACACTTGCAAAGTTCACATTGTAGTAAAAGATAAAGTCTATAAACACCACATTGAAGATATGCTTCGTGTTTATGCTGTGAAGGTTTAAAGACAAAAACCCTGAAGAGCTTACATGTAGGTTTAACAGTGCTAAGTCGAGGTAATTGTTACACGATATTCCTGGTTAGTGGAATTCAGTTTCCAGTAGCTTAATGTTGCATTTGTGATGGAAAGCAAGTTGCCACCCACAGCCACACAAAAGTCTTACTGGCAAACACGGTTCTCTATTAAGACAAGATGCAGTGGTCCTATTTTTTTCCAAGTTGACTTAATTTAAAAAAAAAAATAAAATCTCAAAATGGCCATCAGCAGCACGACGCCTCTTTGTTTTCACACAGAAATGGGTGGGTTTGGTTTTTTTTGTCCCAGTCCTTCTTGGGTAGATGGTAGTGTAGCACCTAGCACCCCACTACATTTGGGATGCTACCCACTTCTGCTGCTCTCATGTGAAGTAACGACACTGTGTAGAGTCAATGTAGCAGTAAGGAGTGCATCGCAATTTTCCATAAGACCTAAAATAAAAGAGAGTATTTCAGTTTCAGAATAAGCAATAGTTCACATTATATGGTTTCTGGATGTAACTGTCTGTAGGAGTGAAGAACATCAGAAAATGCCCTGTACAGCAACATGTGGAAACCAAAATAAGAGAGTAATTTCCATCACTGTGCTCCCCCTTGTCAGCAAAATAAGAGTCCAGGAGAAACTATGAGTGAAGGCTTAATTCCCAGTAATGACAGTTAAAAAAAAATTAAATCCCCGTTGGCAGTGGGACTCAAGTGTTAGGCAGGGGTGGGTGCAGGAGACCTTGGCGCTCACCCACAGGAACTGTGTAATGAAATATCTGAGGCTCTGAGTTAAGTGTTTTTCCAGTTACTTCCAATAGTTCCAGCAGGCGTGACTGTGCCTGTCCTTTAATTTATTTTTCCTGTACTTGAAATAATGATAGCGACACATACCCAATTCTGAAATAAAATAAACAGAAGTAAATGTAAATAAAAATAAAATAAAATAAAGTGAATGGAGGAAAAAACAGTGACTCTGTCTTTCTACTGACTTAAACTGAGCTGCAGTGACCCGACCCTACCTACTGAAGACCTGACAAGAGATGTTAATAAAATAAACATTTTGATGACCTTCTATTGCTAGTATATGTCTAAATGAATAACCCATCCGTCAGATAATCCACAAGCTGTGGATTAAGCAGCCATTATGCAAGTCCTTAAAACTATGTCCTTGTACAACCCACATTCTCGGAAAACCAACATGAGATCTGAACTGAAGGTAAGTGAAATACGAGGTTTAGGGGCTGGAAAGAGTAGGGAAAGGGAAAATCATTTGCAGCAGAGCTCTTGAAGGAAAGGGTGCTTGGGGATGAAACTCCTGTGGGAGTGCCATGCTCACATACTTATCCTGTTTAACTGATGAGTCACAGCTTTTAGCAGATAATTTGCAGACTGCACACACAAAAACAAAGGATCTCAGTTGCTCTTCACAACTTGGTTGTACATGGAAAACAAAATTTATAAAAATTTCTCAAGCTTTTGTGGTGCTACTTTTGGCACCAGATTTCAGACTCTTAGAAGGGAATAGTTTTCACAGTAGAAAACAGCTCCACACTGTCTGAAGATGAGATCTCTGTAAGATGTTTCGGGTTGTCAGGTTTGCTGATGTCGATTTTAGTAATCTCTTACACCAGGTGTGTTCCAGCAATTGCAGTGGAAGGATTAGCACAGCGCTTGATTTACAAAGACATCCTGTGGTTTCTTATTCCTGTCAATTAGCACATTATTCTTCCATGAATGATGAGGGCTCTGCGCATAATTTCATTTGCAAATTAAATGTTTCCTGTTAGCCAGTAACAATACATGACAGTTAAATAGAGGTACTCCTGTCAGAGGCAAAATGCTGACGAGAGGAAGCTGCTTAAACAAAGGCAGAGAAAGCAAGTCAACAATAAGCAGATGTTTTAAATGAAGGACATTGGTAAAGCAGATGGATTTGCATCTGCTCTTGAGTGAATTTCCTGGTCTTTGGAAAGGCTGATAGATGACTGGTTGATTCAGAAACAAAGATACCTCTAGAGTACCCACTAACGGTAAGGGCAGCTGGAGGTCGGGTGGAGGTTGTGGTTTGGGTTGTTTTTTTTTCTTCCTTCAATGTGATCATTTCCTTCTCCTACTCCTGGTGTGTTACGGTTGAACATTAATACAATGATGATGTCACCAAATGAGGAAATCTTTGCAAGCAATGGGCAAATTTGTCTCAGTGACCTTCACTCATTTTGTATAGTAAGAGACGTGCATATTACTGAGAGGTAAGAGTTAGTCCTTAAAGTCAACAATATGTAGAGTCTTCTCTCTCAACAATTCAGTAGAGTCTTTCTCCCCCACTACCTGCAATGGTCCCAGTGGAACAAAGTTTAAGTGGGTGATACTTTTCTGTTTTAACACTGGCAAAGGGAAAAAAGGAAAAATAAAACCAAACAACACAAAAAAAACAAACCCAAAGGAAAGTGAAGACAGCTCATACATACCCAGGTAGATATGTTTTACATGTCAAATATCCAAAATCCTTCCCATCGCAGTCTTCAACTCCTTCGTGTCTGTAGCCATCTCCACAGTAAGCACGGCGGCATCCTGGTGAAAAATACAGGGGGGGGAAAAACCCAAAAGCAAACCTTCAAGGCACTTTATATCTAGAAGTGGCAGGTGAGATAAGCAGAACTAGATTTTCTTAAGGGTTAAGTATAAACAAGGCATTTTGGAGAGGGCATCCTGTAAGGATTGTCTTAGGAGGAGACATCTTTACTACAAAGAATGTGGGAGTTTTAGTGTAATTTCAGTGACCAAGGGAAAGAATGGGTAACTATCAAAAATAAATACTAAAAAAAGACTAATTACAAGAGCATTTATTCTAATAATTATTATTACCATAGATGATTACTATGAAACAAATTAAAGGAAACATAAAATACAGTTAACAAAATGATTTTGGGAGATCACAATTTCAAAAAAACCCTCTGAGGTTATTAAGTGGTTTGGAAACCTCAACCTAGACCTTTACGCAATATTGCAGAGTATCTATGTGTGTCTACTGCAAGTGAGCTCCCACATGTGAACTGAATTATGCAGACCCATTTTCTATCAAAAAAAAGTATGTAATGATTGCCAGAAAGGTGTTTTTCCTGCTGTTGACTCCTACTGCCTTGAGTGTGAGTGGGCCTTGTGACATTTTTTCAGGGTGACTGGCATGTAGGCTGCAGTAATTTGTGGGTTTGTTTGCTATTTTAGCAACTGGACTTTTCTTTAGATGTCTTCAAATTTTTGAGTACAACTTTATAACTTGAACAAATTCATTCAGCTAAAAATCCTTTAACATCTTCTCTGAGACACTGTTAAGCAACAGACTAAAAGAACACTCAAGAATAAGGAGTTTATAAGAGTTGAAGTAGGTTATCTACAAATAGAAATTATTAATTAATTCTCCAAGGATCCGTTTGCTAGAAATTGATGTTTCTAAGAACAACAAATAAATCCACTTGACTTTTAGTTAACCTCTTTCATTTGATTCAGTCACAAGAGCAGAATGATGACAATGTGCTCATTTCCAAGGAACTCGATGATAACTCTTGGGGTCACATCAGTGTCAGAAATCTATATATTGCAAGGCCTCAATCAACCTGAAGCTTTGCCTGATGTATAGCACAAAGTAACACAATGTGCCTCCAGACACACAGTGTTAAATTTTGTAGGCACTAGAATTAACCAATGCTATTTTCCTGCATGCTTTTTCCCCACAACTAATGACTGCAAATTCTAATTGAATCATTTTCTCGTGCCTGGAGCTTAGAGAGCTCATGCTCTCTTACTGGATTACTCTGCAGTCAGGCAAGCTTAGAGGGGCATTTATTTATATGTCTCCCTATACCTCTTGCAACTGAATTGCCTTTGAAATTTTTTCCTGTTGTCATTGAGAAGTTGGCTGGGATTCCTAAGTTATAAGGGGAAGAGTGGTGATGGACAGGTGGATGGACAAACTCACATAGAGTGTGGCTGCATACACCTCATTTTCAGAGTCAGGCTAAAAAATTGGAGTGCTACATAAATTAAAAAGAAAAATTGTATCTTTCAGTGTTAACCGATACCTGTTCTGAAATGTGAAGAAGCGTCCCTTTGCTAGAACCAACTGAGTACCAAACCTGCTGTGTGTTAGATATAGATCGTGTGGAGTGCTGCCCCCTGGGGAAGGAATCAAGTGGTGAAAGTAACTGAAAGCTAGACGTGAAGGTTGCCAGAGCTGCTTGTATGCTTTTATGCTCTTTGCTGTCTACAACCAGCAAAAGTAAAAGAAGCTTGACTAGACTGGAATCAAATGTTGTATAAATCTAATAGTGAACATAATGGGCTGACACCTTCCCTATGCAAGTGAATAGCGAAATCTAAAGTGGTTTTACTGGGCACAGCATCTAACTTACTATTGGAAGCAGCCAACTTCAGTGTCTATCCTAAGGGGTTTTGTGGTGCACTGCAAAGGTATGCTACATGCTTTGGCCAGAAAGCTGACAGCCCCTGGGGAAGGTATGATGTAAACCAGCGGCTTGATTTGGACCCTGAATGCAGTGGGTTTGCTCTGACTGCAGACACCTCTGCTCGGTGAGGTACTTGGCATCACCTCTGTCTTGTGCTGGTATGTGGTCATGCACAAAGGACCTCAGTTTTTGCACTGTGGCCATTGTGCCTCCCTTTCCCTGTGCCTGCACTCGATTCACAAACTTCACAAGCTCCCTTGAGAGAAATTCTTGTGTGATTTGCACAGCAGTGTGCCCTGTGGAAACAACTAATGCACCTTCCCTGGTAGAAAGAGGCTGTTCTTGGTGTGCTGTAACTTACTTATACAGTCATCAGTCACAATGGCATTGCCATCATCGCACTCTTCCCCATCCTGTACGATCCCATCTCCACAGGTACTGCCGGCCTCAAAGTGGTAATCCACAGGATAGAAAGGGGTGAGCTGGCCAAAGAAACACACAGCAGTTACTGAACTGACCATGAGCAGCCTGGCTAGCAGAGGTGAAGGGCTGTGGGAGGCAGATCCCGCAGCTGGGTTTTCATATCCCGCTATTTGGTGGTTCACAGGGTTTATACAGGATTTGATTCAAAGTCCAGTGAACACAAGAAGGGTCCTGCTGCTGATTTCAGCGGGACTTGGCTTAGCCCCTTGAAGCAATAAGGAAATACATGGTTTTGGTTTGCAGGGTTTGTGTTTTTCCACAACTTTGTACCCTGGTGGGTTTTGCCTTATTTTGTACTAAATAAAAAATGCTCTTTACTATTGTAATTCCCCAAACTCAGCCCCAGGTTGTTCACCAGCGGAGCCTGGTTCACAGGGAGGTTAGCAAAACCTGCAACACTGATGAGTTAATGCTTCAATAATTAAGATTCCTGTGAACAAAAATCACAGAATTAGGTACAGTTATGGCAGTGCTCAAAAATGAGCTTTTCTTCCATTTGTTTCATTGATTCTAAATGACACCTTAGTACAGAAGTGTGTTCTGTATTTAAAAAATGAAACATACACTCACAAGTTTTCTGAGACCACAGTCATATTTTCACCTGGACTGGGAGCCATCCAAAGGTATCCTTGAAATACAAAGACCTCTGATCTCTTCTAAAAGCTAAGGCATTTTCAGTGTTTAACTGGTCCAATTCTTCTTGGTTATTCACCACAAAAATCTGGGGCACAGAAAAAGAGGTGATTAGTAACCCTCTCAAGAAGTATTTCGCATTGTCACCGAATCTAGTTTTGTAAACTGACATATATCTCTCCAAATAGGTAAATAATTGTACAGAAAAATGGTTTGGTTGTTTTCAGAAACAGAATTGTATTCCAGCCCTGGGTGAGAACTTAACCCATGGACTGCCAGACCCTAAGAAACTCCTTTGTTACTGGTGAGAGAGTTTTCAAAGAGAATGGTCTTTCTTGAGCTCCTAGATATGGCTCCAATTGCCCCTATTTCAAAATGCACACCCACAGGTAATGATCATGCAAATCATTTGCTAAGACAAAAAATCAGATGCTCAAATGGTTAGATGCTGGAACAATTGGCCTGAGTGCTTTTTGTGGGTTTGTCAATAATTTTTTAGGCATGCTCATGGCTCAATGCAGCCTTTACTTATCTTTTACTACTCTGTACTTTGCTTAGATTTAATTGACATTGAAATGCATGTTTCTGTATATGCATGTGTTCTAGTCTAAAGCCAAGTCTTCAGTTAAACAGAAAAAATTTAGTTCGAAGTGGAAAAATTAGGCTGAGCTGCTATCTTATCAATTTTTTTAATGTCTCAGTTACTGAAATTGACTGTAAGGGGCATTAGAAAATAATCTCTTCCTTTAGCAGCTTAATCAAATTAATTTTAGTAAGATTCAAACCATTTTTAAATTAAGAAAAAGCAAATGGAATGCTTCTGAGCAAAATGGATTTAGGGCTAAGCCTGATTCCCAGCAGCATAAAGAGAATTGTCTCTTTTTAAAACAAATTACCCTGAAATTTTTACATAACAGACTATTCCCATAGCCCCTGACAAAGGCTGATTTCATTAAAGAAACATTGAATAAAAATGCCTTCAGCTTGAATGAAAGAAAGCAATGAAATAGAAAGCCAGCAAAGAACTGATTCTGTAATTGTGTCCAGGAGCTGAAGTCCCAGCCCCAGACTCTAATTTCTCTTGAAATCAATAGCTGATCTGGTCTCTCTGAAACTGCTACAGAGATTGGCCTTTGAAATTGCAAAAGATTTAGAAACTGGAACAAACCTTAGCCAGTGACGGAAACCCAGCACTTTGTTTCTTAGCCTCTCCCCTCTTCTGGCAGTGTGGGCACCAGAGGAGTTGGTGGGCGAGTGGGTCATTGCATGGGGGACCGTGCTGGGATGGGATTCTGTTGTGGCAAACCACGTGGCACGGGGACTGGGGGCACAGAACAACCTCTCAGGCTCTTTTCCATGTGCAGCTATAGCAACCCTGACAATAGGCTTCCAGTGGTAGAAGGCAGGCTTCAAAGCTGCTACATGGGGATCTGAACAGAATAAATAATAGCAATGTTTAAGCTCCTGCTCTTGAAATTCAAGGGGATAAAACAAATGGAGAGGGCAAAGGAGGAGTGCTGCTCTGCAAGTGCTCCACTTTCAGAGCTGAGGCTTGCTTCTTCACCATCCTTCATTTCTGAGAACAAAATGGTGCTTGATTATCATCAAATGAGGGTTCATAGAAACAGTGTAGGGCACATATTTTAGGTAGTTACACTCTAATTACCATCTTTTAATATCTGATATGAAACTGTGCCAGATGGAAAAGGAGGAACCTACACAGACTATTGCAAGCCTTACACCTTAGCCTATGAGGTCTCCAAGCCACGAAGTACATGACAGATTTTTGCACTAGTGTGCAGCATGATGTGATATGCACCTTTATTTCACGCACTTCTTCTCTCACCATTAAGTTTTGAAAATATCGGGGCTTTTTTGTAATGCAGCACAGGCAGGGATGAGCGAGCAGCTTACGAGACTTGCAGCACACTCATGCAAAAGATTGAGTTCAACGAACCAGTTTAATGGACAGTGTGTGAGAATGTCTCTTTCACACATTCTAACAGCTTTCTGACAGTGTGACAGATGGGAAAGTTAACAAAGCTATTCGCTACTTATTGTCATTCAGAGACAACCAGACACTGAGCAGTATCCACTTGCATGAGTGGAGTGGCTGGGCTATGCTGGTACATAGCAGCAAGGCAGCATTTTCATTGCTGATTAAGTGCTACAATGCACAGAATAATAAGGCAGGGACCAGCAGAAGGAAAAGTGCAGAAATAGTATTTACAAAGCCCAAAGAAAATAATTATCAAAGATTGCTGGGCCACTTCCCTCCAGTGACTTGTCCTTTAAAGTACTTTGTCCAATTTGCTCATAAAAATGCTTTCTAGAAGGCTAGAGATCAAAATTATATATATAAAGTGTATGTCTACAGACAGGAACTCAGACATCTGACTTTGTGATTAATGGAGACTCCTTTTTGGTCCAAGGTAGAGAGTCTGTGCTTTGGGAGAAAGTTCTATGGTATATGTGAAACGCTTGACCTCAGTGTTCAATTCTGAAATCACTGTCTTTTGCAGAAAAAGATATAAAATATAAGCAAGGAAGAGATTCTTATTTCACTGACCAACCTGAAATACATTTCAATTTACTGATAGAAAAAAAACAGATTATATATTTACAGTAGGAAATGGAAGAGAGCATTCTCAGACTTGAAAAAATATTTCAAAACATGTCACGTTACTGATGGTTTGAAAAAGATATATTTCAACACCTTGATCACACAACTCTTAGAGTGTCACAGAATCACAGAAT
>VZRW01005044.1:9864-25419 GCA_013398125.1 Aegotheles bennettii
AGGCCAAGGGGTGACCTCATTGCAGTCTGTGGCTTCCTTATGAGGGGAAGAGAAGGGACAGGTACCGATCTCTTCACTCCTGTGACCAATGACAGGACTCAGGGTAAAAGGAAGCTGAATCAGGGGAGGTTTAGGTTAGGTATCAGGAAAAGGATTTTACCCAGAGGGTGATTGAGCACTGGCACAGGCTCCCCAGGGAAGCAGTCACAGCACCAAGCCTGCCTGAGTTCCACAAAGCATTTGGATGATGCTCTCAGGCACGTGGTGTGACTCCTGGGGATCCCTGCAAAGGTACAAGAGTTGGACTTGATGATACTTCCAACTCAACATGTTCTATGATTCTGTGATAGTTTTGGTCGTTGTGCAGTGCCACACTTACTTTCTGTATTCGTTTTAAAGGATCAATATGGAGCAAGGAAACAACTTGTGGACATTAGTTTCTGCAGGGGACTGGTAATGAAAAACTTGGTTTTTTTCTACAGGCCAGGAGAAACAAGAGAACGTTTTGTTAGTTAGGCCTTACACTGCCAAGTTTAAAATGATGACTAACTCTTTGAAAACCTACCCTACATTTACCTTTCACCCTCTTCAGATGCATCACGAGGCAACTCCTGCTTTGTTTCCTAAGCAACATGTTTTGTGTCTAATCTACAATTTCCACTGTAAGTACTCACTGTTTGCTGAAACTTAGGATTTTTCAAATGATACGTCAAAATGTAGCTATACTTCTAAACTATCATATATAATTAACACTTGACAAAGAAAAGTCTACACGAAACTGTCATTGTATTTATCTGTACATACTCATTGAATACAGTAAATATTAAAAAATCCTGTGAAACATCCCTGCAGTCACCAATACCATTAAAATAGCTATAAAACACAGTGAATGGCAATGCTTCTCGAGTGCAACCACTAAAACAAGGTCTGGACCTCAGTGCTGTTCAAGGGGAACAGCTTTTAGGATGACCAACATTCTGTGACTTGCTAGTTCCCAAACTTTTCCTTCTCTCCCCCCACCCCCCATGCTTACAATGTAGTTAGTAACAAGGAGTTAGATTATATTAACCTGAAACTAGCTTGCAATGACCTTTCTTCTTCTGTGAGATGCAAACTAGTTTCTTCCCTTTTGGTATCTGTGAGCTCTGCAATAGGAAATGGCAGTTCAAGGAGAGCAATTTGTGCATCCACAGCATCAGGGTTGTCTTCATGTTACACAGACATGACTGGCCTTAGTTCCAGTAAGAAAATGGTTAGGAAAACAAATTATTAGAGACTTGAGACTTATGTTTCAAATTATATTCTCAGGGACATTTTTTAAAGAGGAAACTATTTTCTAAAAACCAGATGAAGTTTTAGGGAAGCGTGAACCAAAGAGGAATAAGGGAGACCCCAGTCACAGTGTTTCCTAGTCACAAAGGGTCTGTCTCATAAATTTCAGGGCATTAATTCCAAGTCTTTGTCAAGATAAAAAAAAAACCAAACCAAACAAGCTTTAAGGTAGGACAGAAGGACATAGATGATCTTCTGAATTAAAAACTGTTTTCCTTGGCAAAATATCAAGCTCTAGGAGATGGCTCTAACTCCTGACATGTCACACCAATTCGATTGTCAGAGGCATGGAACTACAAGAGCAAAGATGTCTATGGTCACCAGAGGAAGGAACATGACCAAAGATGCCGTACATCATATTCCAAATACATTCAGAAGGCGAAGGCACATAGTCTAATCATCATCTTTAGCCAGCTATAGGAGTTTGATAACAAAATGGATTAGGACCCCAATTATAGTATGATGTTCTTATCACTCATGGGAAAAATGCTTGGATGTAACTTCAGTCCTGATTACATGTAAGCCAGAGACCTTTCTTCATCCTCTGTCTTGTTTCCTTCACCACAGTTCGTCTAATGCTTCCTTGTTTGTTCACAGGTACCTTTCCAGAGTTGGAGGGTAAAGGAGAGAGAGCAGAAAAACACCTGATGACAAAACTCAAAGTCCCCAGTCTGTACAACAATATCAAACCCACAGCAGATAGTTTGGAGCTCTCCCCTTGAGGTATGTCTGTCCCATGCTGTCCTCCTCCAGTAAGCAGGATTTCCCCCTCCCACATTCAGCATTACCCTGGAACAAACTTTCCAATGTATCTTACTTGAAAACCAACAGCTAGAGGTTTTTAACTATTTCACAAAACAGAAAATATAATGGAATGGAAAAAAATTACACGATACATCCTCCAAAGAACATGTCTCTACTGAGAGATTTATCTTGTATCTGGTGATAAGAAGCTGCTGCAAAATCTCTCCTCTTCAGCAGCAAGCATGAGCAAAGATCTTAGCCTTCCCTGCAGAATTCCAGGTAAGGCCATTACAAGTCATTACTAAACAGCTGGAATTTTCCCAAAAGTCACAAGGATGAAACCCAAACTCCTATGTCTTTATGAAGAGGGGAGCATACAAAGTTCTTTTGCTTCTTCTGGACATGGTAACAGCGCTATGCCCATTCAATGTAAAGACAAACTTTTTCACCAGGGAAAGCTATGTCCCCTCTCAGTGCACAAGAGAGCAAAAATCTCTCTTCAAAGCATAGAAAAGCTCATTTCAAAATGTTAGCTCTGCCAGTACTAATATACTAATAGTCCCGCTCTAGTAAAGGAAGAGTGAGATCACTCACACAGAACATCGACAAAAGCTCTGTATTTTCTATAGAGCAGGGGATCACACCCATAAGGATTTCCTAAATAAACTCCTAGAAGGCATGACACCACTTGAGGAAAGACCTAGACTCCAATTGCAGAGACAAATTCTTACTGGAGGAATGAGAAATGCTTACACTAGGGGGAGGATCATAAATTACACTCTTATTAAGCAGTTGCCAGGCTGTCGAATATGCACTGGCACATTAAGTCAGTACAGCAGAGACCTGAGTTGCAATTATAGGGAGGTTGCATCATCCAGTCGTCATTCTTTACTCGCTCTTCTGACACTTTACTGTGTTTCCTTGTTTGCTTAGACTTTCTTGTGTGCTTTTTCTTGCTTGTATATTTCTTTGATGCATTGTAAGCAAAAGTTTTTACAGAAGTTATTATTGCATTTAGGAAATGAATATAAGACTGACATATAGAATCACTTGACAGGCACAAACGACTTAAAAAACTATTACAGCTAAGCAGTAAGCTATTACTCAGGTCAGGATTGCACACACACACAGAGCTTACACTGGGCAGGAAATCAAGACACAGAATGTGCTTTAGAGGCTACTTCCCAGAATGGTTCAGATGAAGAAAGAACTGACTCAAGAGAGAAAGGCTGCAGCTTGACATTTAAATTGAGCCCAGTATGGTAACACAGGCCAACTCACTAGGAATTCACTTAGAACAGCATCTATGGCAAAGATTGTTGAGTACATTAACTAATGTTAAAAGTCACAAGTTCAATGTTAAGTTTGTTCTAGTTATGGAAGCAACATACCAATTTTTAGTTTCATGTTCCCAGTACAATTTTAGCAGCTCGTTATGCCTTTGTGCAGCTCAGTGAAGAGCCTTCCTTACAAACCCAGGGGTCCCAGAGTCCTGCTGATTTCTAGGTCCCTTTCACTAACGCCTACCTGGGGGATAAAATGAAGTTTATACTCTTCATTCCTCAAGATGCTGAGCACTCAGGACCTTGCAGAAGAGCCATCTGAAAAATCAGGAATGGTTTGTATAGGGTGATGTGAATGCCGTAGACATACTTGAGTCTTTGCTGAGAGTTTATCTGGTTGCCCAGTTGAGAATACTCATGTTTCAGGACAAGTAGTTGCATGACTGTTGCTGCTGACACAAGGGAGGCGGTGGGAACATGTGGGGACAGGGCTGATATTCCCCTTTCAGCACCATTATGCAGGGACATCAGCCTAAACTGACATTGGAGCCACAGCTCCAGGGAGAAATAACACAACCAATACACTGGAAAAATAATGGGGTGGAGATCAAATTCTGGAGCCATTCCAGGCCTCGCTCCTGTTCAAGGCAGGACAATCTGTCATCAAAGAGCAATAGCATGATAGAAAAGTTCAGCTGTTCCCTCTTCCCTTGATACACCACCCGCATGGGGCAGAGCTTCAGGTTTCAGGCTCTGGCTCCTTTTGCACCAGCCTGCCACCAAGACAGAGCTCAAGTCTTTAGCTTTGCACTTGCAGTATTAAGAAGAGCTTATAACCCCTTTATTTCTGTCAGTGTTTTTTCTCACTCAGTCTTAATGACCTGCACTACACCTCTGACTGTCTCATGGCTTAAAATGTGAGAACATGTAAATGTAACGCCATCAGTGTGGGACAGGAAGCAATGACTGTCCTGAACACGGAACAGCGCAATCCTTGTGGTCAGGGGTCCTCAGTGAAACCTCTGTGTGAGTACTCAGTGCTGGTAACTGTGTTAGTAGTAGCTACGCACAGCTAGACAAACTTCATTCAAATACACAGAAAAGACCATGGAATTAACTGAAATGAAGAAATACTTTATAGTTTAAAAACCTGCAAATGGCAGTAACAAATGACTCCTCAAACAAGCATAAACATTAATTATACCAGAGCATGCCACACACACCCAGCTACACAGATGCTTTCTGTTTTTGTTAAATCATTTCACATTAGTCATTACAAATGAACAGCAGAGCTGAGCATTACCTCTGAGTCACAACCATATTCATTCTAAGAATTCTGACATCCCATTTCATGCAGATATTCAGGGACCTGAGCATCCACTCCAAATCCACTCACTTCCCAGGAAATTATACTCCATTGAATTGTTCAACAGAGCACATCTGCGCATGACTTTTGTGGTTATATTCTTTGTCTGGGGAATAGTTCTCCCTCCCTTTGAGGTTGTTGTCTGCCCTGTTACTGTTTTAAGCAAAGGAAGAGAGACTGACAGGAGCATGGCAACTTATTGGAGAAAAGGCTGGCTTCTAAGCCATTTTACATTTGATTAATGTAAAATTCACAAGTTAAAACCGAAGGACATTCCTAGAAGTCATAATTCTTGCTTCAGTAAGAAGCCTAGACCTTTTCTGCAACATGCAGAGCTTCTATGATATTTTGGTTACTCCTAGTTATTTTTTAAGGCAGGTCATAAACTCTGAAGTAAAGGAGGAAAGACAGTTCACAGGTTTTGTTTCTCTTTTTTTCAAAAAACCAACTTCTCTAGGAAGTCACATAACTTATTTTTTATAAAAAAACCACTTATTTAAAGAACCAGGTATTACTGTTAACAAAGCTCACTGTAACAAGAAATGAAGATGGAAAAGAGTAGAAATGGGAAAAGGCTAGTGATACCCACCTTTATATAAATCAGTTCACACAATACCATTTGTGATACCTTACACAGTACCAGGCACCCCCTCTCAAGTATTGTCTTAGCAGGTGGTGTAAGAAGACAGATGAACACCATAACAATTTTGAATATACTAAGAAACGGGAAGCCTTAAGCAAGCAAATTAAGGAGAGGACATGATAACCATATATCAAAGAAAGAAAGGTATAAGAGCAGTTTGGTATATCCTATTGTCCCCAGCACAGGAAGCTACAGCATATTCAGCAACTTTCAGAAATAAGATTGTATTTTTCTTCACAGGTCATTAGACTGCAAAACTTTTCATTAGAAGTAACTATTCAATCTAAGGCCAACACTACTTAGTCATTCTGATTAGCATCAACTCCGACAGACTTGCATGTCAACTCATCTGTAAATGCTTAAGCTAGAGACACAACTCAGGGTAGCACAACCTGTGCTAGGGATTTCTCACATTTCATCCCAGACCATCCAATACCAGTCACTCTCAAAGGAGATGGGATACTGAGGCAGGTGGATTAGTAACGCCACTAAATGTTCTAGCTGCAGTTTGACAGTGATGGAGCAGCTGACAGACCTCTCGCATGCTGCTTTTCTCAATGGCCACATTCCTCCTGCAGAACAAATCCATCTCATCCACACCACTAGAGAGGTCAGAGTTGTTGCAGAGGCACCTTCCACTCTTTTTTCCAGGAACTTAAACTGTCAAAATACATGTTTGGAAGGCTGAAATATTTTGTGCTTGCTCTCCAAGAATAAATTATGCTTTTGTGTAAGCTAAGTATTTTTGGTAATTAAAAATAATAGTTTGGATGGGGGAAAGGGGAGAGCTTGCAAACTCAAATAGCTTATAATTTTGAATAAAAATGTAAGATACTTAGAAATACAGCCGTATCACAAGAACTTTCTTAACTCTTGACAGAGCACTGGAACAGGCTGCCCAGAGAGGTTGTGGAGTCTCCTTGGCTGGAGACATTCAAACCCCGCCTGGATGCGTTCCTGTGTGATGGACTCTAGGTGACCCTGCTCTGGCAGGGGGGTTGGACTGGATGAGCTTTCGAGGTCCCTTCCAGCCCCTGGGATCCTGGGATTCTGTGATTCCAGCATCTGATAGACAGTCAAAGCACCAGTCTTTCAGAAGCTACGTACATGCTCAGCAAGCTGGATGAAGACATCCAGCACACATACCAGTGGTTCCAGTTCTACTTTTACTCCTGTATTCCCCATAGCTCTACTTTGGATAATAAAGGCAGCATATTCAGCCACCAAAGAGACAAAGAAAAGCAGAAATTATTCCTTAGCTACAGATGATTGCTACACATTTTACTCTATTTTCTTTGCTTCAGTGTTAGGTCATCAGGTAATTTTTAGTAATCAGGTCATCAGGTAATTTTTATACCTACAGAAGTTATTAACAAAAGACAGTATTTTCCTAAGTGATGTTCTAGCATTAAAATAAAGTCTTTTGTTCATTTTTTAAACATTTTCAAACAGCTTATGAGAGGATAACATTTCTTATGGCTAGCAGATTACCAAGATAGTTGTCAACATCTCTTCCTCATGCTTGAGGATTCTTGTGCCAGTAAACACTTCACTCAAGAATCCTACAAAGCCTCAGTGCCTCACAAGCAGAGACTTCCTACTCATGTTGATAAACACAAGAAATATTTGCTAGCCAAACTACACTTCCTTCCAACACTCCTGACCTTTTAAAAACTGCCACTTTTCTTTTCATCGTAACATGATTAAAGGTTTAATTGGAGATCTGTATTTGCTGATGCCTCTAGCATGACACATTCTCTTAGCATCTGAAAAATCAAGTGCATATGTAGCTTTAAGAAAATATAAACCAGAAAACCAAGAAAGTGAACAGGTGCAAGAAAAACAAGATTAAAAACTCAATCTCCTTTTCCAAATATTTTTTCTTTCAAACAGGTTCTGAAATATTTCCAGGAGTTCCGCTATCTCCTATTTATCTTCTGTAGAAATGTCCAACTGCTAAAATCTTGCGCATGATTGATATTCCGAATTAGGCAGCCCCATCACTTTTACTAAGGACTTTCAGAGGAAAATAAGGAAAAGACATCAAGGGCCCTGCAAGTCGAAATCAGTATGAATTCAGGATTGGAGCATAAATTGAAGAAGCACCTGCAATATGGTTATTTGAATTTTCATTGCTCTTGCAATAATCCCTTTTATACGGCACTAATCATGTGAGAATTCTCTTGCTACAATCAAACAAATAAGATGCCTTTGGATTTTTCATAAAAAGACATAATCAGTAGTTCGCACGGAAAAGCAAATTGTTCTCAAGAGACTTCAACTCCCTGTTATTTGCAATAGTTGTAACCACACTTTGCAGATTCCTGCATTTGAATGTTAGTTTAAGTAAAGGCATGCAAGGCTTCTAGAAATGTGCTTTTTCAATTCTAGGAACTGACAAATAAAGAAAGATACATCAATAAATCATTACTGTCTGCCCACCCCACCCTTAAAATTTCCAACACAATTGTACCAAAAAATTCCATTATGTTATATCTCAATTATCTGGGTCCAACAGGCATTACTATTACATTCTTCTAGTTCAAACTTCAACTTTGTGACTCTGAAAGAATTATATTCTGCCTCATTTAAGAAAAACTGAGAAGTAATAGTGCATATAGACACCCCTTCACCCTTTTTTTAAAGAGTAAACTACTAGAAAGAATTACATAAAAGATTTAATATGCATTAAAGTATGAAGAACTGCTTTTAAGAAAAGTCACTGAAGCAATTCTCGACATAGTAGCAGACTCTTGTTATTACTGAAACTGACTGCTAAGTTGTTGTGGTTTTACATCCTGCCTGCCATTGGAATATAGTACTAAGTCAAAATTTACTCTAGAATCGAAATAAAAATGAGATATTTTAGGGCTCTTATACAGGAGTTAATACTTCTAACTACAGAAATCAGCAACTGAGGTTGTAATTATTCCCTCATAAACCCAACATTTTTGTGTAAGATTCTTAAAATATATTTGGCCTGAAAAAACGTAAGACTCCACATTTAAAATTACTTAAGACCTCTTGATTCAGGATTACTAACAACTGATTTTGGTGTTTTAAAAACAACATTAATGATAAAATCATCTTTTCAGTATGTGACAATGTACAGAAAAATCAAAGTGAAAAAAAATCACCTGCACCTGGTCATTTTTCTCCATTGCCATGAAGCTTTACATCGAGATGAATGAACTGCTTTATTTTTCATAAGATTAAAAACAAAACAGAATAAAGCTTAGTAACAATTGTTGGGGAGCTCCATTATGTGTCCTACCACTGTAAGAGCTTCCTAGACTGTAATTTCTCCAACAGGAACTGCCATACCACTCAGCTGATAAAAGAGGTACAAGATGTTGCTTTTAGAACTGGGATATGGAAAGGGATGTCCACTGTCAGTATTGAAAATGCTGAGAATTTGAACCTTACTTAGCTGGGGCTGGGAAACATTTTCCCCAGCAAACCTTAAATTTCCCATTAAATAGGGATGAATTATATTATGCAGGGTTGAAGGCATTTCGGGAAGCGTTCAATCCCTAAAATGGCTAGAGATCTTCTTTGGACAGTTCAGGACTTTATTTGAACAGATAGGAAAGCATGCTCCTTTGTAGGCAAAAATCTTGAACTTCACAGTGCACCCCTTGGTAGGGATTAATCTTTTGATGTGTATCTTCTGGTACAGTGGTGTGATTCAAACCATTTTAAGTAAAACTGTCTTTTAGATACTTTTGCCATTCTTACAGATACTCTTATTGTTCAGAATACTAAATCCTCAGACATTTCAAATTCAAGATACTTCTATGAGACTGTCTTTTTAAAATTTAAACTAAAGATCAGTCAGAACGGAGATGTGCTCTATGAATCAGTAAAAAATAACTAGATTCTCTGTGCAGTGTAATCATTTTACTGAACAAATAGCTCTTGAGATGTACTTTTCAGAATTTTTATATACAAAAACCATAGAAGAATAAAGCTTTAAGTAATAGTTTTACAGTATATGTTGCAATTAATCATGGCATAGTATGTTTCCAGATATTCAATACCAAGCTCACAAATCAGAAGCATCTATTATCGAGCATTTAGAATTGTAACATGCTCCTCTCATCTTTGAAATTACAAATGATTTTGGAGGTGCCCCACTCTTCAGCAGCACTTAGCTTTCATCCAATGCAAATTAATCTACAAACAAGTAATGAAATCCTGGAGGTCTGATTTACGGACAACATTCAGCATCACCTCAGACATTTATTACATGATAAATTAATTTACTAAATAGAAACTTTCTCTTAGGTAATGTTTGGGAAACTTAAACACATTTACTGAAGGACAACACACAAATTTAACTCATAAGGTATCTTCTCCAAACAATGAGATGGTGCTAACATGCAGAATAACACCTCTTGCGGAATTTAATTAGTGCAGCTAAGCATTTGCAGTTCATAGCTAGTACTTTTTTTCTTGACTATTTGATTCAGGACATATTGCAGTTAATGCAATGTTAGCATTTTCAAGGCTAGTTTAAAATAAAATGTAATCATACTCATCATAATTTACTTTTTTGTACTTAATTATTTCATTGTAGACACATTTCATTAAACCAAACAAACAAAATTCAGAATAGCAGGTATGAGTGATTGTGCTTTATGAATTATTTCTAATGTTCCTCTAGAAAAAACTCAAACCACCCCAACTTAACAACCAAATTTAAAAATCTGGGATAAATCTATCAAAAAGCCCAAACCATTTGAGTTACAAAAACATTAGTGAGAACAAGGTTTCAGAAAGATGCAACAGTGTGATTACATTTTGAATTTTGACATTTTAAAGCCTTTACTTTCACTGATATAAGGTAATTAATTTTTACACACCCTTTTTTTTTCATTAGATCACAGAAGAAATCAAATCATCAAGTGTGAGTGATTATTCATGCTTATTCTAAATGGCAGACAACACAAGTTACAGGAACCTGGACCAAGACTACAGTAGTTTATAAAACATAAAAAACAAGGTTAACAGGTATGCCTTCTTTAGGATAATACATAAGAAAGGTTTTAGGAACTTTATATCAATAACTCATTTCAGACTATGCAGTGTTTTCTCCTCCTTTCCAGAGGATTGTGAAGTGGTAAACATGTTCTCTTCAATATTCAGTTCAGTAAGAGTTTAGTTGCTGAAAGATTATAGTTGCATAAATATAAAAACACATGATAAAGTAAAATATTTTTAATTAGTATGCCAATCATAAATAAATTCACCTAAAATTAACAGAAGAAGCATCTGTGTTCTTTCTACATGGATATTTTTTAAGCATGTTTTAAATGTTTTAATAGTCAACTTCATTGTCTAGCCTGGGACAAAACAATTCATCACTGAGCACTCAATCCTGCACACCAAACTAAGTCTTTTTTTTTAGTTACATTTTTTACATTTTCTTTACAAACATAGTACTTATGTACACTATATATTTTATTTCTACAATTGATGTACTTTACTGAAACTCTACAACTTTCACAGGGAATTTGCTGAAGTCTTTAGTAAATATGAATCATTCCTTTTTTAAAAAGAAATTCATATCAACAACCAACATACAGCACCGCCCTTTGACATCTCTTAGGAATTTGGATCTGAAAGGGCTACTATAATAAATGTAAGAAAAAAGGCTTTACCTAATTGTACATTTAGTTAAGAAATATCATCCCACATAGCTACGTAAATTCACCAGCTTGCAATAAACAGAGCACCATATCGCTGCACAATTGGAAACGTGTGTAAACCAATTTAAAGTTTACTAGTGAAACAGCTTCATCACTCCTAGCACTTTTAGACTGAAGTAAATTTGAGAAATTGTTTTGGAAATGTTTACTTCTTTAGCTGTAAAACTTCCAAAAACCAGTGCTGGTCACTGTATATTAATGAACAAGTAACCACTTTTGTAACTCCCCATACGCTTCTCCCAGCCTGTGCTTCTATCTGAAGTCAGACTTTTTTCTTCTATTTATTTCTTGTTCACTTACAAATCTGCTGTTGAATATTAAGTAAGAATTCATAATATGAGAAAGCTGCTTCTGTCCGATCCTCAATTAAATGCTGAAAAAAATCTGTTTTGGCAGGGTTTTCATCTCTGAAAGAAGACAGGAAGGTATTTTAGTCCAAACACTGAGCAAAAAAAATCCACTGTAAATTCAATCAAAGACATAAATTCCAATGAATTGCTTATTGTCCTTTGGAGTCTAAATTCAGACCAAAGATACTACAATTGCAAATAACCCAAAGTTTGTCAAAAAACCCCAAAGTCTGTAATACACTATCAAACAGCATCTTTTCAAGAAGTATAAAATGGCAGAAAAGTGAGTGAAATAGCATTTGTGGTATCTTATAGAAACACAAAAAAGGGAACATAAAAACAATTTTGTTTTAGAAATTAACAAATATGCTGGTGGCAATAAGTCTGAAAGGGTTAATCTGAATTCTGATAAAGATTAACAACTAGAAAATGTACACCACTGGCTACATGTAATCTCAATCCCCTCCCCAGTTTTTTTGTTCAGCAATAGAACAGAGAAGGGTAAAAATGTCAAAAGACCTAGTATCCAAAATTATTGCCCCAATAAAAATTTGCTGGGACACACACAGTCCTCTGTACAGTCTTGTGTACCATACTCCTCTGTAAGGTTTCTCAGCACTACTTGCAATTCAAGCAGCAGCCACAATGTCAACAGTTGAAGAGCTTCAGTCCTATATTTAAACATTATTTTTTAGAATTTAAACTTCTTTAAGCAGGTCACGGCTTAAAAAGTCTTCAGAATTTGCCTCATATGTCTTAATGCAACTGCAATATTATGGCATTCAGTAACAAATACATACAATTATTAAACCACCTACAGATTATTAATCTTACTTGTTTGTTGGGTTTTTTTGTAATGTATGTATTGAAATGATAGAAGCTATACCAGAAATTAGCCTAGTTAATCCCACTGGTCATAAGGATATCCACTGCTTTAGTATATACTTAATAATAGAAAAATATGCAATTCCTACCAATGAAACTATTAGTAACTGAATTTGCACTAGATTCAAAGATGACCTTTACTGCTGAGGTGTTTTAGATAACAGCATTATATCAAGCTGAAAGAGGACGTTATTATGTTTTGTCTGGGTCAGATATTCCCAGTTCTCATTAGTGTCAATTAGAAATTGTAAATACAATTCACCAGTAATTACTCAGTATCTAACAGAAATACTTACTTTATTACTTGAAGAACTGGACTTAAAGGTCTACTGTCTCTAAGCCAAGATATAAAAGATCGTGTCCTTTCTGAAGAAAGTGCATCTACCTCAGGAAGCTGTGTCTGCTTGAAGGTAATTGGAATAAGTCATGATCTTTTATTATCAAAACTATTTTTGAAAATAGATCCTGATAGTCATAACATGACCCAAGCCACAATTTCTATTAAGAAATTACCAGCCATGGATTACATATACACATATTTTCTTCAGCTTAAAGTACAAAAATTCAGTAATATCTGTCCTGTAGGAAGTCATACATCTTTAAGTTAAACTGCCTTTTAAGTGCAGAAGATTGTAGAATTCAATCCAATTTAAAAAGTCATGTTTTCAATATGCTGCTTTCAGCTTTTTTGCCTTTGTTTTCCCCTGTCAACCAAGTTCCTATATATTCCATTTTGCATCACTGAAATGACGAACAAAACATGAAGTGAAACCTGAACTGTAAGTAAATTTCAATGCTAAGATCATACTGGGCTATTTGGTTGGGGAATGAGCTGAAAAAAATAGAATTAAAAAAATTTAGCCATTCACCAAGCTGAAAATACCAAAGTCTTAGGCCAATATAACCTCTTAAAACAACTAATGAGACATAAAATAATTGATTACATAATTAAAAGTAGTTCCATTGCTATCTTTGTAATAAATGAATGGAAGACATAATTTAAAAGCAAATATAACTTTTATATTTTTTTTATTCTCTCTCATTTTCATTATAATAAATGCTATATAACCATTGAAAAAAATGATAATCCTTCCTTTATCTATGTTCTCCCTGAAAACTCTGTCAACTAATATCACCAGCTGATCAGAGGGGACAGTTTTAAATTGCTAATACAAGCAAAATACAAAACTCTGAAGAGGTCCAATTTGATAGTAGTCTTAAAGCTCACCACTCTTAACCTGTTCTCATAATTACCACTTGTCACTTGCTTTTCCCCTCCATACTATGAAGCTTTATAAGCAGGAAATACCTTCCTAAAGTGTGCCTACAGTGATTAATACATTTTTGGTACTATCTCAATACAGCCATTTTATCCTGAGCTTTTCTAGAGTGTCTAAAAGGAGTCCATCCTTATCCACCACTTGCTGACATTTTGGAATCACTACCCACAGGAGAGGGCTTTTCCCTTTAATTGCTGCTCTGTTTCACGCACAAGACTATAGGTACAGGTTATAACACAAAAACCCTCCACCAGAACACCAAGGGTCTTTTGTGTTCTAATAGCTAAAAGCAAGTCTTTTTAACAATGACTCAAAGCTTGGAAGATGAGCAAAACTTAACTCTTACCCTTTACCTACAGGCCTATCACATCATACCATAGACTTGGTATCTTACGCCAGGTTCGGAGAACGCAAGGCTTCTGAAAACCATGATATCAACAAAATTACTCTAATCTTAACAGTTAACATGTCTGAATAGATAATTTTTGTATTAATTCTATGAAATTCCATCCTGTTCTTGTGAGCCCACATGTATTTTCCATAAAAATAATAAAAGCAGTAATGTCATGGAATAATTTTTTGGCATTCCACAAATGCCAAAATCTACACGTTTACATTCCTTCCCTGAAAGCATCTGATAACTTCTATTTGTCTCCTGTAAGGTGACAAAAGGTTAGAAGATACTCAGTAAGAAAAATTCCCTAATCCATAGTTACATAATTAAAAACTGAAAATACAGAAAAAATAGATTAAATATAGATTCCAAACGTAAGCACCAGACAGCACAGCTCATTAAAGCACCTACCATTTTCTGTGGTATGGATGCATAGTTTGGGTATCCAAGGACATCTTTTATGAAGTTATCATCACAGTTTTTTCCAATCCAAATGTAAAAAATCTGTAAGATGTCAGAATCAGTTTTAGTAAAGGCCTTGCAAACGTTTTAGAGAAAGAGATAATGGTGGTGACATAATTGTAATAACATTAGAACAATAACTTTCATCATTTGATAGCTCCAGTGGATTCATATATATTTATATCTAGAGATGTTATTTGGACATTTACTTACTAATACATTTGTAATAGCATTTGTTGTAGCATTTGTAATAAGATCATTAAATGTAAAAAAAAAAAAGTTAGAATGCATCTACTGAAAGAATAAGGATGCAAGACACAGCTATACTGAAACAGTTAATACACTAACTTCCCATGTTACCTCCAGAAGTTAAAAACCTAAAATTTTATAGTCACACCACTGTGTCAGTTACTGCACACTGACTTCCCAATTTAAAGTCATAGTAAAGCATCAATTTTGAAAACACATTACAGTAATTATTTCAGACATCTGGATACAGAAGCTAGTTTGCCATTCACAGTCAGCCCCTAAACTCATACAAGGTTTAAAGTGCTTTGTAGACTGCCACTAGAGTAGCATAATGTTTTATCACATTATTTGAGTAGCATGTTTTATGCTAAACCACATTTAACTGGATAATTTCTGCCTTAAACTGTATCTACAGTTGGTTTCATGTGGTTTCATGACTTGTGGCTTGTGTGACATAAGAATTGTGAGGAGTGAACAAAATAAAGCACTTCCAGTTGATGCAGGAATCTCCTCAGTTATGCATCAGTGAGAAGTGCTTTATTAGAGAGACTGTAGTACACAGAATTTAATAACCATTAAGACAAATTTCAGAAAATGGAAATCCAGTATTACCAGAAAAACGTCATGTGAACTCTTGGTATATTCTGATCAGTCTAGTGTAAAAAAAATTAACCTCTGAAGTCTTAATATGCAATCTCAAAGATATTCCTCTGATCAAAATATGAAAGCCGTCCACTGAAACAGAGGTTACTAACAGGTTACCTGGAATGCTGATTCACTAACACTGTTGTTGTTGAGAGTTGACTGCTTTTAGTAATTCAGCATACACTGCCTTTTTTTTAAAAAAAAAAAAAAA
>VZRW01005044.1:25435-59143 GCA_013398125.1 Aegotheles bennettii
AAATAAGAAAAAAAGAAAAAAGGATGTGTGAAACTAGTAACTTACTGAACCACAATCCATAAGAAAAGCTCCTTCTCTGGTCAGCTTCTCTGCAGACAACTTCTGAAGAGGTGGCTGAGGAACAACTCTGTCATTTACATGTATTGTACTCTGTAACAAAAACCAACACTCAATAACACTAGAAAATGATAATAAAAAAATCTTAACCAGGAAAAATAAAACAGGAAAAAACAGTTAGTATCTAGCAAAATTTTGATGTAACAATATGCCATGTTAAGCCTAAAGTGATTATGTACATCAAACAATTCTATAATGTTATTTAACCCAAAGGCTACTTTATTGCTTAAAAAAATATACAAGCTCATTTAATTTGTGCATGGAACATTTCTCATGCTATAGACACCAAACTTTCAAAAGGATTCTAATGTTTACACGTAAATTTTCTACAAACAACCTCCACAAATTTTTTCATTGCATTCAACTTTGCTAGAAATGTTACAAGAGAAAAACATCAAATTCTACTCCCTGCAACAGTTCACTGTTTTACTGCATTCCTGTAACAGAAAATTCCTTGATTTAATATCTGGCCTGAAGCGATACATGGGTTTGTTCACAGAGCACTAGCACTGATCTGATTAAACAATCTGGCTGTTGGCAATGACATTATTAAAAATTACCCCCCTCCCTCTCCCCAGCAATAAAACCAAACAAAATTAAAACCAAACATATTAAAGCTGCTTCCCCCTCCAATACACAAATAAGCTGTGTATCTATTAAGAATTTGTGACGCATTCTGCAAATAATGTTGGGAAAAAACAGTCTAGAGACTAAGCAAATCTCCACATAGTAAAATATTACTTAAAAAAAAAATCACTATTTTAAAAAATTCATATGATAATGCACTAGATTAGAAGCTTTTGGGGATTTATACATAATGATGAAAATTCAAGCTACTGAATTCCACTTGGGAAAGTTCCAGGCTTTACTCAATGCTCTCAAGAATCAAGTAAAAAGAGAAAAGAAAACCGGCAAAAATATTATAAATCTTTAATATATATCAGAGAATTTTCTGAAGGAACAAGAAATTTAAGAACACCCTCTGTCACAAATACTTCAAACTGAAGTAGTACAAAATAGCAGATAAGCACACTGTTGTATCATTTAAGATGTGGTTTGCCAATCAATTTCAGTAGGTCAAATAAATCCTATTTTCTGTATTATTATACCAGAAATAACTGATCTGAAATACTTTGCTAATAAAACTAGATCTCCCAAAGACACTGCTGGTTCTTTACAGCACTTGCACACTGAATATAATATTTCAGCATAAGTTCCACAAAAAATGTACCAAGGTTAGTTGAAGAAGATGGCTTCTCAAATAGTGGAGGGGAGGATGGGGCATGGCAGAAGTATAAAAAGATGAACTAATCAATTCCACTGACAACACTGAGTTTAGACTCTCATATGTGAGTTTATGAAATACCTCAAAAGAAACTTTGAGACTATGAATAGCTCACAGGTTGTGCTGAACAATACCAACTGCTAAAGAAACTACCCAAGTTACCATACAATATTGTATGACCCTTAAAAAGAACAAACTCCTACATATACTTTTCCAAAGCTCGTGACCAAGGAGTTCATGAAAACCTACTTAAAAGAACAACTTATTTTTGCAATTACAACTAACTTTGAATTTAAAATCCCATCCTACTTCTTACTATTACAACTGCATCCACTTCCTAGGCTACTCTGTAAAAGGTGAACTAATAAAAGCTGGTTTTGCACACAAAGTACTTCTCTCAGTCTGATCATGACCATCCAGAAGTACAATTCTGTTTTGTCCACATCAGTCAGAAACCACTGGCAGTTTGTTATTGGAGGCAATTTTATCTGGTTTCAGTAGACAAAACCTAGAATCCTTCACCAAATATACTTCATCCATTTCCCCCAGACAGTTCTAAAACACAAAACCACACTGCAGATGTTTCCAATGCACACAACCTTCTCTGCTTTCTTTGCATAGTAGAAAAACATGGAGTTATCATGGGTCACTGAAACAAGGTGAAGTAAAAGTTACGCTTGTAACACACTACTGTACTTGCAAATCAAAACCTGAAAAAAAATGTTTTTCTTAATTTTAATAACTTAAGGAAAATGCTCAGTTTACACTACAATTAATGAAATTATTGCAGGTTTAACAGATCATTAAAACTAGAAAATGTTATAATCCAGGCTTCATACATTACCTCATCAATCAACTTGTCTATTCTGTACAAGTTGGGATGTATCATTTTCATCAAATGAACAAGAGGCTGGCTCTTCATCTGGCACATTGCATATACGCGATCATCCAAGCGTGTACTTGTGCCTGTTCGAAATGCTTTCTGCAAGAGAACAGGATCGTTACTCATATAAATCCTGTGGTTTGTGTCATGTCTAAACAGTGTATTTGAGATTTTCTGAAAGAAATCCATCTTACTAAGATACATTAGCATCTTAAACAAATACAACTTGAATACAATACCTTTTAAAACTTAATACGTTCTCCCTCTTTATTGATGAAGGAGAAAAAATGGTGTTTTTTCTATATCCCAGATTTTTTTTATCATCTTTGATAACAATAAAAAAACCTGAACAATTTATTTTCTCAGCCACATTTACTTCTGTCTTTTACACAGATCCTCTTGATAATAAATGTTTTTTTTTCCTACCATTAAATGCATTACTTATGCAAGTACCAAAAAAGTCTTAATCAGTATATTAGAGACTGAAGCAGCCACTAAGACAAAGAAAATAATTTATTATGATTTGATTTCTTACCAAACTTATATAAACGTTTATTCACAGTAAGAAAATAAATAACTGCCAGACATTAAAATCTTTAACCTATGAGATTTATTGGTGATTAAACCCTGCAGTAAGTTCTCTTTTTATTTTTAAGTATGATGTTTGGTAATACAAACAAATACATTAAAAAAACAAAAACAAAAACAAAACCCAAAAAAATAGTAACTACTTCTATCTAAACTTTGAACTACAGAACTTTAGTTTCTGTAATAGATTTCATTCTATCTTCATGGAAATTCATTCTCCTCCTTGGTACTTCAAAGTACAAACTATATGCATTGAAAAATATTTGTTTTTTCTTGATAAAAAATAAAATTGAAGACATACTAAGCTTCCAACAATCTTTATGGGTAACACCAATTAGCTGCCAAAATCCGAGAAATGCTAATTGCTAAAATACATATATATTTATTTTCACTGTAAAACAAAATAATATAAAACATAAAAAAATTAAAATAAACCAATAAAGTATTCAGGCACTAATAATTAAAATAAGCTAACATAGTCATGTTCTATGTAAAAGTCCTATAAGCTCAAGGAGGATAATGCAATTTTCCTTTTTTTTTTAGAAAAGTGCAGACATTGCTTGACCTGGAGCTGAACAAATGGAACAATGAATTAAATAACCAACATTAATCTGATAGATTATACACACTTGTTTGAGAAGCGCCAAAATATACAGTGGAAACAGCTTGAGGGAATTTGGTGCTATCAGCATGGACTGCTGAAGATTTGAGGCGGTTGACATATATGCTGCCAAGGAGTCCATCACAGCATTAACTAAGGCATCTCTTGCATCTGAAAGACTGGACGTAACTGAGCGATCCACAGCTGTTGGGTTAGAAGGACACAGGAAGTTACTAGTGTGAGCCTCATTCGTTTCCTTGAATTTTGAACGTATTAGTTGTGCTTTTGGCTGACACTTCAAGACTTTTAAATAAACCAAACCTGTGGTCCTAATTCTTTATAGGAGTAAGAATAAGTAAGATGATTGCCCATACAGAAAGTAGTGCTCATGAAAATAGTGTGGCTGATCTTCACTCCCTAGTTCCTACTCTAGGAGAATTTAAAAAAATAATTTAAAGCTGTAGTATATATTCGAGAGTAAATAAAAATCCTGGTTTAAACCTTATACAAAAAGCTTAACTATTGCTAAAACTCTGCTGTCCTACCTCCAAAATAATATTTGCAGTAATTATATTTTTTTTTCCCCCGTGAGAAATTTCTTCCACTATTTCAGTGGCATAATTATGATTCGTGTCAATGAAACTTCATCTTTCTCTGCTGAGAAAGGGCTGCAAATCCTTTGGTTGGAGGAAGACACCTACTGGACTGAATATATATTTAAGACAAGATACAGAAGTACTATTTATTTTTTCTAATATATTTCACTATTAATGTACAACACAGCATATACTAAAATGCTGGACAAAGCCATACACAGTGCCAGAGCACTGGACCAGGCTGCCCAGAGAGGCTGTGGAGTCTCCTTGGCTGGAGACGTTCAAACCCTGCCTGGATGCATTCCTGTGTGATGGACTCTAGGTGACCCTGCTCTGGCAGGGGGGTTGGACTGGATGAGCTTTCGAGGTCCCTTCTAACCCCCAGGATTCTGTGATACACGTTCAATGGCAGAGATCAGCCTGTTAAACAGCCACTTGGAACTCAAATGTCAGGGATAAGTAAGAATCCTTAACCAAGCAACAACAGCGTAGAAGCATCAACAACTAATGCATATCTCAGATGCACTGTTGTAAGAAGTTCCCTTTTAGTCTCCAGCAACTCACTAAACTGAATCACTGTTTCTTAAGTAATCCTAGAATGCTAAATTTTGAGACAACCACCATGATGATGAAGATATTAAAAAAAAAGTTTTGATCCAAGTGTGTTATGAATCTCTGTGCTTTAATAAACTCTAGAGAACAATGTAAGAAGGCTCATTTTAAAAGGCTAAAGTCAACTAAGTATTCAGACTAAGGAATATATATTTCAGTTAATAGTTCTGGTATAACTTTGACTTTGCCACCTTTTGTATTCACAGGCTTTAATGTGCTCCACTCCAACATTTTTCTACAATACCCAGGCTTCATTCACCATTTCATTTAAACAGCTAGTAAAATTAGGAGCATACAAAAAGATATTTGATTCTTCCTGGTCTGTACCCACCCATGTTTGCTAAGAGGCATACCACGGCTTGTACATCTGCTCCTGCATATACATCAGCCAGGGAACTTACTACAGGCAAGCAAAGTGTGTGCACTCGAATTCGACGTTCACCTAATAAAAATAAGTAGAAATTTTTGCAGTATCTCCTGATAGAGGTATACAAATTCAGTCATTACAGCATCTCCCCTCTCATCTAAGATGCACTCATTTTGTAAAAACACACCCGTCAGGAAATTCCTGTAACAGTATCTCCTGTTCCTGTCTCTTAACCTGTCCAAATTCTGCAACACTCTAAAGCATTAAACTTATTCATCAGCACCAGTTCACAACACAAACTATCTTATAACATCTACAGTGTCTTGATCTTACAAATGAAGTACATTGATTTCCATCTCAAAATTTTGTGGCATCTTCCAAAATAGAAAGTAGTTGCTATTCTTTATGCTCACCCAATGTACTAGCAACTTGCTCCAATCCATCATGGGTCTGTGATTTGGCACAAAGTGCATGCAAACATGTTATTGCTTATAACAATGGTATACCTTTTAAGTAAAGGAATTGTGCTGAATCAATTCTATGTGAGATGGAGATACATTTTCCCATCAAAACAGACTTTATAAAGATTTACATTATGTGATTAACTAGCAAGTAGGCTCCCTAGCTTTGACAAATTCTCTTAGGGTAGAGAACAACCAAATGCTGTGGAACTAACTACACAAACATTATGTTAAAAAAAAAAAACAAACCAAAAAGCCCAGTGGCCAATTCATTTGAATTTATTTACCTTTGCTGGAAGTATACAAAAGAGCTGTTTGAAAACAAACCAAAGATGTGTCAGTTAGACTTTCCTCAATGGACATTTGTACTGCAAATCCAGCATCAGGATTGACATTGGCGAGGGACAATAAATCAGTAGATCGTACAAAAAAGTTCCCATGAAAAGTGTGTATTGAAAGACCTAGAAGGAGATTAAATAATTCAGAGTGAGGTTAAAACTGCACGAAAAACTCCTATCAATAATTAAGCCCCACAGCTATCACGCTATGTTTAAGGAATCATTGAAAATACTTATTCTATCACACAGAATCAATTATGTGAATCATTAGACATGATCCGGTAGAGTTCATGTTCAATTCTCAACACTCCAGACTGAATGATGCCCTTACACTACACATGTCAACTTAGTTGAAATGAGATGATGCTATCTTCAGTAAAAAACAACACGAAAACACAAATTGCAAAAGCTAACATAATTTACATAAAGAAAGCAACTATGTTGCTCTTCAGTGAAAGAGAAAAAACCTGAAATCTAATGTTGGTAAAGATTAAGCACATCCAAAATGGTAGTTAACATGCTTACACCAAGGTTTCCATTTGAATCAGTATTCAAAACATACCTTTTGTACATCTTATGCGCATAACTGCTTCAAATCCAATCTTCCTTGTAAGATATCTTTTAAGGTCTTTTTGCAACTTCTCAGCCTGAGCAGGATTATGGCTACGATGGAAAGATGGATAGTAATAGATGCACCCAGCAGAATACTTGGATATGCAAGCTGTGGAGGAGGAAACAATATGTTTAAGAGCTAAAATGATAATATTAAAGTCAGGACACAAAAATTGTGTCCAGCCTTCTGCAAGTCACATCTATGTTCATCTTTCTCTTGGTATGATCTACATCTGCAAGACAACAAGAACTTGCACAGACCCCGGCCACTGAAGATAGTTATGAGCCACCCCAATACACAATATCTAATTATACACTTAGCTCAATAAGCACACTACTTTCAGCAGCTCAAACAGCAGTACATGCAGAAATATTTAATAGTGTAGTGGCAAAATTAAGTGTGCGCATAGATAAATCTTGGTTTAATACTGAAAGATGAGAACTCTGTTTCACTTAATTCCTTGCCATTTAGCTGGTTCCTGTTCTTGAGCAGGAGTATACTCGTTTAAAACTCTAAAAACCCAGAATAATTTGTCTGATACCGTCAATCCAATACTCCTATTCTTCACTGCTATCAACTTCAAAGTCAATTTCTTTGCAGCATTAGCTGCATTTACAAAAGTGCAAAGAGTTTATGTGATTTAAGAATTCCTGAAGTAGCTTGTGCTTCCAGAGAAAGACAACAGTGTGGAAAGAGTGAATGCATACATTAGGTACTCCTTACCAAGAGAAGCTAGATCAGAATATTGTGAACTTAAGAGAAATAAATCCACAGCAGTCTGCTGGCCTGAGCAGTCCAGTGCCAACTTCTTATAAAAATCTGTTGCTGGACCAAGATGCTGGACAACCTTTGATGAATAAATTACACAGGAAAAGAGTTAAGACAACAACTGTGCTCTCTTAAGACCTCATGGAACAAAAGACATACTATTCAGTAGCAAAGTATCATAAGGAATTTTCCTTTAAGCAATAATTTATATGCATTTCCACCTACAGAAACTATTTTTCTTATGCTCCATATTCTTTTACTTTGTACTTACAAGCAGTTATAACCCTACTTTCAAGGAAGTTTGTGCTCTCATACAAATAAACATTCATGTAACTATGTAAACTATGTAACACTTACTGGATGCTGTAAACTACAAGGCCATAAATATAATGTTTACATATTTAAGGTCTATAATTTAATATATCCATGCTTGGGTTCAAAACCCAGGTTGATACTGAGTCACAGATATTTGCAGCTTCTTTTGCTTGCCAAGAAAAGCTGTAGACCAAAGGCTCAAAAGACAGCTCATGAACTTTGAAACAAGTAATACCACACATACATGTATAAACTAGTGATCTTAAATGTACAAACATAGACGTTGAATAATTAAAATGTACTGAATTACTACAAAAAAAACCCCGAAGAGTTTATCTGCAGACTATGCAAGCCAGAAAGCCACGGCCAGTCCCTCGTCTCACAAGATGAGTATTAAAGGAAGTTTTTGTACCTTTGTGCTTGACCTTTGATTGGGATCTTCTCTGGAATGCAAAAGCCCTGCTCCCAAAGATGGTAACTGAGTTTGAAACACAGATATCCGACCACCCGTTGGAGACATCAGTTTAAATGCAGCCTGAAGAGCAGGGCCCAATGCACTGTGCGTTTCTCTTGTATTGGTGAACATATTTGGTAATGCATTCAATAGACCTTTTATCAGCTGCAGAATGGATTGAAAGGGATTTATGACATTTTGCAAGGCTGAGATTTTCTGCTACTTCTAAAACACTGTATTGCCATAACTGAAGTGGAACAATCAGTATCAAATATTTCAATAAATATTATTTAGTTTCAACACTGAGGAAAACAAAGGCACAATTTTAAAAACTATGATGCACCAAACAAACAACATGTAATACTTCTAGAATTAAAAAGTAAGATTATTAAGATAGGCTTGAATTAAAAGTTTAAAAGGAAACTCTATTTTGAATATTTAACTCTTTGATACATTTTGAACAATCATACCTCTTTGCTTTCATGGAGATTGACAAGTAAACTATCTGGTGTAGGTAGGAAAATATCTGTAGGGAGAACAGAAGAAAATCATTTTATTAAAGAAAAGAATAACATTAAAATAGAACAAAACATTTCACTGCCCAGTACTATATGTACCATGAAATACAGTCTAGTTTATGGTACATATTAAAAAGATTAATACAGTGTATACAAAACTTGTTTTATCAAAGCAAAATTAACATTTAACTTTTTAAATACCACCTACTCTGTAGTTAGCATAAGATTCATTTTTTTAAAATATATTCCCTATACATTCAATAAAATTGACCTAATACCAGAATACTTGAGATTCTATACTTTCTTACAGGAGAAAAAGTAGCTTTTAAAAAATTTATCTTTCATTTTCTTTGTACTTACCATCAATATCTGAGACAATCAGCATCTGAGGCTGAGATAAACCTTCTTGCAAGTTGTAGAACTGAACAGTGCTGTCAAAGGTTATGAACCCTATTCTTGTTCTCGAGTCTCCAGGCAGCCTGAAGCATTAAAAAATAAACTATTAAGCCCTATGTTTCCCTCTCAAGAGACATACATATACACAGTTCCTGCTGATGTTAGCAGAAACTCAGCTCATGTATATGGAGGTAAAAGGAGAACAAAAGAAGAGATCTGAAACCTGCATACAAGTAATATTTCCTCAGTATTTTCTGAAAAGCTGCGATAATGATACAGTTTACAAGACTATTACAGATAAGCACTCACTAATACATTCCTATTCTGTTCCAAGACAGAACTTAGTTGGTTCCTTTAAACATTACACTGACACATGAAAGAATGCAGCCTTCTGTTTTCCAATAGAAAATAATGCATTCTGCTCTTTTGTAATTCAAAAAACCCATTTACAAGAGTACTTATAGCTCTAAACCAAAATCCAAGCTTCTACAATGCAACACTTATTTCTTAGGTGGACCATATTCTTATGTATGGCATTAAAAATACAAAAAGAAAAACTAAACAGGATTTCTCAAATGAAAGATAAAACATCAACAAGTACTTTAAACTGTGATGGTGAACAAAAGCAATAGAAGCAAATATTGTTTTTAACACCTGGGTATATAAATTAACTGGATGTACTGATTTTCCTATGGACCTTGCATGGGATTTTATGAAATTTAGCACGTTTCCAAGACTTTGTTGACAAAATACCTGTAAAGATCTGAACAAGAAAAGACTAATAATAAATGTATTGTAGATGTTGGTGTCTTTATTAGAAATTAAAATCAAGCTTCCTAAGAAAAACTTGTAGAAAACAATTTTCAGAGTGAGGGCTCCACAGGGTGCATATTAGTTTTCAAAAGACATTAACACAGTGAACTTTATTAGCCCTCACTCAAAAAGCACCACTAACAATCCCATACATGCTGTTCCAGTTCAAAAAATTAGGACAGAAAGTGATACAGGTAGATATAGGTAACTGTGATCTAAAACCACATGAACTGACAACACAATTCGCCTAGGCAGTCTCACACTAGTGGTTACAACATTCCAGTAAGCAGCAGCTCAGTCATTTCAGCACAAGAACCAGCCAATTTAATCTCTGCAATTTAGGTTTTTCCTGCTGTTCAACAGTTGCTTTTTTGGGGGGGTCGATTTTTTTGCTTGCTTGGTGGCTTTTTTGTTTGTTTGTTTTCTTTTGTTTTTTAGACATGTAAGCTGTGTTTCAGAACCTCAGGCAACAGAACTTCTGTCCTTTAGGGACAAAATGTTTAAACACTATATGCAAGTTTTCTGCAAAACTGTAGGTTAATACTGTTCATAATAACACACTGGCTAATTTGAAAAAGCTATTTATATTCTTACTTGTCTAGGTTTTCCAGCAATGACTGGCAGACTATTGTCAAATATCCAGCTTCCACTGCATTATGAGACACATCTAAAACAAATAAATATACCGCAGGCTGAGGAGGACGAAGCTACAAAGTAAAAAAATAAAAATAAATGTTCAAAAATAATATTTAAAGAAATGTTAAAAATTATTAGTCACTAGAAAGGGAAGTGGGAAAAGGGAATACTTAGAAAAATGCAAGGCATACATTGTGCAATAAAATAAAACTGATTTGCTAAGAGTCATGTGGATAGACTTAACTACAATCCCCAGTGGTCAGTAATTCCCATTTGTAATAATCTTACGCTTCAGAACAGAAATTGGATATTCCAGACTTTCCTTCCAATGGTCAACTCAAATATGACTCTTCAATGCCAGATGTGGCACTCTTCAAAACACCATTGTTCTTTCAGTATGTGAACAATGCAATCCATTAAAAGGGGTTAAAATATTCTACCTACATCCTTTTCCCTAATATAATCCTTTTCCCATATCCTAAGCCGTATATATTCATTGTCAAATGTCTTGGCCATAGTGTACAAAAATTTAAAGACAAAAGAAAATTAATTTTTGCTATTGTTAATGATGTCATTATGAACAAGGCTTTTCCCCAGGCCTTCCTTCTTTCTTGGAGACAAGACTATCACAGCAATCATAGGTTGACTCCTAGTTAGAATCATTTCTGTCACAGTTACTAACTAAAAATTTGAAACCAACTTAATTCTCTCATTATTCTACTACTAGTCTTTCAAAACCTCTTCAAAATGAGGGAGAAACCTAGAAACCACATTGCATCAGACTCAAATGAGTCTATGCCACACTAAACCACATTGGATGACCACACACATTGCAATTGCCTTTACCGACTCTGAATGTCTTCATTTGCCAAAATTCAAAATAAATACAAATTTTAACTAGTCTTTGGGGTTAAGAGTATCTTCACAGGAAAATCAATACACACCACCAGAGCAATATGCAACATCACTTTCAAACACATTTATATTAACAAGCAATTACTGTTGAAGTTCCATGAAAACTTTTTTTACCATATAGTCTGAGGAAGCAATGAATTCCACTGTAGAATTTTGGACCTCTGGACGTTTGTGAGGCTCTCCATAAGATCGTGTCAGAGGATTATACATAAACTCTTCAGGAACTATAAAAAAATTATTTTTTCCACATAAAAGTTCATATATTTGTCAGCAAACAAAAACCATTATGGCAGCTACAAGCAAACTAATCCAGACAGATTTCAATTATCACTAACAAAAGAAAAATTTCAGATTAAAGATACATAAAACAAAGGAACATTTCAAGTATCCCAAGCAACATCATGGCTAAATAACTGCAAACAAAAGAAGGTTTATTAAAAACAGCAATATAACCCCAGCTTTAAAACACCAATACAAGTGGAGAATTTCACAACAAGCTTCAATCTGTATTGTTTCTCATAACCTCTGGCTGGGATTGCATACAGCATTAGCTGTCATCATGCTTCCAAGTTGCACATTGCAACACCTATCAAAGGAGTAAATCGATTACATTATACAAGTAATTAGGAAAACAATCACATTTTCTTTATCTCCCAGAAAATTGCAAAACAACCTTTTGCTTCAGAAAACGCACAGCACATCTGATTTACGATCCAAAGATTTTAAAAAACATCTTAAGAACACTGTCATTTTAATCTACATTTTAATCTGAAGTATCCCATGGACTGATATGATGCAAATACTTGAAAGAGTCTATAAATGAAAGCATCTCCTGCTACAAAAACTTACCATCATTAACTCTATAGCACAGATTGCATTTCCACCTCCTTTGATCAATGAAAGAAACAAAAGGGTTGATGTATGTCCTGCAGGATCTGCATCTCACTATTGTGCTTGATGTTATTACTGGTAATTGCTAAAAAGAAACAATGGGAAGTTGTCACAAAGGTGCATAATATGTTTTATGGAAAACATTACCATGCAGTACAGTATATAGAATATCTAGTCTTACGAAGCTTTTATCATCTTATCTTTTTAGCTCATTTTCACAAAGAGTAATTATGATTCCTATGAAAAATATCATCCCCCTTAAAATCAGAAGAAATAACATTTAATGATTGTCTAATCCAATCTCACAAATCTAGTAAAATTTTAAATTTAATTACTTTAAATTACACAGTTACAATAACACAGCTATTGTGGTAAGAGGAATTATGAAAGACAGGACTGCTTTGGGTGATTAAGTATGACAGACAGCAAACTTACACAAAGAACATATTATACAAAAAGAAATCATATTAGACAGTTATTCACCTTATTACAAATAAATTAGGGAGGAGTTACTTAACTCTTATGACTACAGTTTCAATCTTACATTGTGCTACCTTCTATTGACAGCATTTATCACGTCAGTAATACATTCATCAGCAGCACCTCTGTTCAAGAGGGCACTGTAAACACCTTTTCAGGAGGTATCTGACAGTTCTGACAGAGGTATCTGACAGCTCAACAAACACAGTTGTAATTCAGAGCTTCAGAGAACCACAGGCAAGCAAAGATTTCTCACAATAAGGAAAAAATTTTGAAGGACTTCTCCAGAGCTCTTCCCTTATGAATTTCAATGAAGTAGCAATTTCAAGGCTTTTTTACCTTCCTTTCTAAGTTCCAAATTATTTTTTTGCTATTTCTGTTAAATTTAAGACTTATACCTCATTATATTTTATTGTTAGAATGAAAGTAGGACAAATGCATATATTAAATACATACACTAAAAAAAAAAAGAAAGTATGCTACTTTACCGTTAGGTCTCTGAAGGGATGTAGCAACAAACCTAAAGGAAGCTTAGCTTTGTTTAACAAAGCCTGTGTCTGTGGAATATTTGTCAATGTACATCGAAATGAGCTAAAAGGAAATACACACAGTTGAAAATGAAATTTTAAGACATGTTAAAAACATTGTGTTAACACCCAGTTTTTTAAAATGTTGAGATTTAAGGTAGTCCTAATGTTTCAGAAAGCTGATTTAATAAACAAAATTAATGCATCAAAGAGATTAAAGAAGCCTCTTAAAGAAACAAAAAAATACTCCCCTACTCCCCAATTTAGTAGGTCAGCCATGCAAGTATACCAAAATGAATGAACTTGCAATAAAGAGACAAAACTGCTTTAGGTACAATGCTTAATGTTAAATTCTGTATTTTTTATGAATTATAAAGATTTTTTTGGTGAAGAAACTAAAGAAATAATACAGCATTTACTAGTTCTCAGGAAGCAATATTTTTGTAAGAAAAAAGTAGAAAAGGACCTCAAATACTGAGAGTCAAAATCTTTTCTTTTGTGTATGTAAAGTGGAGGATAGACTTCAGGCTAAATAAAGGGTACTAAAAACCCCAATGCATGAATAGTGCTGTACAAAGTGTTCCACACCTTGTAAAGATTTCAAGGTGTCCAGTTTTCCTATTTCTGCTTTCTGGTGGGAGCACGCATTGTCACTAGGACAGTAAGCAGAGTTAATTTGGAGCAATGAATAAGATTTCTTTTGGAATTGAAATTAAGACCTTTGAGAGAGAGCAATTTCCATTGTACCTCGCTGCACTTGACTTGGGATAGTAAATAATATTACTTCACGTTAATTAGAGGTAAAAGGATACAAAATGATGGCAGGACTACCTCAGTAAAATATACTCACATTTTATTCAGTGTATTTAGGCATGATCATCTTAATTTTCTGGGAAAAAATCCTATGCAATATTACAAAAATATTCTATGAGATGTACTGCATAATATTAATGGTTTTTTTAAATTTTTTTTTTAGATAGCTAAAACAAGGCAAAGATTTCTTAATGTTTTAATAAGTGAGCTATACTCATGCTGCATGTAATGTATTCTGATGGTAGGACAGTTCCAACATTTGATAAGAATGCAGAGGATAAACTTATACTCAGGGGAAATGGGTTATAGTAGCTCATCACAGAGATTTAAAACAGGAGTCAGTTTAGACATTTTTTGATACTTAAAATTATTAGTCACTGAAAAGCGTAAGATGCTGTTCTACACACAGTACACTTACTCTGGACTGCAGTTTAATTTCCTAAGATCAGAATTCAAGTTAGGCACAGGTGCTGGAACTGAAGATACAGGCAAAATATTTCTATCTTGCGTAAGGTTTACTGGTCTCAAGCTTTCTGGCTGCTGAGAATGCTGTAGACTTAACCCTCCTAAGGAAGAGGACAGCTGGTTCACACTTGGATATTGCTGAAAAAAGTAAGAGCATTGCAAACGGGTAAACACACAATCACGTTCAAATAAAAACCTCAGATCTTCTTGTAATCCAAATTCTTCTAGACATGTATTAAAAAAACAGATACAGCAGTAGTAAGTAAAAAACCCAAACAAAGAGCTGTAAGATTGAAATTTTAAAAAGCTAAGACAAATGTGACACACCTTTCAAATATGTATAACTGGACAAAATTCAAATTCATGATACAAAGCAACATTGGAAGTCACACATAATCCTTCAGGCTTTCCAGGCATAAGAAAACAGGTTACTAGAAAGGCTGACATTTTTCCCCCCTCTTCAAAGATGTTACAACTTAACTTTTCCAAATTACAGAAACTGATTTTATATATTTATTTTTAAATTAAAACCAAACAAAACATCACAGAAAAGGAGGAAAACTTAGGTTGGAAGGCACTTCTGAGGTATGGTTGTCCAAACCCCTGCTCAAGCAAGGCTAACTTTTAAATTACAGAATCACAGAATCTGTAAGGTTGGAAGGGACCACAACGGGTCATCTGGTCCAACATTCCTGCCCAGAGTCATCCTGCACATGGCACAGGACTGCATCCAGACGGTTCTTGAATATCTCCAGTGAGGGAGACTCCACAACCTCTCTGGGCAACCTGCTCCAGTGTGCCGGTGTAGTGGAACAAGGACAAAGACCACTTGTGAAAGTAAACAGGAGCTGAGTATGTGATAAGGAGGAAAGAAATACAGTCTTGAGGCATCAAAGCTAGGCGTGGACAGCTCGTGATCAGCAATTGTATTGGACAAGAGGTGTGCGAGATGGTAGGGGATTGGACTGAGGTATGATGAAAGTAATAACAAAATAGTTGCTCACTTAAGGCAGAGAAATAGCAATAATTACAAACATCCTGATAGTAACGTATAACAAGCACAGTTGCAAAATAAAGCTTGTCTCACTTGTACCACAAGCTGAGTCTGTGCTTTCATACACTATATGCGGGAACTCACACAGTAAAGAAGTTCTTCCTCATGTTCAGGTAGAACTTCCTGTGCACCAGTTTCTGCCTATTGCCTCTTGTTCTATTGGTTGGCACCACCAAAAAGAGCCTCACTCCATCCTCTTAACACCCACCCTTTAGGTATTTATACACACTAGTAAGGTCCCCTCTTGGTCACCTCTTCCTGAGGCTGAACAGGCCCAGCTCCCTCAGCTTTTCCTCATAGAAGAGATTCTCCAGATCCTTGACCAACTTTGTGGCTCTCTGCTGGACCTACTCTAGGAGCTCCATATCTCTCTTGTACTGTTGAGGGCAGAATTGGACACAGTACTCCTAATGTGGCCTCACCAGGACTGAGTAGAGAGGGAGGATCACTTCCTTCAGCCCGCTGGCAATGTTCTTCCTAATATACCCCACTCCTTTTAAAACCTGGTCATCCTTGTGAAGGATGAACCTTGAACAGGTTGCTCATAGCCTTGTCCAGGTGACTTTTGAAAATGGCTAAGGATTGAAGATTTCCCAGCACAATCTTTCAGAAGACACTTTTCCCATAGAGTTACTTCATGAAGTCACTTTTAAGCTAAAAATACAAACCTGTGGATAGTGCTGAAACCCAGGACAGTGTCCTGGATTACTGGGCTGCACAGGAGTAGGTGGCACTGCATTTTGGTAGCCAGGCTGCAGTGTTGGATATCCATAACCAAAGGGCTTAGAAGCTTTTGATGTTTGAGGGACTGATGGAGCAGGAACTGGGCTGCTGGTCACAGAACGTGTCTCTGGAAGGACAAAAGAAATCCCCACAGATACTGAATATACTTACTATTTCTTTCTTAGTTTAAATGTAAACTCCTAAATTCTTAACAAACAATACTTTCTCCATGTATAAGCTTTTACACTATCCATCAAGTTATTTATCTGCACTGACCAAATAAATCAGCACGGAAGATTACTGCAATTATGCTGAGAAAGGAGGCATACATGGGAAGATGACCATAGACTTGTATAACTACTAACAAAAAGCTATTTTACAAAAAAAATTAAAACATGTAAAAAAAATGAACAAAAAAACCCACTATCACTTACACTTTCAAAACATAAGGCTTATGTTTTAAAACTAAGACAGAACTATTCTCTAGAAGTAGACACAGATTCTCTTGAAGTAATGCAGGTCCCTCCTGTATATCCCTGCAGTACAATTTAGTCCCACTACTTTTAAAGGCCTCTTGAAAGTAACACATACATCTCAATTAATAGAAAACACTTGTAAAGACATGAAACTACTCTTTAGAAATGTCTACAAATGTTAGCTAAGTTTCAGAAGAATTTAAGCTTGGTAAAATCCACCAGGAAAAGTGTCAGGTGAAGAAATGAACCACTCAAGAAACCAACCACCAAGAAACTACATTGAGAATGAGCACTCCAGGAGGGAAAAACAAAAAAAAAAGTAGAAATATCAACATATCAAAGAAATTTAAAGTTGCTCCTGCTACTCTGTAAGGAAAACAAAAGGAATGGGTTATTTTTAGAATACACCTTCAGCAAAACCAAAATGGTTAGTTGTTAGCTGAGAAATAAGAACTCCTAATCCTGCAGCTATGTCTCTGCCACCTCTACTGCATGAGCTAAACTGGATGTGGATAGCAGTATCTGCTTTATACTTCAGAGACTTCACTTTATACATCAAACTAAGCAAACTACTGTGACATTCTCAGAGGCCAGAGCAATGCAAAAGAGGCAGGGGTGGAGATCCCTCAAATTAATCCAATTATTGTTTAAAATATTTGCTAGCATAGCTACACTGAGCATCCCCTTTTCCACCTGCTCTGAGTATGACAGCTCTACAGATTTCAAGACTAAGGTAGCCTGCTAGTAGGTTCATTTAGAACTTCAGTGGTTTGTCAACTATTATCAACTACTACTGTCAACACAACCAGGCATAGAGTATAGCCTGGAGAAAGATGCCTGCTTTCACACAGCATACTTTCAGCAATGGAGAGTCTGACTTATGATACAGGTAAGTTTTATTAAATGGTTACTCCAACTTTAGTGTTAAAACTGTGAAGCCTGATTTTAAAAAGCAAGGTATGTTCTCTCTGATGATCTCCTCTACTCCTTTCATAGGCACTGCCTCTCATTTACATGTTAATTAACAATAAACAACACCAGAAATAGAAAAAAAATCATAAACAGTAAATATTTAAGTCTTTAAACAAACAATTCAGAACTAACATGAGATAAACTGCTTACCTGGATAGCCACCTCCTTCCAGGGCATCATAATTGTTCAGAACAGGAGATGCACTGCTTGTGGTTGAGGAACTATCAATTGCTGGGGAAAGAAAATAATTTAAAGTTAGTTGCTTCAGAAATGTCAAATTTTTGAGGAATAGCAGACTGAGAATTTTTCTAAAACCTTTGTTAAAAAACTGTCAAGAAAGATCCTGGGAAAAAAAACTATTTCCACCCTAAGATTTGAAAGCTATTACCACTGCAAAGAGGAGGGGGAGGAAGAGAAACAGTCAACATGATATTAAAAAACAACAAACAAGCACATGCCCAACAAACAGCAAGAGAGAGATCAATGGGAAAAGGATAAAAACAATGAGAAAAGTTGTTTCTTGACATAGAAAAATATTTTTCTACTAAACTAAAAGTTCTTTCTAGACTACAAGTGAAGCAATGTACATTTTTAAAACGGTCTCTATCGTTACTTCCTTCACAACTGCAAATAATAGAAGATTCCCAGTATCTTCAGTGTCACTACGCACAATCCCCACCTTCAAGCAAAACAAGTATTTAATTCTTTCTTCCTTTCTGTGTTGCTGCAATTCAGAGCTTGTTTTGTTTTCAATCTAAAGCTTCTATTTTCCACTGAACACTGCCAAGAGGTCTCAGCCTCGGTCAGAATAAACAGCTACTTTTCCTACAGCCAACAGTAACTATGTAAAAGTTAGCTAGCCCAGGGGCACATCTGTAGTTGGTACTACTGAAGAGACTCCTAGTGCTTAATTTTTTGTTCACTCTATGAATATATCTTGAATATCTTATTGTAAAACATTGTAAACAAAAATATATTTAAAAACATTTCTTCCATTGGTATTTCATATACATGTCCAAAGAAAAACGGCAAAGGAGATTAAATGTATCTGCTCCTTAAAAAACCCCAAGCCATAAAGTGCAACGGAAAAGTATACTTAAGAAATCAAGAGAGACAATTATATATGTAACTACTGTGGCAGAAGAGTCTCAAAAGAGATTCGCTGATACTGTTCTACTTGGAAGGACCAACTGTGACTACATATCTCATTGTGAAGCTGAACACACCTCAAGGGAGAACTTCATTAGTGCAACACTTGAGATTTGATCCCCCTTCAACTGAGATTTCCAAGTAGAGACTCCCACATATGGAAACATAACATCACTGAAATTTGGGACATATATCATGGCAACATGACTGTATAGATTATTTTTGAGCATGTTGACTTTAAAGCATGCAGCTAAGAAACAAAAACTACTCAAAAACACCTGTAAGACTAACAAAAGATTTTATTTTAAATAACACTAATGCTGTGAAACCCACACAATGTTAGTTTATAGATTGTTTCTCACTGTAAATTTCCCTTTGTTTTTCTGAGGTTTATGAAAGAAGACAACAACAAGATTTCTTTTCCTACCAAATTTGATCTTTCTATTCTATAAACGGGAGGAAACAGGATTATTTTGTTGCCTGAGTAGGAACACAGCTTTTCAAGATTTGGTAAGTCCCACTACAGAAAATCCAAACCATACTTTTATTAGGTCAACACAATCACAATTTAAGAATTTTCTAGAAGTTTTTCTTGTCTGATCAGAAGTTTGTTCCGCATTTAAAAAAAAATATCAAGAGAATATAAGGACAGTTGTGAATATGTAAGACACTAGTTCAAGCTTTCTGATTTGATCACTGTATCACCCTTTACAGAGTTTTTCCCACAAGTAAACTGCATTCATAAAATCACATCCATCCAATTCAATATAAAACAAGTTTGCTTGTTTCACTAGGAAGATATTAATGATACAGTGAGTTGTAAAGAACTATTACGTATTTCTCAAGCTCTGCTGGAAAAGGTAAGAGAAACCAATTCAACAAATATATGAAATAATATTTTAAAATTTTAAATTAGCATAACCAGCAGGTCAAGGGAGGTCATTCTGCCCTTCTACTCTGCTCTCATGAGACCTCACCTGAAGTACTGTGTCCAGTTCTGGAGTCCCCAACAGAATAAGGACATGGAGCTGTTGGAATGAGTCCAGAGGAGGGCCACAAAGATGCTCATGAGGCTGGAGCACCGCTCCTGTGAAGACAGGCTGAGAGAGTTGGGGTTGTTCAGCCTGGAGAAGAGAAGGCTCCGGGGAGACCTTACAGCAGCCTTCCAGTACCTGAAGGGGCCTATAGGAAAGCTGGAGAGAGACTTTCTGCAAGGGCATGCAGGTAGGACAAGGGGGAATGGCTTTAAACTGAAAGAGGGCAGATTTAGATTGGATATTAGAAAGAGATTCTTTGCTGTGAGGGTGGTGAGACAGTGAAACAGATTGCCCAGAGGAGTTATAGGTGCCCCCTCCTTGGAAGTATTCAAGGACAGGTTGGATGGGGCTTTGAGCAAACAGGTCTAGTGGGAGGTGTTCCAACCCCATGGCAGCGGAGTTGGAACTAGATGATCTTTAAGGTCTCTTCCAACCCAAACCATTCTGTGACTCTATGAAAGGCACGACGTAAGTAAAAATAATGCAACTTAGTTGTACTTCTAAAAAAAAATAAATAATAAAGATCCATGCATCATTTCTGACATACAGAAAAGTTTTACTCAGAAAGTATAATCTTACATATTTTGAAACACAAATAAGGTCTGCCTAACTTAAAATAAGAAAGTGAATCCTATCACTGAGTATCCCATATAATTACTGAAGACCTTTTATTTAAGGTCTTTGCTTCCAAAGAAATTTCAAATTTCGTAACATATTCTTGAGAACTGTCAGCATCCCACTGCCCACAAGAAATTCCATGTGCCCTGATCTACTCTCCAATGGAAAACAAATAGTTTACTCAGAAACAATGAGTTATAGTTTTCTGCAGACTAAAAGTAGCTTCAAACTCTAAGCTGGTCACATGTGTCACGGAAATCTCGCAGATTCTCCATCAATAAAAACCACAAGAACTACCACAAAATTAAACAACAGTTTTCCTATGCTCAAATTAAGGTACAACAGCTGTCAAAGCTCACTTTAGCATAACAAGCACCAGGGAGAGAACATATTATGAAGACAGAAAAAAATGTTTTATAAAGAAAAAAAAATACAAAAGACTGCTTAGACAAAAGTAATACTTTGCTTTTACAGTTAGGTAATTACTTTACCAATATAACTTTTGCTTTCAGAGTTTGCAAGAACTTTTGGCAACATAGTTAAAGATCTAACTGGTAAAAATAACAAAAAAATTAAGAAGCTACACAAAAACAAGCAACCTGATGTCCAACACCTATTTTTCCCAAAACCACTGGCACAGCCTGAGCTAGAAAGACGTCTACAGGATCTATTTAGGATTTACATTAACTCCTGGTTACAGGGCATAAACCAGGATGCTTATTAATCAGGTAACCCACATAATGAACCTGAATGCATAAGATAAATTTAAATACAAGGGTAGCTCATAGGCTACAAGCTTTAGCTAAGTACAGAACTTGAGAAACATGGTAGGGCATATGAAAAGTTTCTCTCTAGTAGGTTTAGGGAACAAAGTAGGGAGACAAAAGTTGTGCTTGATTAAAAAAAGAAAATTCTGACATATCCTTTGTCAGAAACCTTGGCATGGGATTAGGCAAAGATAATTATCTGCAGATAATTCAGTAGGTAGCCCTGCAATAAAAAAACCAAAATGCTCTCCTGGCTCTTTTAGCCTACTCTTTAGAAAGCAGGGTCCAAACAGCACCTGCATCACACAGCTAAAGCTAACTTTATACCCCAAAGTGCAATTGTTTTCTATCTGGTAATGGCATCAGAAAAAAACCTGGTACCTAAAATTAGGAAGTATCCTTAGATTTAAAAAGAAGAGCTATTCAACAGTTACTATGCATAATTTAATACTCAAGACTATCAAAAGATCGAATGTGTTATCACACAAAGCGTAAGAAAGTAAAGAAAAAGAACCAATAACCTGAAATAGCAAGAAATACATAGGATATGCAAAGTACCCTAGTACTTGTCTCCACTAGGGGTGGGTGTAATAGTATCATTTTTATTGATATTATTGCACCTTCCAAATATTGCTCTTCTTTGGCTGGAACAATGACAAGTGTCTTTGGCTAAAAATGCCTTGGAAAAAGAACAACAGCAACTATTTTATTCTAATGTTCTACTAATAATTCAATGTAACAGTTGAATCAATATTATTTGAATTGGTAACATGGACCCATCACACTGTTCTTAATTATGACCTGGATGTCATCATTGCTTTGTTCCATTCTTCATGATATCATTAAGAGCACACAAAGCTATTTTCAGAGCATTCTAGTTTTATAATATAATTATTTCAGTAGAACTCAAAATTACATGGTGCTGATTTTTTTCTGCCTAGCTACAGTATGAATTACAATCTGAAAGCAAAAGTTACAAAAGTTTGTTATTCCAAATTAATATTCAAAGCCAGCAAACACAAACGGGTGCAATATATCAACACAAGGTATGTGCTATTATTTCCATACATGAACAATGGTAAAAATCTAATGTTTAATCTCAAAAAGCTTTTTACACTGCTATCACTCATATATAGATTGTAAAGATGTCCCTTTAAGTTAGAAGAAAAAAAGTTCCAAGAAACTAAGGTGGTGAGAAACATCAAGCCCACAAAATGAGGCAATTCTGAAAAAAAACATGAAGAATCCTTGCAACCAAGAATATAACATTTCAACCACTCTGGTCAAGCAGCTTCTTAAAAAAAAAAGCAGCACACATTTAAATTTGCTATCTTAAAAAGCACATTTACTACCTTTCAGTATTCACTTTACTACATTAATTTTAAGCGTTCCCTGTATGTAAAAGGGGAAACAAGGTAAACACTGTTTAATAAAACGACACAAATGGCACCTGGTTGTTAACATAAGCAATTATCAGTCGAAGTTCTAGAGCTAGTTATCTTCAGTTAAGAGGTTACAACCTAATGCAAACCAAATTATTAAAAATATGGGAGTCTTGCAAGTTGTGAATAATACTTTGTTAGATACATAAAACATATGACAAATAAAAAGACCATCTGCTGACCACTGCTTAACTCCTTTGGGTTTACTATGCTAATAACAGCTGGGAAATTTCTAGTTAACTTGATACATGATGAGTTACAGTGATATCTTCATCTTAGAGGAAAATAAGCTTCAGGGGATGGAAATATGGAACAAAACTTGAGTAGGAAGAGAACAAGATACTGGTGTAAAGCTAAAGCCAACCTGCTTCCTCATCCTCCTCATCCTCTTCCTCATCATCTGAACTTGATGACAAGGGAGCTGGTGCAGAGCTAGCTTGGTTATTAATATATCCACCATACTGCATGCCTGTGAAGTGGAAAGCACAAACATAACTGTCAGACAGACAGAAAGATGAGAAACTGAAGTCACAAATCATTGCATTAAAAGTGAGAGAAATTAGCTGTTCTAGAGAAAATCCCAACATGCAAAAAGTTAAACCTGCAACCCCAGACTACAGAACTATAGTTCATACATGAACTATATCAGCAGTACAGCAGAAGCAGTTTTTAGTGGGCTAGTTTAGCAAAGTTTTAGTAGCACACAGAAATGAGCAGGAAATTTTACATATATATATATGTGCATGTGTGTACGCGCACATGTATCAGGGAGTTACACAAAGATTTTCTACACGTGTACTTAGTATCAATTCGTCCACTGCCATACTTTCAGAGGTTAATATATAGAAATAAATTAGTTGCTTCCCAGATAAATTCTAATTGTGTTATGAAAACATTAATATTAAACCTTTGCTTGGTCCTGCCCCTTTTATACAGGAATAAATATACCTTTATATTCCTTTATACAGGAATAATTCACACTGAAACTCTGAACAGTGTCAGAAATTAATGAACTATGATGCTGCTGCAACATGCAAGAATACAAACATATACCTCAGCAACAGTCAGTGAAATTTAACCAAGTTTTCAGGTTTACCTAGCTTAGTCTTATTTTTAAATTAGTGCCTAAATTCAGGTTTCATAGACCCATATTTAAACACCTAAATACACTATCCACTTTTAAAATCTGGTGACAATTCAACAACTATTACCACTGTCACCTCCAAACCATAATCTGTAAGGTTTTTGGTAGTGAGGTTCTTTTTTGGTAGTGGGTTTTTTTGTTTACAATATTTGCTCTAGATGTATGTGAACAATACACAAAAGAGGCACATACAGATACCATTTTAAAACAGAGTAAAGCATGCAGTAACAGCTTAAAATTAATTTTGTACATTACTCATTATTGATGCAATTTCAACACATCCAAGAAATCTTAAGTTTCTCTTGTCACGGGGCAGGGTTGGTCAGGATTTTAAGTATGCTTGCAGTCAGGTAAAGACTTCCTAAATACATGCAAGTGACCACTGTTTCTCTCTTAGCAATCCAATGGACTGCTACAGCAAGAAAATATCCTTATTCTTAAAAACTTCTAAAATTTTCAGATTCTTGAGAGTTTGGGATTTTTTTTGGTGGTGGAGAGGGTCCAGAGAAGGGCAACTAAGCTGGTGAAGGCCTGGAGTACAGGTTTTATGAGGAGTGGCTGAGGCAGCTGGGGGTGGTTTAGTCTGGAGAAGAGGAGGCTCAGGGGAGACCTTGTTGCTCTCTACAACTCCCTGAAAGGAGGTTGATGGGGAGGGGGTGGCCAGTCTCTTCTCCCAAGTGATGAGCAATAGGACAAGAGGGAATGGTCTCAAGCTGCACCAGTGGAAGTTCAAGCTCGATATTAGGAGAAATGATTTCCCTGAAAGGGTGGTCAGACATCGGAACAGGCTGCCCAGAGAAGCGGTGGAGTCACCATCTCCAGAAGTGTTCAAAAAATGTGTAGATGTGGCCCTTGGGGACATGCTTTAGTGGTGCACTTGGCAGTCCTGGGTTGATGGTTGGACTTGAAGATCTTGAAGGTCTTTTCCAACCGAAACGATTCTATGATTCTTGTGAGTTTGCATAGATTTTTTTTTTTTAATTTCATTGCTCACTGTACTACAGATTTCTGCATATAGGATGCTCCTGCAGTGTGCTAGCGCAACTGCTCAGCCACAAAAACAATCTGAAAATTTATCTAGCTGAAAAATAACCTAGTTTAAAACTTAATTCTCAGGTGGAGAAGGTTCCAGTTCTGGTTCACTGCACATCAATGCCACCAACAGACTAGTGTGGGGGAGAAAGCAACTGAAGGGCACAACCGGACGGCTGAAAACAGCAGTTCCAAGTGCCACCATGTGCCTAGTCACAACAGAAGTTGTGATAACTTGGGTCTGCTCAGTATCTTTTACAGATTTGCTAATAATGTTACAGTTTCCTACTCTTCAAACTGTAAAAGCTTACTTTGAAATAATTATTTGAGTGAGATCACTTCATAGGTCTGGCTTAACACGCAATCCTGTAATTTAAATAATCCCAAGTTTCTTGGACTGGAAATTTCTAAACCCTGCTACCAGTGTTCTGGTAATATAATAATATCACACTCTAAGGCCTTAACACACTATAGTTTACAGACACTGAGAAATATAGGTGGGAGAACAAAAACGAATAAACTGGAATAAGAACTAATTTGCTTATGAAATAAACCAACTATTGAGGTATTTTAAGCATCACCACCCATACCATGAAAGACTAAAAAGTGTACATTTTATGTGGCTTAAGTTTCATAATAGATGCTCCACCAAAAATGAAAATTAAATAACCACATGCAAATAGAAACTATATTCTGAAGTTCTTTAACTGTTCTCTACCCATAACTCTCTAATTTTCAACAAATTTACTACAGCATTAAGAACTACTATTTGTAATATTAAGATCTTACAAAATGAACCCTCCCCTTCTCCATTCTTAAAACTCTTTGCTTTAAATTATCTTCATTTACTCTGCAACTCCTCTCACCAATACAAAATCTAAGAAAGTCTAAAAATAACATCCAGACAGGACACACATTCTTGAATTTCATTTCTAGGATGCCGTTTTCAGGTATCAACTATCTGCATTAAATTTGTATGATACTTACGTAGGATTTATGTAGTATTAAATAGGCTTTAATAAATTAGGTTTTTTGTCCTGCTAGAACTTCACCAAGTAAACAATTAGAATATTTTAGTTCTGTATAGGAATGCCAGTACAGGAGCTTAAAACAACAAAATCCACTTTAAAAATTAATTAATTCAAAATGGTTTTCCAGAATGCATTCATGTAGATGACACTACTGTATAGTAAGAAAAAAAACCAGTTCATTTAATCTCTGCATGAGACACACTAGGTATTCTAACCACCCAGACAAACATTCAGTAGATGTGTTCTATTTTTTCAGTAGGTTAATTTCTGAAAATCAAGTTATCATAAGTACTTGCCGATTAAAAAAGATACTGCAAGACTATATTATGTATTACACACTCAAATGAAACTGAAGGACAAGTGTATGAAGTCTTCTAATGCTCATAAAAATATCAACTAAACATCGAAACACGTGATGACATGGGTCATGGGTACACAGATCTGTCACTGATTATATTAATATCAACACAAACTTCTGATGATTTATCTTTATATTCATGACACAGCTATATTGCTGGTTTTGAATTGTGCTCATTCAGCTACATATTTGCATTAGTCTTCACTTACACAGAAGTATTTGAATTTAGTGAAGAGTTCAGCAGCAACTGCAGTGATTTGCATTTAATGTACCAAGTGTTCACAGATTATACAGGAATCACTGCAAAAACACTTACATTGCACAGCAGGACAAGCCTAGTTGAAGAGCTAAAATCTTTTTCCCCGCTAGAAACATGGTTATGTGATATCTTTGGAAGATGAAGCAACAGTTTTTTCTAACAAGCATATCTACGTTACAAATTCTACTCAGTAACAAAGTCAACTATAAAACTGTGCAAGAACCAAGCACAGTTCCAAAATTTGACTTATCATTTTCCGTAAAATGGTACACTGTACAGAGGACTTCATAGCAATGAAGAATTATCTTTTTGCCTGCAAGATATACAGAGCTAGTTCACAGACAAGTTATTTCTTTACATTCTCCACTCTACCAGAAAAAGAAGGAAACAGAGGAAAAGGGGAAATTCAAACATTTATGTCAGAGGACTTGAAATTTAAGAATAAAAAAAACCAGGCTGTGACAGTGACACACCATTAATTATTTTGAACACTAGACATATCCCATTGTTCTAGACAAAGTTAATGTCTACTTCCACCTTACACACTGAATTCTTTTTTGTAAGAATTTGAAATTCTGAAATTACCTAGAAAAAACACATTAAAAAAATCAGTGCAGTAAATTGGATTTGGAATACTAGATACAGAAACATGTAACAGTCAAGAGGCAAGTCAAAACATCAGGGCAGAACTAGCATCACTGAAGAAGGCTCAAGATCCAACTGATTCTTTATCAAGAGGCTACCAACAATAGAATGGTAAGGAGCTTATACAAGAACTCTTCTGCTCTCCCAAAAGAACTGCAGAAGTTTTCCATGGAAGCTTAGTTAGGGAATAAGAAAACAATTCTACCATTTTGGATTTAATACTCAAACTTGTTCTGTTTCCCAGTGCCAGTGCTAGGACACTGCTAGTTTACGTCTGATTTTTTCAATACAGACTGATTACAAAAGCTCCTTTAAAGGCCTTCTTTCAAGAAGTTAAGATAGTGAGCAACTTTTCAAAAGAATAAGGGAACTAAAAGGACTTTTTGAGGAAGAGATATGTAAGGCTGCCAACAAGACACAACAAGACAAACAAGCCAAAAGGAAACATATGGCCAAAGGAAATCAAACAGAAGAGCTAAGAGAAGCTAGAACCAAGGTGGTACAAAACAAGAACACTAAGGGAGCCTGATGAGATGCAAGAAGTGTACGACAGTCAGACAAATGCAGAAGAGCAGCAATAAAGCTTCCAGCATTCACGTGCGCATGTGGAACAGGGCAGAAATCTGTACTGTAACTTCCCATTCCCTTTTAGTACCTTCCTGAAGGGCTGACTCTGGTGACTGTGTAACAGCAGGTGAAGATTGTGGCTGTGAAGAAAGGCTTGGAGCAGGTGTCCTTACTGATGAGATCGCAGCAGAGGAAGGTGATGTTCCAGCACCAAACTTGGTAAACAGAATGCTCTGGCTCACGGAATGCACAGGCTGTGAAGAATCAATGCCACCTGAAAGCAACAGCAGAAAGCAGGAACACTTTGTATTTGCACAGACAATTACACAGAATCACAGAATCACCGAATCTAAGGGGATGGAAGGGACCTCGAAAGATCATCTAGTCCACCCCCCCTGCCAGAGCAGGGTCATCTAGAGTACATCACACAGGAACGCATCCAGGCGGGTTTTGAATATCTCCAGTGAAGGAGACTCCACAACCTCTCTGGGCAGCCTGGTCCAGTGCTCTGTCACTCTCACAGTGAAAAAGTTTTTCCTGATATTTACATGGAATTACACAATTACACAATTACACAATTACACAATACAAGCAATAGCATTTGATTTCACAATAACTACAAAAACAATATAGTACTTCAAAGAGAGATGCCTTCAAACAAGTATATATGGAAAAGTTTTGGGTTTGGGGGTATTTTGTGTTTTGGTTTGGTTTTTTTTTTTTAATTAAATGTGTATGATGTTAAAACTCCACTAAAATGAACAAACTGCTCTGACAACTAACAGCAACAAGAAAAGCATGATGTAGTAATATCAAGATTAAGCAGAAGCTAAATTGGTCCATTCCCACAACTCCACGCTTGCACAGGTTCCTCTTCCCAGATAAGAACAATGTAGTCCATGTGGGATAGCACCCTCTCAACTTTCTTCCCACAGACAGAAAACCCAAAAGTCAGCTGGAACGGAAAAAAATCAGTCACATTATGATTTTTTCTAAAAAAAATCAGTCCAAAAAGAATAGAAAGGAAATAGTTTGACCACCACTCAGCAAACACAAAAATTAAGCAAGAACAAAATTCACTGTTTGTACTTGTCGAGTACTTATTTAGTTACTGAATTCACTAGAGGGATGCACAGGTAATACTGGTTTTGCTTCCTTTCACGGGTAGCAGTGTACTCTGACTTTTCCTTAAATCATGGAGTTGGTATCTGAAAGGACTTTATGGTGAAGTTGAGGCTTCCTTTAGAGGGGGGAGAAGATGACGCAGTTTAAAATGATCCTTCTGTATTTCTAATTTACTGTCAAAATCAACAGCATACATTTTCACCATCCTAATGGAACTTTCATTTATTATACAGCTTTCAAATAGAATGTTGAGCATACACACTGCTTTTTCACAAATATTATCAAAATCTAAATTACAATATGTATTTCTCCAAAGTACATAAATACAGCCTCCTCTATTGAAATGACTTGTGATAACCTCTGCTTCTACACATTATGTCCTGTTGACTCCCAACAGAAGCATCAGCACCTATTAGCAGAAACATTCTTTTTAGGGTAGCTACACATCTTCCTCAAGCAAGACAGGCGAAGTTACAAGGCGAAGTTACAACCTTACCCAGGTTTTGTAGCAAAGAGTTGTTCATGGGGTCATGGTATCTTCCACACTTTAAGTCAATATAGCAATGCTTGCAGCATCAAGCACTGCTGTAGAGCATGCTAAATGCTATAATGCCACAGTGTCACATGTTTAAAGCCAAAACCAATTTACACCCAGATTAGCTGAAGATCTAATCAGAATCACAGAATTGGTAAGGTTGGAAGAGACCACAATGGATCATCTGGTCCAACCTCCCTGCCCAAGCAGGGTCATCCTAGAGCACATGGCACAGGATTGCATCCAGACGGTTCTTGAATATCTCCAGTGAGGGAGACTCCACAACCTCTCTGGGCAACCTGTTCCAGTGTGCAGGAACTTGCACAGTAAAGAAGTTCTTCCTCATGTTCAGATGGAACTTCCTGTGCATCAGTTTCTGCCTATTGCCTCTTGTTCTATTGGTTGGCACCACCAAAAAGAGCCTCACTCCATCCTCTTAACACCCACCCTTTAGGTATTTATACACATTAATAAGGTCCCCTCTCGGTCACCTCTTCCTGAGGCTGAACAGGCCCAGCTCCCCCAGCCTTTCCTCCACTACCTGTGACAGGAAGTTACCAGCATTGCTTTCCAGGAATCTCCTGGATTGTTTGTGCTTGGCTGTGTAGCTTTGCCAGCAGATGTCAGGGTAGTTAAAGTACCCCACAAGTACCAGTGCCTGCGACTTTGAGGCTGCTTCAAGCTGCCTGTAGAAGGCCTCATCCACTTCCTCCTCTTGATCAGGGCCCTGTACCAAACACCCATAACAATGTTACCCTTACTAATCTGCCCTTTTATCCTAACCCATAAACTCTAGACCCACTTGTCATCCTCACCAAGGCAGAGCTTGATACATTCCAAGTGCTGCCTCACTTAGAGGGCAACTCCACCACCACCACACCTACCCAGTCTGTCTCCTGAACAGTGTGTAGCCCTTCCCGACAGCACTGCAGCCATGTGAGTTATTCCACCATGCCTCTGTAATCACAGTGAGATCGTAGCCTTGCGACTGCACACAGATTTCAGTTCTTCCATTTGTTCCCCATACTGCATGCATTAGTGTACAGGCATTTAACACAAGTATTTAGTGGTGACAATATCCCAGGGGGGGTGCAGGGACATACCCCATAGTCCAGCCCAGTGGTTGTGGCTTTGGTTGCTTGTGCTTGATCAAGGTATCCCATCTCGAGCCTTCTCTTGCTACTAGGGGGTTTCTTCAATGTTTCCGTTAGCTTCTATTATCTCAGGAGATCCTGGCTCATTATTCTAAGACTGCAGGTGTGCTCCAGTGTGGCCAGTACATCTCAGAGTCACCTGCAAAGGGCCCCTCACAAGTACCCCATCCCTCTAAGCGTCCCATATTGTCCCACAGTTTGACAGCCTGAAATTGTCCCACTCCCCCACCATATCTAGTTTAAAACCCTGCCAATGAGTCTCGCTAGTTCCCAAAGACTCTTCTCCCTCTCTGAGAAAGGCAAGTCCCATCTGATGTCACCACGTCTGGCGTTGTGTAGGCTGTACCATTATCAAAACCCCCAAATTTATGGTGGTGACACCAACTGCAGAGCCATTTGTTAGCAGACTCTGCCCATCTGCTTCTTTCAATATTGCTGCTTCCAACTGGAAGTACGGATGAAAAAAATAATTTTACCCCTTACTAAACATCCTAACACTTTGAAACCTGCAAGATTACATATTAAACTGTATTTGGTGACTCTGCAAAGTTTTTGAAAGCTGTAACTAACTAAAACCAATGGAAACACTTGGACAAAGTTAGTATTTAAAAATGCATTGTTAGTAACTATCACCACCTGAGACAGTCTATGGTTATGGTAATTATGCTATCAATTCTTTTTTTTTCCTCTGGCCAGAAGACTGCACCATCATACAAATACTGGTCAACTTAAGATGGTATGTTTTAGCTCAAGACATAGCTGGACTGAACAGCAGTTTAGAGTACAAGTTTCCCATCAGCTTATCCAGGACAAGACCACCAATCAATATCATGAGGAGCCAAGAGCTTTGTCAGGCTGCAATAAATCAACTCAACCTCAGTGACACACTATTTTCTGTTTCTCCTACATCATTTTTCCTACACATTATTTCTTGAAGTTTTTACTTAATTTCTAACTTGAGACCTATAGGTAGGAGTTAAAAAGTGTATGAGCACAGTGTCTTCTCAAATTTTCAGAAGAGATGCAAGAACCCTCTCTTTTGAGTAGCTACAGCTATGATCTTGATTTGCTGTCCTCCAGCCCCCGCAACATAACACACAATTTCTACTAAGAGATACACCACCTCCCTGCAACTTGGTTTTCAAGAGCATCATATCTCCCTGACTTTCTGTATCTTGGCTGCAGTTATTCCCCTTTTTCCAACCATACCTGCTATTAACAGATTTACAGAATTATAGCCTACATTCCTATGGAATGGGAAGCAAGGACTTTAGATCCTGATCTGACATGAGGCAAAGTTTGTGCATGAGATAAAGAAATTAAATTGTCTCCTGCTCAAGTAGGCTGCCTAGGATTACAGGACAGTAGACAAGATCCAGGAAGCAAAGAAACCCATACCATATACCCACAGGAAGAGTCCTCTATCTCTCTCTCCTCAGGGAGGTACGGGGAGTCCTGTAAAATCTGGGCATCCTGGTTGACATCCACACTGACTGGAAAGCATAAAGAAAAATCAGAGTGCACCAATTTCAGCTGAAGTAAGCTGGAAAAACATTAAGGAAAGCTACTGACCTAGACAGACAAAAAGCCTAAATAATACCAAGTGTGTTATTTTCATAGCATAATCCCTTTTCTGGACAAATTTATATCAATACTGTTCTGCTGAAATACAGAATTTAAAACTAGAAAAGGACATTTTTGCTAAATGAAACTAGCTTAAACCAGCAAGCAGAAAAATATCAAGTTAAATACTTGAACTCTGTTTTATTTATACTGACTGCTATTCATCGAAACAGGTCAACTTGCAGCAAGAGATGCCTCAAAATAAATTTCTTTTCTTCTACAGAAACTTCAGCAAGCTTCACTGAAAATACTTAAGCCATTTCAGACAGTGGCTGCCAAGATTTCAAAAAAAGATTTAGTTGCAGTTCTATGTCCTCAGTATGTGACATACAGCAGCTCAGGAGTTTTACTTTAAAAGATTCAGCATTCTGGGGGCTTTCCAAGGTCCTACACAAATTGATTTGCTTAAAAACCTAATTTTAAGTCCAACACTTAAAACTTTTCTGATTCAAGTAGAAAACAATTCAGAAGTCACAAAACTTCTGAAAAGCTATGCCAGCCTACGTTTAAGTCCTGTTTAAATATACATTTTATTAAAAACATGGCATTCTTCTATATAAACAATGTTTCATCACAGAGAGCTGTCACTGCTCCCTGACTGCACAAAACTGCTATTGAAAAACACATTAAGACAGTAGTAATTCTCCATCTCAGAACAGTAAGACTGCATTGGAAAACTTAAAGCATATCAGTAGCCCAAAAAGTAAATCAGTTATGCCAGGACCAAACAATTATTTGACATCTTTTATTACCCAGGTATTGTAGCAATTGGATTTTTAATATATTTTAGCCAAAGATGTTGAATTCTAGATTAAAAAGAGGCACACGTTAGTGGAGGTAGTCTATTTAGCCCCAGATTTCAAAAAATGGTGCAAGTCTTTAGAATTTAGTAATCACAGATTTATAGAATCGTTTCGGTTGGAAAAGACCTTCAAGATCTTCAAGTCCAACCATCAACCCAGGACTGCCAAGTGCACCACTAAAGCATGTCCCTAAGGGCCACATCTACACATTTTTGGAACACTTCCGGAGATGGTGACTCCACCGCTTCTCTGGGCAGCCTGTTCCGATGTCTGACCACCCTTTCAGGGAAATCATTTCTCCTAATATCGAGCTTGAACTTCCACTGGTGCAACTTGAGACCATTCCCTCTTGTCCTATTGCTCGTCACTTGGGAGAAGAGACCGGCCACCCCCTCACATCAGCCTCCTTTCAGGGAGTTGTAGAGAGCAACAAGGTCTCCCCTGAGCCTCCTCTTCTCCAGACTAAACCACCCCCAGCTGCCTCAGCTGCTCCTCATAAAACCTGTACTCCAGGCCTTCACCAGCTTAGTTGCCTTTCTCTGGACCTGCTCCAGCATCTCAATGTCCTTCTTGTAGTGAAGGGCCCAGAACTGAACACAGTATTCCAGGTGCGGCCTCACCAGTGCCAAGTAGACGGGGATTCCGTAATCCTGCTGGCCACACTATTTCTGATACCAGCTAGGATGCTGTTGGCCCCCTTGGCCACACTGCTGGCTCATGTTCAGCCATCTGTCTACCAGCA
>VZRW01005046.1:0-35557 GCA_013398125.1 Aegotheles bennettii
TTCTGTGATTCTATGATTTTACCCTCCTGGGAAAGTCTGGGCAGGAGCCAAATTCTCCCCAGCCTGGGTACCAGGAAGATCTCACGGAAGCTAATTCAAATTCCAAGGTTTCTTTGTGGCTCCAAAGGAATCAATTCATAAACAAATCCTCCTTCCTTTCCCAGTAACCTAGGAGAAACTGTCTGTATACATATTCAGCATAGCACACAATGATACTCGCATCATGCATTCTTTGGTCTTCCTAATGTAAATTTTATTCTGCATGCTGGAAAAGCAGAGAAGTAGGTCAAAGTTGGTTATAGAAGGAAACAGAGTATTGAGGGAGCTGTGATCAATCATGACACTACTTACAAATCACTGCAAGCATCTCTGCAGCCTGGTCAGTTCAATGTTTGGAGGAAATCAACTCCTGGAAGGAAGACTGAGACAAATAATCATCAGAATATCAAAAAACCATAATTAATTGAATAAGAATAAATAATACCAAATCAAAAAAAGTTTCCTTGGTCACAGAGTGAGAGGAAATGTGAAGAATGTCTTACACCACATGCCTCAACTTCAAGAGTAAGTGCCTTGATAGTCTTCCACAGTAACTCATAAAAACAGAGGAAGAAAAAACTGGAAGAGAGCAATTTAGGGTGCAGTAGATGGAAACGTGTTTGGAAAATTATACTTAGTATATGTTTTAATGGTTCAATGCTGAAACTGAAGGATGAATTTAGTAGTGTCACATCAACATGTCTTTTAAATACCTCCAGGAATGGTGACTCAACTACTTCCCTGAGCAGCCTGTTCCAGTGTTTGACAACCCTTTAGGTGAAGGAATTTTTCCTAATAGCCAATCTGAACTTCCCCTGGCTCGACTTGAGATCGTTTCCTCTCATCCTATCACTTGTTATTAGGAAAAAGAAACCGGCACCCTCCTTGCTATAACCTCTTTTCAGGTAAATCTAGAAAGTGATAAGGTCTCCCTAAGATCCTTCATACATACCCTTCCTATCACAATAGCCAGTACTCACACAAAGTAAAACCCTGTTCTGTTGAATAGGGACTAATTTACTCCCTGAGAGGCACATGTGAAGCTGTGAGCATGATCTGGTTGTGTATGTTATGTCAACTTTAATGTTTAAACTTCCTGTTTCAAAAGACTAGGTAAAAAAAACCCTCTAAAATACTTGAGTGAAGTAATAATTGACAGAGACAAGAAAGAAAGAAAATACAGTTAACATAGTGGACGAATACAGGATGAATTTAGAAAGCTCAGTAAAAGGATGAAAGCCATTTTCTATATTCAAGTAAGAGTCCCTTCTGGTCAAAAAAGGAAGATAACAACAATTGAGCAATTACTGTTATTAATGGCATAAGGGAGAAGCACTAGAAAATTCTGAATAGAGAAACCAGTTCTGTGTTAATGCAACTGAAGACAAACTTTCCTGTAATCACTGTCTATTCACCTGTAATTTTGAGAATTTCATGTATAATCTTCTTTTATAAACCAAAGAAATGAATTTATGCTCTTTTTTATTTACCTTTTTTTATCAACTTGTTATTGGCATTTAAAAACTTGAATAACCACACAGTTTGCTTGTTTTCCCCTGCAGATATGTGTGTTCAGACCCTCATTTTATAGCCCCTGCCTCATTGTTCCCTCTGTCCATATCTTCCTATCTGTCTCTCTCAAGAAGAAGAAGTTATGAGAATTTTTCCCAAACAGTGGATTTCACACTAAGAGATGGAGATTTCTTCTTTTAAAAGCTAAATAGAATTTCATGGTTATTAACATGCTGTTTTTCTCAATGCAGCTTTCCTGTGTACTTATTCTAGGCAGGGCTGCAGGCATCAGCTTTTATTAAGCTTATTCAAAACTTTCCATTTCAGGGCCAGTTTGCTTATGGATTTGAGAAAGCTTTGATTATTTCAACTCAATTTTTCCAGGTGCTGTTTGAAGCTGTGATTTTATTTTATTTTTTTAAGACTTGAAACACTGTCAAATATTACACAGACATAAGAAGATATATGGGTAAAGAATAGCAGGTAGAGAAAAGTTTCACATGTATGACCTTCAGCTGTGTGGGCCAAAACGTGGTTTGAATTTTCTGTAGGAAAAAGATACCTTTTTTAATCACTTGAAAGAACAGGAGATAACTTGCCACTTTCACCCTTCAAGGCAGAAAGGAATGGCAGAGAGGGTCCTAAGTGTCTTGAGGCTATGTCCTTTTTGAACTTGGAGGAGAACAGTCTGAGTTACTGTCACTCAAGAGATGTTAGGGTTCCTAAGACACTTTCAGGCATCCCTTTCAGCTATATCACTGGTGACATGTGAAGAGTAACTTCATATGTGTTTCTCTGTCACAGAGCTTAAAGACACCAGGCAAAGCATTTAAATTGATTTTTTCATAATTCTCTAATAAGAGAATTGATGAGAGGAAGAAGGAACAGGGAACAAAAAGGGGGAAGAAGACATATGTTGTGTGTCGCACTTTGTAAATCCTAATAAAATGTCATTCAGAAGTTTAGAGATATTTGTGTTTCTAGCTACATGTGAACACTGATTCATATAAAACTTGAAAACTCTTTAAATAATTACAATTTAAAACTAAACTTGTTGAAAAAGAAGAACAGATAAGATGAAGTCAAAATGATCAGAAGTATAAAACAGAGCACAGCAGATCCAGGTTTATGAAAGTTGACTGATGTAATAATGTCAAACAAGCTGGACAGCATAAAGGCATGTAAGAACTCCCATATTAAGTTAGAATAATCTGATGTGCCCAGCATGGAGAGCACCAGTGATATGAGGGTTTTTGTATATTATCTAGTCTGTCTGAAAAAAGAATGAAATTTTTAATATTCACAGAAATACCTGATCTTTTTAAAATCCTTCAGTAAGACGGAGCTTCATTATACCTTGTGAGAATGACTTGCACAGATTAATTACTTGACTACTAAACCACTTTCTTCTTCTTACTATAAAACTTGCCTAAAACTGCATGACACATCCCACATTTCCTTCTTCACTATCCATTATGATACCTTTTATTTGTCTTCTGCTGAAATGTGAATAGCCATAAATTACTCTGCTTTATACAGAACTTTGTTCCATGACTCTAATAATCATAGCTGCCATTCTCTCATTTTCTATTTTGTTTGGCTTATTTTATTCTTCCATTTCTACCATATCCTAGGGGCAATTTTGTTTGCTTTTATAGAAGAGTAAAAATGGAAACAAACAAGATTCTTAAAACTCCAGTGAAACTCAGTGAATCACTGTACCTATAAAGGTTCTTCAAACCACAGTCAGTCTTTTCTACAGCTGGTACAGTTTGAGCAGCTAAAATGTTGCCTATAGTTTCATTTTTTATATCTCCTGAGTACTAAAAGCTGACTTGCCTTTGCTTGCAGTTTGCTCTCCATGTAATGGTAGCTTTATTTTCAGATTTGACTTTTTAAAGTTTTTGGTAAGGATGTTGCTGTTCTACCTCTTCGTCTTCCAAGAGGCTGAATAATTAAGACCTGTGTCAATTCTTAACAAGAATAACCAAAGTTCATAGCGAAACAGTCTTTGATTCTTTAAATAACTGACAGGTATAGTGATGGACATTTGTGTTTAATAGAAAAGTAGTGATAAAAAATTCACCCTCTCAATAAAGGTTATAGTATCATCAGCTGGTATAAAACTGATTTACAGCTGGTGGGTCTCAGTACCAGTGGGGTAGACTGTGGAGTAAATAAGGACTTGAGAGAAATTATCTTACATTTTCACTAGAGGGAAATAAAGGAGCAAGAACAGAAATCTCCATTAATGATTAAAGACTAATTCTATGTGCTATAGTCCAATCTTACCTCTCATGTATCACATGTTAAAACACTTTCTCCAGGAATTTGGTAGGATACAGTTGATCATTCAGACTTACTTGAATAAACTATCTATGTATTTTAACCACAGCAATGGTATAGTATTTGACTACACCAACATAAAAAATATTTAGTGTCTATTCTCATCTGATCAAAGCAGTAAAGTGCAGAGAAGTAGGAAGAACTTCCTTGAAGGTCTGATAGAAAAATACAAATATTTCTAATATAAATATATATATATTAGAAGTCTTTGCTAAATCCAGGGTATTAAGCAGAGTCACTAAAAACTTTACTATATACCAAGGCAAAAAGTAAGAAACTTTGCTGAACAAATTTCCGAATTCCCCTTCATAGTTTACCGACATGAAGATAAAGTCATTATCTTAATATTCCCTTTTCCAATTAGCCTCATTGTCCATGAAAAGTCTCATAAAGACATGGCACTTCATTAGTTTCAAGATGCATTACTATACAGAGTGTAAAAGGATGAGACCTGCCCCAAACTATTATAGCTTCCACATGAGTGAGAGAGTCCTACAATTTCATTATGTTTTATATTAATGTCTCAACTAGTGAACTAGTTAAACACGAGTCCTCTTTCTAACCTTCAATGTTTTCTGTATTAATAAATTCATTAGTGTCACCCACTTTCCTTGCTGTCTCCTCAGTGATTAATTTGTATTGAACAAAATTTTTAAGTGATTTTCCCCTTCCATGCAAGTGGAAGACACCACATGATTGACAAAAAACTCAACTACTGTTTGCAGGATTTACGTTCCATCAGGAATGGTAGCAATGCACCATAGTAAGACTAGGTAGTAAGTCAAATGTATAACAGCAGGGAATAATTTTATCCCTATTTCTGGGATGCTATACAAATGAGCAATAGTAGCTGCATGTTACAGATGGAATGAACAGAGGTCCCAAACCAGAAAGTAGGATTTATCTCACCTAACTTTTAGTAATGAAGAGCGAAATATCTAAACATGAGTGAGATATGTTTTAGAGTCAGTAGCAAGTAATAGGCAGTTTGAATGAGCAACTAATCTGAATCATCTTAGATGCTTTTTTGAAGCATTAAGAATTGCATTGGGTGCCTGAGTTATTAAGAGTCTAGGTAAGTTCCTTAAATGTATGCACCCAATGGCAGCTGCACTAATGTATTGGAAACATATGCTAAGAGCTGGCAGATACAGCAGAGGAGCTCTGATAGGTATGTCTATAGCATAGACACCTAAATTTAGGTATCTTCATCCATGAGCTGAATCTCACCCCTAAATTAGACAAAGCACTCACAACGTGACAATCTAACGTCACTTATTAGCACAGTTCTGTTTTACCCAATACCTAACTAAAAGTTAGGTATTTAGTCTGAAATCAGTGGAAGAAGAAGGTACCACAGAGAGAAGTTTATCTCCTTTTCTAAACTAGGTAACCAGGATAAGTGAGATGATACCTGAGTGGGTGATTTTCTCTCTCCATTACATATAGCTGGAACTCAGGTCACATAGTGTTTGTGAGTACTTAGATGCAAAAAGATAAAGGAATCTGGGCTAAGATCAAAACAGCAGCAGCCTGGTAGAAGATGCATGATCCACACCAGTCCCACCTAACGCTTATTTGCAAAAGCCTTTGCATAAAACTTCTTCTACTTAGACATCCAGGAGCAGATTAAGAGCTAGCATAATCTCTTAAATTTGTACTATAACACTGCCTAGTTTTCTAATGGCAAACTCATGTTATTTTATCTGCTCTGTGCTCTAGAAAGAGATCTGAGTTTTGCAGACTATGTAGTATTGAACAACAAAGTCAGTCAAACTGTAACAGCATCAGTAAACCCTGTCAAATGAAGGGGAACCAATATTAAAAAATAATGTAAATATAAATGGTCAGATGATTTTTTTTCCCATTCAGCTTAATAGTTAATGAGACAATTCCATTAGAAATGTAGAGAAGGTAGGCTCATAGAATCACAGAATGGTTTGGGTTCAGAGAGACCTTAAAGATCACCTAGTTCCAACCTCCTTGCTGTGGGAATAATTCCAGCTTTAGTGGAGGTTTCTTAAATTTTTGAGGAACCAAATTACTCTGTCAGGGTGCTTAGCTTTTCACCTAGATTACCTCACAGAGGGTCTAAGGTAAGCAAGCTCCCAATTTAAATGCCTTAAATTAGATGGGATGAATCTAGGAGCATTTGTTAGGATATCCCATGATGTTTTAGTATCAAAATCAAAGAAAGCACAGCTATCACGAAGAGGGACAACACTAGCAGGTTTCTCCTATTTACTAAGAAGAGTGCAGGGCATTTTGCTCACATGTTGCAGGTACTTTTCTGGATTAATTCAAGAGAAAATGAACTGTTCCGGTCGCTGACTACAGAAGCTTGGCTTTTTATCTCAAGCTATAGTATTCCATATTTCCTATTTGACACAGAGAGCCATAAAGTTTAAAATATTAAGATTTCTTTGCAAGGGGGAGAAGAAAGTAGAGCTCACTACAGTGTCCCATGTTTCTTTAATTTCACAGCTGAATTACCAGAGACTTATTTAAAGAGGAAAGCCTACAAGAAAATTCAGACCTACTGGAAACATATATATGTACACATAAATATGTTCAACCCTTTGGGTGTTATTAGAGTGGAAGTAACATCTAGTATATGCTGAAGCTCTGTGTAATGAAGAAAGAGGGTCATGCATTTTTTAAAAGGAAATGACAGAGGGTATTTCATCACTGCAGAACCATGTAGTTTTACCTAAGGTAGTTTTCAAATAGCTAAGTTAACTGGTGGTAGCAGAGAGCTCAGAACACACTGAGAAAACTGTGAGCTTTTGCCTTTTTTAAAAGGCGCGGTGGGAGGAGTTGCAGCCCACAGTGAACTCCCCGTGACTGACATCTGAGCCAGCTGATTCTGCTAGATCTACTTATGACAGAACAGGCAATGCAGACATATTGAGAATTTGCAGGCCAAGCAAAACTTTAGGTACTTGAAGGCTTAAAATATTTGATTCTTTGACCACCAGTCTGAAGCAGAGATTACTTGCATGTTGGGTTTTTTTTGACAGACAGTGTCTTAACAGATGGGACTGGAGTTTTTAAGTATATGAAAGCAAGTAGTGGACAAGGTTTGGGTACCAGACAACTCATTCAATACTTTTGAAGACACCATAATGATAAAGGCAGCATTTAGCTTGTTCAAAGTCCTGGAAATTATGGACAGGATTGATTGTAATGAAAGAAATTTGCTTAAAGCGTCAAAGAATAGGTTGATTCCTATCTGTACTGTTTTGAAGTTCACCACTAATCCAAGATGATTATCTTCTATCAGCTTCAAAGGATGTATTTGCCATGGTTCCTGGGGATGAGCATTTTTCTGAGGTAATTTGTCCATAAACGTGCTGACTGGTGATAAGAATCACCATTCAATTAGCACACATGAGGGCTTATTTCAATGTAACAGGCAGGATAACACCCATTCCTATGACACAGTGACAAGACAGACAATAGGTGATCTGTCAAGGGCACTACACTGGTTATGACATCTAGGAACACACACAGCCCTAACAACCTCCCAGAGACCCTTGCATGCTCTCCTTGTATGTTCATCACCCCTGAGTTGTGGGTGGGCTTTTTCTGGCAAGTGTATCATGTATTATAATCACACAGCTATGACAGTGTGAGAGGTATACTGGGAAAAAAATCAGTAGTTGTCTCTCAAGGTTGATTTCTAGTGTGCTATATGCTGCCTCATTACATTTGTGAATACACTGCAATGAGTTGTGATCCAGGAGTGTACTAGCAAGAGACAGACTCCAGAATAGTTCATGCAGAAGAAGGAAAGGGTATGTCTCCGTGAGAGTTTTGCCAGGTCCTGAATCACTCATTTGGTGCTTCCGAGTGGCAAACACAGTCCAAAAGTTGCCTGACTGCAACACTGTGGCTCTGAGCCCCAGCTGGTACATCAGGCTTGCTTATGGTGCTCACTATACCCATGGGACTTCTGCTGGTCTGGCCATGCTGTTTTTCTGTCTGCCTGTGTGACCTACACTTATTTTCCTGCTTAATGTGTTAATATCTGATTAGGTCCTGGTTCTGCCCCTCCTCCTTGCTCTTGAAGTATTGTTACGCCTTAACTAAATCCAGATGACTAGAGTTAAATGTTCTCATCCTGCCAATAATGATTTTATTTTACTCAGGGAGGAGCTCTCTATCTGTATCTGGGTCAGTATTATGCTTAGCTTCCAGTGTTAATTTTCATGCTAAATATTCTTAATTTGTTCCTCCTCTATAAGCAGCTCCTTGATCCAGTAAATCTTCTTGTCCCTCCTACAGTGTCTAGTTTTGAATTGTCATGATTCAGTGAATCTGCAGAGAAACTATTTTAATTATCCTCTCTTTCTTTCTTTCTGTCTTTCGTTAGGATGTCCAAGCCTCCTGCAGAGGGAACATTCCTATATTCCTTTGGCTCCTCTGAGGCAATTAGAAATTTTTCATGTCAAGTTATCTTTCTGTCTCCCAAATCACACTGGATCAGCACTTCTCAGTGCTGCAAGGTTGGTTTCTGCAGAGTGGCTTCAGCTGCAGGGGAAGGAAGACACAAGCTCAGGGAAGACTGCCAGAGGAAAGGGATATGTAGCCTTATTTATGTAAGACTTGGCAAAGCCAAAGAAAGGCCTGATCTGCTGCATCACTCACTGGTCTTCAAGTACCACAGATTTTAGCTTACAGAATCACAGAATGCTAGGGGTTGGAAGGGACCTCCAAAGATCATCCAGTCCAATCCCCCTGCCGCAGCAGGACAACCTAGGGCAGTTCATACGGGAATGTATCCAGTCAGGTTGGAATGTCTCCAGAGAAGGAGACTCCACAGCCTCTCTGGGCAGCCAGGCCCAGTGCTCTGTCACTCTCACAGTGAAAAAGTTCTTCCTTATGTTCACCCGGAACCTCCTATGTTCCAGCTTGCACCCGTTCCCCCTTGTCCTGTCACTGGACATCACTGAGAAGAGCCTGGCTCCATCCTCCTGACCCTCACCCTTTACATATTTATAAACATTAATGAGGTCACCCCTCAGTGTCCTCTTCTCCAAGCTAAAGAGACCCAGCTACCTCAGAGATGTTCCACTCCCTTAATCATCTTAGTGGCTCTGTGATGGACTCTTTCAAGCAGTTCCCTGTCCTTCTAGAACTGAGGGGCCCAGAACTGGACACAATACTCCAGATGTAGCCTCACCAAGGCAGAATAGAGGGGGAGGAGAACCTCTCTTGACCTACTAACCACCCCCCTTCTAATGCACCCCAGAATGCCATTGGCCTTCTTGGCCACAAAAGCACATTGCTGGCTCATGGCCATCCTTCTGTCCACCAGGACCCCCAGGTCCCTTTCCCCTTCTGTGTTCTCCAGTAAGTCAGACCCCAGCCTATACTGATCCATGGGGTTGTTCTTTCCCAGATGCAGACTCCACACTTGGCCTTGTTGTATTTCACTAAGCTTCTCCCACCCCTACTCTCCTGTCCGGGTCTGGCTGAATGGCAGCACAACCCTGAGGGGAACCAAAGATGGACTCTGCATGATCCAATGTGAATCAAGCAGAAGCCGTTTTATTTTGTTTACTATCCCTTTATATACACTCGGACCATGCGCCTATCACACGCTTTCTGATTGGTTAAAGTCCCTTTAATATGGGGCAGTCATGAACCTCGGCAACACTCCCATTGGTCCATTTACTTCCTGGTAATGTCCCTTTCACGTAATCCAGATGTGGGGCCACCTCACCTTCCTGTTGTGCCTTCTGGTGTCCCTTCCGGTGTTCACGCCTGGAAACCATTGATGTTCTTCCTGTTTTGTGCTCCTTGAGATGACTTTTGGTATGTGGCTGCGTGTTTAATCAAAGGCTATCAAATGGCTGGTTCACTATGTGTCATCGTTCTCTAAATACAACCCAACACAACCCTCTGGTGTGTCAGCCACCCCTCCCAGTTTTGTGTCATCAGCAAACTTGCTGAGGGTGCACTCTGTTCCCTCATCCAGGTTGTTGATGAAGCTTGAACCAATGCAATAAGAAAAATCATGTTTACAAAATTTGTAGTTGATAACTGTTTGGTTTTTTTTTGTTTCTGAACCTCACCACACTTTTGGGGTGAGTGGTGGGCATGAGGAGGAGGATGGGGAATTGTCCAGATCCCAAGCATGTATTGAACCCTGCACAAAAAGCACAGTTGTCTTTGCTCAATTTTGAATAGCCCTGAAAACATGTTGCTGGGCATCCCTAGACCTGGGAAGAAAAGATCACAAACTTTACAAACAGTTAGGACTTTGCTTCATGCTTTTACTAACAAGGCAATTGCTTAGACGGCAGCTCAAGTATTAGTGCAGTTAGTTAAAAAAAAAAATTACAAAAGCCTGGATAAAATACTTCCCTCTCAGGCTCAGCACTGTCAGTCATCCTTTCAGGCTTCAGAAGTTCCCCGGTGCTCTTTGTTCGGCAAGAGGCTTACTGGAACCACCACATACTGTGTAAAACTACCAGGAAATCCTTTATCAGTACATCCTTTTGAAATTGTCATTGAACTGTATGGACTTAAAGAGTGATAAGCATTAATAATAACGTGTTCTTTTTATCCATGTGTCTCTCAGTTTAGTCTCAGTTGGCTTTATCTTGAACTCAGGATTTACAGTTTGAGCTAATCTGCTGCAACTCACCCCTTGTCCTTGCCCTTTAAAAAGTGGTGCTTAACCCACCACATATGGATACATATGGTAGAAAATTATTAAACCAGTTCTTACCCAAGTCAGAAGTCTATGCTTTTTGTACGTAACTTGGACTTCTTTTGGCAAGTGCATGAGCTGCCTGTATACTATGGCCCACTTACATAAGCCCCAAAAGCAGCACAGATAGTGAGAGTGCTCAGTTTTCTGTGTTTCGGTGTTGGGTTTTGTGGGTTTTTGAAGGGTGATTCTAAGCTTTATATTCATAAAACAGAGGTGGGAAGCAAAGATCTGACCTGTTTCTATATCCATGGGCAATTCTGATCTTAGCATCACCCACTCTTAAGAACATGGATATAGCCACATTCAGCCATACAAGCAGAACAGGATCCAGAAGGATCAGCTGAACTTTTCAGTAGAAAACCTACTGCTCACTGTCCAACACAGCTTCATATCCCAGTGGGTTTATCTTCTCTTTTGCAGAAAGCCCAACGAATTGAACCAGCATCCAAATACAAGCATGTGGAAACCATCTTGTAAAGAGAATTTAATCTACAGACCAAAGGCTTGTCTCTACATGGTGCAAAGAATTTGGGTGTGTTTCAGCTATACATTCCCTGCCATCCACTGGGGATGGCTTTGAGGCAGCTGCCAAGTGATGACACAGAAAGGGAGATGTAGTTCCTGCTCCTGGAGCTAATAATAGGTAATATATGGGCTAATCTGAAATATGAGTGTAGACTTAGCCAGGATATGCTAATCAAGTGAAATCACTCTGCCAAAGATCTTACAATTTTCAGCAAGGCAGATTGGTTAAATTAGCTAAAGAACACAATGGTATAAGTGCAATATTAGGCAACTAAATCCTGAATCTTCAGAACTTTTCATCTGTCTTCTATATACAGAAGCAACTGAAATCTATAAAACTTAACAATGCCCCAAAATTCTGTGGATACCCTGACACTCCAAAGCAGCTAAGCACCCAGTTCACAATAAATCCTGCTAGGTGTTAGGCTACCTCCAGCTGTCCTTCCACTTACCTTACCAAAAGTCTTTCTCCAAATACATGATAGAAGCTCTGTCAGAAAACACAGGGGCTGTAAAAAAGGTAAATAAGGCTGTATAATAATAATTCTGGGAGAGTGGTTAATAGAGAGCATCTGTCATTTGTTTAATTGCTGGCCCAGTGATAAACTGTGACAAATTTATTGGTGCCCAATGTGGGGCACAGCTCATCAGCTTGAGCCCAGGTTCAAACTCAGACTAATTGCCTGCATAGTTTGAATTCCAGCTTTGGTAGGAGGAGACTTGGTTTGAGCTCGGTTTGGTAGCTCGGTTGAGAGTATATCAGATTTTTTTCTTTTTGAGAGCCCCAAAGGGGCCATGGAGAGTAACCACAGAGTGGCTGTGGACTCAGTTGTGTGAGACTGTTACCACCTATTTAAAAGCATGCTGCTATTGATATGTGTGTTTGATATGTTATGTCAATGCTGTCCCCCATAATGTATGCAGGGTTTGCAGTGGGTTTGTGTTTGTTTTTCCTTGCACTTACCTAGTGTTTTCTTAATTTTGAGAACTGACAGAGAGTTATCAGTGTGATACTTTGCATTGATGAGATTTATATCTTTGTATTTTGTAAAGTGGTACATGATGTGATCCCCTGGCACCACTGAGTGAACTGTTATTTGCCGGGTCCTACCTAGGGAAATTATACCTCTTACTTTTCTGTTGAGCTGAGTCCACCCAATTTTGGTCAAAATAGCCTTATTTTATTAGTTGTGTTGTTTGTTTGGTTTTTTTTTCTGAATGTACTGTTGCATTTTAGAGAAATTTTATCTGGATTGTGGAAGTATATGATAACCACCCCAACTCCTATCGTGAGCACTACCACTCCTATCAGGAGTATGGTAAACCATATTATGGTAAACCATAAAACCAACAGTTATTCAATAGTTTGATATAACATAGATTTGCTGCAAGTCTATCAAAAAAGGGACACCTTTGGCTCTTCCATTTGGCAGAGTAATTGATAGCAATAGCATGTTATCTTCTCCTGCACTGCTCAGCAGCAGAAGATGCTGAGTGGTGCCGAGGAATGGATGACTCTTCCTTGGCCATGAACTCTCTGTGCACTCAGAGTGAACCATTCTCTCTCCAGACATTCTGCCCTGGCTGACACCACTGAGAGTCTCGTCTAAGTCAGATAGCTCTTCAATCAGCTGCTTCTCCATTTACCTTCATGGATTTCCTGTCCAGGTCTCCTTTCCTGTCTCTCTGTCTGCTCCCACTATCTTGCCTCTCTCTGTTCATCCCACCCAATCTTCTCCTCCCAGCTACTGCAACCAAGCTTTTGCACATTTTCCCTTGGTACTCATTCCCAGTTTCTATTCTTCATCTAGGGTCCCCCCTTCCAGCTCTCTTGTCCTGTTTTTGACAGGGAGGTCCCAGTTAATCAGATTAATTTCTCATTACCCTCTTGCTCCTGTTTTTATACTTACACAGGTTGTTCTGATCTTGCCACCTCATTGATTCCCAGTCCAGCTCATCCTTATGTCATTCTCCCATACTCTTTAACAGTCCAGCTCCAGACGATAACTCTCTTCCACCAATCCTTTGTCACAGTTATTTTGCCTCACGCAGGTCCTGTTACTACCCTCCTCTGCACAGTCCTCTTGCCTAAAATTATCCTCACCTTCATCTCTCGTCTCTCTTAGCATTCACATCACTGACCCTGAGGTGTGCAAGAAACCACACTAGTGGTTTGAGAGAGACAGACTTCATGCTCTCAAAAATTGCATGAAAAAACCAGCTTCTTCCTTCCAGCCCTTCCTTTGAATAGGCAGAATATAGAGGAGCTGGATGTGAACCATCAACAAGGACTTGCTGACTAATTTTATTCCTTAGGAAGGTGATCATGAGGACAGTAAAAGGGCTGATATAGTAGCTTATTTCCTTGCCAAGTCTCCTATTCCTGCTCTACAGTGTAAAGACACTGGATATTCTCAAAGATTAGCAGAGTTTTAATATGGATAAAACCAACATTTTTTTTCCTAGTTTCATTCTTGGCAACAGCTGAATAAAGGTGATTATAATTATAAAAAGCAGCCAGAAGGAGATACCAGCATAGAAAATGTCATCTTGAACAGTCAAATTAAAAAACATTTGTATTAGTATCTGAAAACATGGGAAATGTTCTTACAAGAGGAGGTGTCATCCAAACCTAATTATAGATTATGTTTCCATTCCTGATGTAATATAATTTAAATTCATTATCCATCTGTAGTGAGAGAAGGGAAGCATTTTAATGCATATGTCACATCTAGCACTGTTGAGTTCAAAAGCTGTGGTAGATAACAATGGATTAGAGGTCAGAGACATACCACAAAATGGAGTTACTTATTATCAATTTGGTGGAAAAAACACCTTGAAAATCTTCAGAGAACTTCCTTTAATAGTAAAAATCTTCAAATAATGTCATTAATTCTCGATATAGACTCTAATTTGGTAAATACTCTTCAGATTTTTTTTTTTTTTTGTAAATTGGTAGAGTTGTGTGTGGTTGCAATATGACTATCTAAAAAATAGTGTAAATAGATCCTTGAATTCCTCAGGGTGATGGGCAGATATATTATTTTAAGTGTAAGACAGGTGACTCTCTTAGCCAAACTATGCGGTTTAGGTAACTTGGATGCTCAGTGCAAGCATCAGGTCTTTGCTGAGATATATAAATAGTGTTACATTATTTCTCACTCTCATACACACATTCTTTTGAACTGAATAGTCCAACTGTTGAAGCCTATTACACTTTCCATTACAAATTATTTTAGAGAGCATAACATTTAGGTACTTTTAAAACTGGATGAATGCACTAAAAGTGTCAGTACATTTGCATAAGCTCAACTATTGTTTTGTTGAGGTTTTTTTTCAGCTATTTCAGCTAAGAAGCTTTTGTTCTTTTGTTTTCTTGTCTCCCTAACCCTTTTCTTAGCTCTCCCGCAGTATCAGTTTCATGAGCTGGTTTAAAGCATTAACATGAAAATCAGAGTGGACTATAACCATGTGCACACCCCTTGGAGATTTTGTGACTTTCGTAATGAATTTGAGTATCAGAATGTGCTACGTATAGTCCTGCATAAAAGAAGACTTTTTTTTTCTTTGCAAAAGTCTTTTCTATACAGGTGCACAAACACACATAGACACAAAATTTAATTTCTTCTATACAACACTCAACTAGTGCTCTCCGTGAAAATCTGTAGGACACACAGGTCATAGGAATTGACTTAAATTCTGTTGTAGATACACTTACATCAGTAGTACAATGCTGATTTGCACTAATTAGGCATCTGACTCAATACTACAAAGAAAACAGGAAAACTCATCTGGAAAGATGACAACAACAACAACAAAACTCAGTGGCTGGTAGCACCCTTCTTAGTATCATAACAGCACCTTAAAATAGGTATTTATCTGTTTCTGCAAAATAATGTTTTTAGATCTGAGATTTCATTACCCAGTGCAAATAAAAATATCAGAATTAGTAGCTGTCAAGTAACGATCTAAATAAAAACACATGATTAATTTGACACAGATTTCCATCAGAAACGATTGTCAGACCTCAAATGATACCAGACAAGTAAGGATTTGATAAAATAAAGGGGGAAGGCAGCCAAGCCCTTGTCAGTTTAATCAAATACAAGATGAGGTGAAAGACGCAATATGAGCTCCTTGCTGCTCAATTACTGTTGATGTTCTGTTAAATGAGTTGACTGCTGCCTTATTTACATAAGAAAATCTGCATGCATGCTTCACTTAGCCTCAGCCAGGCCTTAATTGAGAATTTATGGTTGAGTTTGCAGTATAGGCAAAGAACTTGAACACTAATTCTAAGTGCAACCGTTGGCCTGAATTCAATCATATTCATGACAATGATGAGCAGTGTCCATGCATGAAAAAAACCTGTAACAAGCAATTCTTTAACTTGAAATTAGACTAGGAGTTGCCAAAAGTTTGAAGTCAGGCTTGAATGCACTTGGATTTCTTGTATGTATGTATAAAACAAAATTGTATTTTCCCCTGGCTTTTCTCTGGCTCATATGTATGTTATGTGCAGAAAGTTTCTTTAAATTGAGTCAATCCTTCTTTCTGGAAATGGTCAACTCAGCCACACTTGTCAAAAAGAAGGTTTTCCACTACTCTCTGAAGTGTCACATAGTTACCCTTCTCTGATTCTGTGTTTTGTATATATGTAGGGATTTTTTTCCCAAAGAATAGTAGAAGGAGGACTATTTATATCACAGTGGACTGTCACATGCTCAGGAAGTTCTGTAATCATGTTGATAGCTGAAGTATGGGTCATTTGGGTTCAGTTCTCTGCCCTGACAGCCTTTCCTGGGTGATCTTTGGTAAAATATTTAAGACCCAGCACCCCACTACCCTCCCCAAAGTAGATAACTTTGAGGACAAGCACCAAAATGGAAACAAAATTTTTAGGTTTTAAATATGTATAAAAATCTGTTCCTTAAGCAACTTATTGGAGGAATTCATGTTGAAATTAAGACATTTAAACTTAGTTTTGTATATGTAAGTATTTATCAGTGGGCCAAGTGGTTAATGGCCCAGCCGCTGTTATCGTTGAGGGTAACCAGACCGATTTTCAGCTCCCCTGAAGTAGTTGTTTAACAACTGAGCTGCACCCTCCGGACTGTGCTGGTGAGGGACTGGATTCAGTTTCCTAAGCAGAGGCTGAAATGTTGATGACATTTTTGACTGTAAGAGTTTTTCCATGACAAGTTTTCAGTGACTAAGAGTCGCAAAATGGGGACCACATATGTGATACCTGGGTTGCAGGCATAACACAAAACAGGACCATGGTGTAGAAGAAATACTTTGAAGCACTGGTTGACATGGCTTTTTATTCTGTGACTGGATACCCAACACCCACTAGGAGGCCAAGGTGAAGAACACACCTGTAAATATGACACAGAGTTGTTTTTTGGAAATTACTGAAGTAAATGAGATCAAATGGGAGAGCAGAGAATATAATAGTGGAGAACAGATTCTTAGTAGTTAGGGTTAAGTTATTGGACTTCCTGGGTATTCCAATTTTTACACTCAGTGGTACCATTTTTCTTAGCAAATTTACCATATATGGTTACAGATTTTAGTGTTCCTTACCAGCTGAGACTAACACTGAGTCTACAAACTTTTCCTAGTAAGCCTGACAGGTTGCTCACTAGAATCTGATTCTTTGATCAGCAGCTTGTTACAGCCTTAAGAAAAACGTGTCTTACTTCATCTACTCCCCATATCATCTCGCCCCATGCAGCAGTCCATGTTTCTGTGCCAATTACTGGGACAATCTGTTCTGAGCATATTAGTAGAGATGCTACGGCCCCTCAAAGGCTTAGGTACCACAGGAAACCTCCAGGCACTTGCTGAGCACAGGTGTTCTCTACAATGACTATTTGCTTGTAACAATCAAATGGAGCAGTGGGAGGAAGAAACAGTGGATCAAAGCTGCCTTGCATGATTCCAGAAGGTCAGGATTACCTTCCCCAATGAATGGCTGACACGTGTCTGGAATAATAATGTCACATGTAGAAAGACAATGAGGTATTGGCATTTTAGAACTATTTAATTAAGGTTTTCTATTTGCATTGAGCTGATTGTGTTCTGTATGACAGTCAGGGAAGAAATACAGAAACAAGTCCTTTCCTCATCCCAGCAAACTTTTATCAAAGAAATACACAGGTTGGACCTTAATGATTTCCCCATCTCTGGGGATACATTACATTATCACTGGAGATACTTCAGCTCTGGAATACCTTACTTGGATATCCACGTTACTCACTCTTGAATGAGGAAGCTGCCATCTTAAAGGGCTGTATTCGACCTTGGCATTGCAAGCTCCACATCAGAGAAACTTCCATATTAATTCAAAAATCCCTCATTTAGTGGGAAGTACCTAGGGTTGTGCTTTAATTTTTTGCTCATCTATCCTTACTGAGCCTTCCATGCCTAGCTATCAGTTATTTTCAGAATTTAATCAATGCTAGAAAAATCCTTACACTCATACAGAGACAGACAGGCTTTCTGTAATAAATTTCTAGGTCCTGGTTATTGAGACAGGCAATGTCAGTGCTGAGGTTTTGACACGCAGAGCACATGGTACAGAATCCAACCTGGCATAGCTCATGCCACCCACACTGACAGTTGTGAATCTCACAGCAGCACTGCATTAACAGAACAGAACAGAAATCCTAATACTATCACAGCCTCTCTGGCGAGATTCACTGAATCACACTGATACCTCAGCTTGCATCTAGGAACAATACTGCTGGTTTGGGGGAGCATTGCATCCACCTGGTTAATATTTACTCAGGTTTTGTAATCAACTCATCTGTCTCTGCACTCATGGCATAGACTTTCCTTCCAGCAGCTGAATTTCATACAGTTTTCAGATCCAGTTGCAATAGGTCTAAACACAATTGGTTCCCTCAGCAGCACAAAGAAATATGCCTTAACATTGAAGGGGTACCAAACACAAACCTCTCAGGCAAATACTGTGTTCCAGAGCATGAGGACCTCCTCTAGAGTTTTCTTTCTTTAGAGCTTCATCAACATCCAATGATGGAAACAGAAATTTCACATTTCAGCTACAAATTTATAAAAGACAAACTGTACCTTGGAACAATTTCCCAGGATGTGGTGTGTCAGAAGAAGGAAGCACACACACCAAAAAATCACTGTCCCTTTCTTTTAATTCTAAGATTTATACTCCTATAAAACTTAATCCTATAATATCAGCTCAGCACTCACCTGGATATAGCTTAGGAATCTAACACCATACAACAGCAGCCCCCTGCCTTCGATCTTCAAAGGGGTGAAAAATGCAAATACTTTGTACCAGATTATTATGGGGTTTCCTAGAGTTCAATATATTAACACAGTTCACTCTATTTAGTAGTGAATATATTTCCTCTTTAGGAAGTTTGTATTCAGCAGTGCAGGAGAGAATGTGAGAAATAATCCCAGTCCTGTCAGGCAATTAAAGCAGTATTATTCCTTGCAATATTAGATTTTAATTTACTGTATGAATACCTACACTGTTAAGTCAAATATTTTTATGGAAAAAATCAGTGAGGCACCACACAATAATGTTAAAACCTTCCACCTCCCATGTCTTTTTCAATATGAGAGCATTATGGTCGGGAACACAAACAATGTATTTCAATATTTAAACTGAAATTTAGGCAGTGAGATGTATTTTACTTAAACTTATAGATTAATTAATCATTTAACGAGGGCTATTTTAATGGTAGAATTTATAAAAGACAAAGTTAAAGTTAAATGTTATTTTTATTTTCAGTTTCCCAGCTTTCTATGCCTTTATTTCCACTCAGTCATTTGTAACATTTTGAAAATTGAATTATGAGCTGGAATTTTCCAGTGTTGTTTACAGCTCAGCAGCAATTATGGGGAGGAGTGAAGATATGAGTAAAATTGGTTTAGATGCTTATGAATTCAGACCAAAACAAACTTCATTCTTCAGCCTGGATACTGATCTGAAATCTTTCATGGAAATGATTTTTAAAAAGCTGAATATGTTTTGTTCTAACTTGACTTAGGATTTCGTAAGTAGGTTCCTTTAATGACTTGGGAGTTTTATGGTTATAAACATGAAAATATTTTTTTCATAGATGCACAGTATACTTTTGTACAAGGTTTATTTTTAAAAATTGATTTTCACTCTGTTTCAACAATGTGCAGAAGTAAATGCAACTGGAATTTTCTCATTATATGGTCATGTATCAAAAATACAAATTTGTCTAACCGAAGTTTTTAGTGAGAACATATCAATTGTGACATTTCTTTTCTGTCAGAGAATCTTCCTCTCATACTGGTGAGAGTTCCCGGTTTAGGGGAGACAAAGGCTGTAATTAGCCTCATTAGACAATATCTTTCTCCAGTGTCTATATCTAAATGTGTGAGCCTCAGCTTTCTCTAGCCAGTAGAAAGAAACGTTGCTGCTAAAGCATGAGTCAGATAGTCCAAAAAGAGATGTGTAAAAACACCAAATTCTCATCATCAGTTAAAAAAGGAGGTCAAGTGCTACTATGTGAGATGGAGAGGTTTAAATGATATGTGTCTGGTTTGGGTTGGATACATCTTCCAAAGATATTTTCTGTCATTGTCTGAAAATCTATTTGAGAAACGGAGCAGCAAGGGTCCAAGTCCCTGTTTCAATAAACATTGTGTATGTACAAACAGGAACAGACTGACTAATCCTAAACCTGCTGTATATGAACAATGCTTACATGGGCTAGGGAAGGATGAAGTTCAGACAGAACATGTATGCAGAGCAATATTCATTGCTTTGAAGGATGGTGAACTCTCTGCTTCTCTTGGCCACAAAGCACATTACGTTTGCATGAGAAGTGATGGAAATCCTCCCTGATCCTTGAAAGAGAGAAGAGGGAAGAATAGGATTGATATAATATAAATTCAGTTGAGGTGCTGTGAACATGATTTCTGACTGCTAGTGATATATTGCAAGACACTGGGAAAGGATTCAGGGATGGCTTTTCAGCTGCTGACTTCCCTTTGTGACATTTATGTTGAAGTTCTGTACATCAGGGTAGTTCCCTGCTGTGCTTAGTTATTTTTGAAAATGTGGCTACAACTCTTGGAGGCTAAATAAAGTTTGAATTTCCTGAAAACATGGTACCTACTCTCACACATAAAGAAAGAAGACCTACAAAATTGATATGTCTGTTGTAACTTTGATAACTGGGAAGATACTAGAACAGATTGCTAAAGAACCAGTAGATAAGAAACTAGAGCAAAATGCAATACTTAAAAATGTCCAATGTGGAACTATCAAAAGTAAATAAAGTCAAACCTATCTGTTTTCCTTCTCTGACCCATGATCTTCCTTAGCAGAGGGAGGAGAAACAGCAAATGTGAAGTATTCTGACTTTATTAAGCTTTTCGACATTTTATATCAGCAAAGTAAGGAATTACAGTCACTGTGTGTGGATGTGTAACTGGCTGAAAAATGGCACTTGGGAGTGATTTTCAATACTTTTTCTATCAAACAAGGAGGGTATTTTGGTTAGGGCACCTCTGAAATCTGCTTTGGTCCCAGTTCTGGACAATCTTTTTATTTGTGGCTTGGATGAGGAAATACAGCACAAGTACAAATGTTCTTGGATGACAGGCTGAGAAGGTTGCATGTACCTTGGAGGAAAGGATCAAAATTCACAACCATCCTGCTAAACTGCAGCAAGTGTTTGAACCATGAGGCTGAAATTCAATAAAGACAAGTGCCATGAATAATAATGTCTGTGGAGGAAACCTGAAGTGCACAAACACAAATGGGAGAATAACTGGAGGAACAGCAGTACAGTAGGAGAGGTCCAAGGTTATCATGGCTCACAAACTGTGTATGAGTCAACAAGATAATGTGGTTGCACAAAAGGCAAATCTCATTCTGGGCTATATTAACAGCATGACAAGGGAAGTAATTACTTTGCTGTACTAAGCAGTGGTGAGACCTCAGCTGGTGTACTCTCCCTAGTCTGAGAACAAGCATTAAGATAGATGTAGATAAATTGGACAGTCTCTGAAGGAGACAAAAAAGACAAGGCATAGAAAGAACAGCTTATATAAAAAATGCTGGGAGAATTCTATTAATCCAGTAAAAAGAAGATCAAGTGGAAACATGAATATATATGAACTGGAATTAATTAAAGAGGGTGATGGCCATTTTTTCTCCACATTCTGTATGTGGGTGTTGTAAAGGATGCTGACTTAATTAAAACCAAAATATTTCAGGCAGAATTTTCAATACAATGTTATAGGACAAAAAATAGGAAAAATGTCTAATTATCAGATTAGTGATGTCCTGGAACAGATGCTCAGGTAAACTACTGGTTCTCCTGTGCTGTCCAATGAAAAATACTGGACAACATCTCTTAAATACTGTTTAGATCTCTATTTTTGTGGTTTGTAGAGAAAAGACAAGTAAGTGATCACTCAGCATTCTGCCCTTCTTATGGTTCTATGAAAATATTACTTACAAGACAATTATTAAAATATAATATATAATTAGCCCATATGCTTTGGTTATCCACCTGAAAAAGAGCATGGAGAATTTGTCATAACACAAAAAAGGTTATTTGAAAATTCTGTAAAGTTTGTAATTTAGAATGTTAGAATAAGATTATTGTAAGGAAATGTCAGTGAAAAACAAAACCAAAACTTCCAAAGAATAGATTGTCTTTTCAAGTAGAAATGTCACAAAAAAAAAAAATTTGAAATTTTAACAAAAAATGAAGACTTTGATAGTAATGGAATCTTTCCTGAAACATTCAGTGGAGCTGAAAGTACAGTTTAGAAAAATTTCATCTGAAATAATTTTGAACAGTTCTGTTAGTAGTGGTAAAGCCATTAGTATTTGCAACCATGATCCTATGGGGCAACTATTTTATCCTGTTTCTGACCTTGATGCCTTTGAATTAACTTTCTGTTCTTTGTTCTGAATATTCAAACTCTTTTTCTTAGATTGCTTTAGCTTTTACCTGATACTACCCCAAATAATTCTCCCTCTGAATGGCAAAGGGAAATTAAAGAAGACTAGTTCAGACAAGCAGGTAACAAGAAATCGGGGAACATTTCCACAATGGCATCTTCGTGAAAGCACTCAGAAATCTGTCCTTCATGTCACAAAACAATCCATCGTTGCTGGCAGAAATTATAATGTTGAGGCAGGCAGCCTTGTGGTGTAATGTATTGTTCAGGGGCTGTAACACTCACTCACTAGTACAGCTGCTATCACTACCCCTGTGTTGGCATTTTCATTATACTCCTCCTCATGCATGAGTTAGAAACTACGTTGAACTTGGATCTTGTTTTAAATGCATATTCTTTCTGAGTTAAATTTAACAGTGAAATTTCCAAACTGAGCCTGGGTACAAAGTGGGGTCTGTTACTCATTCTTCAGACTCAGACTACTTGTCTGAAAACAAGATGTTATAGGGCACTTCACTAGAACACCTGCAACTCACTGACAGCATCTGAAACCCTCTGAGCACCTTCCCTCCTTCTCCCAATCCCTCACACCTCTTCCACTGAGACTGACAGTCTCTCAGGAGTTAAGTTAATACATTAAAGATTGAAGTCACAGAAAATCAATGAAACTAAGCTTAGGAAAGGTGGTTGCTAACCAAAGGAATTCAACTCTTTCTATATTTGAAAGTAATTTAGGAACAACAGAATGGTTAAGGGTGGCGAAAAAAAAAAATGTTGGGGAAAGGATCAAGATGCTGTGCTTTGAGTCACAGAGTAATGGAGCCAGAAGACATGAGTTATAGTCTTACTTATAGTGTTAGGATAATTATCTAGCTTTTACATCTTTTACAATCTCACTACTGTCTTTATAATCTCAAATGAATCGCTTCACTCTTCCGCAGTACTTCCCTGGTAAATTATTTGTGGTAGAGATAATTTTTCTGATATTTTATCACAGTCCCTGCTATAATGGCTCTCGGCTCATTAAGAGATCTTTTGGTGCTCCCGCAATATGAATAAATATGTTTGAATATATGAATATATTTTGATGTTCATATAAATATATGAATAAAGCTTTATCCCATCAGAGTTACACTGGCTTGAAGTGGAGTAATGCATGAGTGACTCAATCAGAGACTTATTGCTAGCTTGTTTTAACAGCTTCTAATTTGTGCCAGCCCTGTGAGAGGCAGTATTATTGTTCCCATTTTTCTTGTGTCTCTTGTTACACTTGGAGAACCAAGGGATTGATGGATACTAAGGGAAATCTCTAGGTTGACCAAAGTTATTCAAGACAGAAAAAACACTGAGCTCTTAATATGTTAGTGTTTACCCACTGAACCCTCTTTTTCTCTGGCATTTGGAGAACGATAGCAGATGTGACCAGGAAAATAGTCCCCAAATAGGAAATAAGCAAAAACTTGCTACCTCAATTCTTCATCTGGATCCATATTCTGACACTGTAGGGACTGAGTTTCTTTTGTGTGACCAACCACTAGCATGTTATAAGTATTATTGAAAAGTAAATAATAATAGTATGATAGAGAAAGGCCTCCCCTGCAGCCATCAGTAACTTTCAGCTGTGTTTCAGCTGTTGTCCAACTAGAAAAAAATAATAAAGTTAGCCCAGATGCTGGCAATATTTATTTGTGTAATTATATTCCTCTCTGACCAGCTCACAAAATGAATGAGAATAGGTCACAGTTGCTCAACACCTTGAAAGGATTTCTTCAGCTTTGAGAATCTATCCTAAAGGACAATCAAATATTTATGCACAACTCCTATTTAGGTTGCATCAGAATATGAAAACTACCCAGAAAACTACTCACTTAAGCCCATTATTATTCAGGTGAGTTTTTAAAACTTGTTCTTCACTTTAAATAGATCATGGAATCACAGAATAGTTTCAGTTGGAAGGGACCTCGAAGATCATCTAGTCCCAACACCCCTGCCACTGGCAGGGTCACCTCCCCCTAGACCAGGTACCATCCAACCTGACCTTGAACACTGCCAGGGAGGGGGGAGCCACAGCTTCTCTGGGCAACCTGGGCCAGTATCTCACCACCCTCATAGGAAAGAATTTATTCCTAATAGATAATCTATACCTACCCTCTATCAGTTTGAAACCTTTTCCCCTTATTCTATCATGCCCTTGTAAAAAGTTCCTCTCCAGTTATCTTGTAGGCCCCTTCAGGTACTAGAAGGCTGCTATGAGGTCTCACTGGAGCCTTCTCTTCTCCAGGCTGAACAACACCAACCATCTCAGCCTGATCTTCATAGCAGAGGTGCTCCAGCCCTCTGATCAATTTTGTGGCCCTCCTCTGGACTCTCTCCAACAGCTCCATGTCCTTCTTACGCTTGGGGACTCCAGAACTGGACTCAGTACTCCAGATGGGGTCTTATGAGTGTGGAGTAGAGGGGGAGAATCCCCTCCCTTGACCTGCTAGTCATGCTTCTTTTGATGCAGCCCAGGATACCATTGGCTTTTTGAGCTGCAAGCACACACTGCTGGCTCATGTTGAGCTTCTCATCAACCAACACCCCTGTCCTTCTTAGGACTGTTCTCAGTCCATTCTCTACCCAGACTGTATTTGTGCTTGGGATTGCCCCAACCCATGTGCAGAACCTTGCACTCGGCCTTGTGAAGCTTTATGCAGTTTGCACAGGCCCACCTCTCCAGCCTGTCAAAGTCCCTCTGGATTGCATCCCTTCCTTCCAGCATGTTGACTGACCTACCACACTGCTTGGTGTCCGCAAACTTGCTCAGGGTGGACTCGATCCCACTGTCCATTTTGTCAACTAGGATGTTTATAGACATGTAGACAAATAGACTGATCTCAAAGGAATTTATATAGATACTCAAATGAAACAAGGTGCAAGAGGTGTGTTCTTGAATAAAGGGAACTGTTTTGTAAAATGGGCCTGTCTCAATAGTTACACTGAGTCTCTGTAGGCAGACTTTAACAACAAGTAAATAACTCCAATGTTTCAACCAAAAGGTCTTGTTCATGTTTAATTATGTATTAACAAATTAAGGTTCTATGAAAGCTGTATCTTAATTTTTGAAAATATAATTTACCATTTCTTTTCTTGGAAATGCTGTCCTACCAATTTGTACGTTTCTACAATATTTGCATTTTCACGTATCTGATATAGGAGAAAATATTAATTCTACTGGTTGAGTGATTAGGAATTTTAAACCATAAACCTTTTCCATGAAAAATTATTCCTGACCTCTATTCATTTTGAGAAACAATTCAGTCTTTAAGCCATGGCTGCTGCTAGCTGATAGCATAGATTCTTGTTATTACTGATTTTAATACATTCATGAAAACTGTAGCTACTCAACAATATTGTAAAAAATGACTCAAAATTTAAATCTACTGAAAAACAGTTTTATCTAGCTTTAAAAGAGGCATCTGAGGGTATTCATTCTGATTAAATAGCAGTTATTAAGCTTTTAGCAGTTTTACGGTTTAAAGAATTATAAAAATCCCAATAAACTAGTTCTCCTGGACCCATTTTAATATCAGCTAATCATGTATGATTAAGATGATAGATAGCATTTATCACCATAGTAGCTGGTGACAGTAGTTCTTACTGTATTCTGCATTTATAATATCTATCAAATACTTAGAAAATATGATGAGATAAATAGTGTATCATTACACATACTAAAACTTTATAAAGGTGCTTGACAATAGTATATTTCTCATGTCTCTAACACATGTGACTTATTTTCATGACTCACATTTGATATTTTCTGAAAGCCTGAGTTTTTAGAAACTTGGATTCTAAGGCAATGACATTTTTTATGCCAAAAATCAAACAAGCAGAAGTGTAAAGAAAACCTTAGAAACACAAACTTCATTATAAGAAAGCAAAAGTAATTAATTTTTTTATTATGAATGACTAATAATAAAATGTTTTTTCCTACAAATTAATGGTTTTGTGGCTTTAATAAGGACTTTGATATCCTTGATATTTTAAATAACATCTAAAAAAACAACAAAAAAATCTACTTATTTGTTCCTGTCTAGCATCCCATGTAGCTTCCAGGTAAGCACAGCTTAGCCAGTGTGTGTATTAAGGTGACTGAAGACACATTGTTCAGCTAAGTGAATATCTTGCATGCATTCAATTTTGGCCAGGTCCTGGGTAAATATTATGTTACAGTACACTACCAGGGCTCAAAATCTACAGAATGAAAGTATTTCATTTAGTATTTCAGTCTGTGCTTCTGTTCATGAGACGATATTAAAATATTTTAGAGACACTAGAGACAGAGAACGGTGTTTGAAGTGATTGATTTTTCTACGTATAGCAAAAACCAAAAGCAACTTTTAGCAACTGGAATTTTCCTCCAGAGTTTATTTGCACTTATATGTTTGGTCAAAGAAACGTCAGTACATATCTCACGACACTCAGCAGAATCCTCTCATCTTTGTGATTGAAGAGAGACGTCTAGACAATGGCCGTCTATTGTCATATATTTTTACATAAAGCACTGAAATTAATTCTTCCAGAGTTGGATTGGGTTGGTACAAGCATATTCCACAGCTGGTCTCAGAGGCAGACACACTAGTATAGATAACTCCATGCCAGATTTAATCTAAGTATATCTTTAGACCGTAATCACGATAACCACAGTAACCGCAGACATCAGTGCAGCCAGCAAAACTGCTGCCCAAGGAGCACTGAATGTGCTCACGAGGCTACTCCGTAAGCATCTGCATGCTGACACAGCTGGCTTGCCAAAGATGTGTCTGGGGGGTTTTGCCATGTGTGGCTCCTGCAGTATGGCTATATAAATACTGAGACACACATCATGGTAACAACTGGGTTATCCTACCACTGGTGTCTGACTGGGGAATCTGACAAGCATCTCACATTTATACTTATAGTTTAGAGTTAAAAACAACAACAACAGCAACCATCCAAATACTGCTGCATCCTTGTTCTCTTCATTGCATACGGCAGATGATGGTGTAGGGACATCCAAGTAAGAGAGGACCATGCTAGATCCATGACCAGGAGAAGAATAGCCAGGCAACCACAATACTGTGACCGTGATTGTGAGCTCTGATGAGTGTAAGAGGCTGTTTCAGGATCATACTTGCATGACACACTGCTTTCAAGTTGGAGTTGGCTTCTGCACATGTGGAGACACTAGCTAAGTCTGATGCTGGGTTTGGGAGCTCTGCAGTGTATTCTGCTGCTTGGATTCGTGCTTTCTGAGCACACTCAACCAAGCTTTAAGTTTTGCTTCTTCTGTTTCTCTGAGAGCAGAATTTTATGATTGTCCCTATCCTGAACTGGAATCAAGGCTTAGTTTCCAGTTTCAGCTAGTTATGGATACATGGAGATGCAGTCCTCTTGAAAACATCAGTCAACAGCTTCCATAGACAAGCATCTATAATAGAGTATTAATGGAAATTTAAAACTCGCATGAATCACTGAAATCCTTCATGGTTAAGGATTCAGTTCACCAGTAAGCTCTGGATTCCCAGTCTTGGCTTCCCTTTATCTAATTTCCATCAGCTTGAGAGGTTACCCGTGAGTTGTTTCCTCTGCATTTCCAAGAAACCAAATTCCTTTCTTCTTCCTGAAATATTTTATGGGAAGTAGAAAATACTTTTTCTTCCTGCACTCATGTATCATGGGACTCAAAAAAGCATATCAAAGACTAAACTAAGCCTTGTGGTAGATAGGTCACTACTTGGATATGCCCTACCCTTTTCTGTTACACGTATATTTAGAAGCCTACACAGAAATTTTTCAACATATGCATTCAATCACTATCTTCACAATTCTCAGCACAAGCACACAGAATATGCAACTTTAACAAGTTGTTGCATATGTCCAAGGATAGTAAAGTACTTTTATTGCTTTTGAGTCTTCTGATTCAGTCTAGAAATTAGTTTGGTGCAAAAGGAGAGCAAGCAGTGAAGTTTATTAAGGCAGAATAAGTAACCTGCTGTTTTAGGGTAGGTCACTGTGTCAAAGTACTGCTCCTCAGAGCAGGATAATGGCAAAGCCTTTCTGGCTGTCAAGCAGCCCCGGCTGCTAATGGCAGCATATGCTCATAGTGACTGTGCTGATGCTGTGGCATATGGGTGTCCTGGGAGGAGGCAACTGGCATTAACATCTTGCCCACTCCCTTCTGTGGATCAAGGACAAAAGATATATGAATCTAATGGCTATTGTATCTACTGGCTAGTTTCATCCTCCTTAAAAGACAGTTTCACCTGCCAGCCCCATTCAGACGTATAAGGTTGTCTGTGTCACCATTACAATTAAGTTTTCTTAATGTTAATATAAGTGGCAATCAGCTTTTTCAATACATTAGTCATATGAACCTCATTGCTTCCTGTCCCATTATTCCTTATTGCAGTGATCCTTCACTTTTACCAGATCATGGAAACAAAACATCTTTCCTTCTTCTTTTCACTATATAGCACCTGTAAGTTTTTACAAGTACAAACAAGTTGGTGAAACTAGAAATATTGACTAGTGTCTTACCCAGGCTTTCAATAAAATCAATATTTTTAAAACTTGGCCAGCTGTTATATGAGCATGAACAAGTATCAACTTTTTAAAAACAGACGTAGTCTTAGCACTAATAAAGGTTACAGCAAAATGTCAGTGTTATCAGGATACAGGATCAGTTTCCCCAGTGTGTCTTAAAAATTTGTATTTTATTCATTCAAATAAAAACAATATATCTTTTGCCTTTCATGACAGCCTCCTCTGTTGTCATAATCCCGTCACATCTTTAATTGTCCATATGACATCAAAGATTGACTTCACAATTTCTAGTGTGAAAAACATCCTGAAGGAAACAGTAACACCTCTCCTACACAAACATCCAAGAAAATATTTCAAATGACCAATGGTCTTTTCAAATAACAGACTAGTCAAAAACCTGGTTTATTTCCCATTGAGCATTGCCTTTGAAATAAAAACTCGGTGGTTTTGAAGAGTTTGGGAAACAACTTCCATAGGGCCTGTTCTAGTCTTACAATTCACTTCAGCTTACTTGAATGCTTCACCAACATATACGCACCTGGTAATGGATAAGATTTCATTAGATTCAGTGCTAGATTAGTTGTCCAAAGTACCAGAAAGATGACCACAGAGCACAAATATAGTGCAGTAGCTGCTCTGAATGCAGTTTGGAGTAGCTACTGTACTTGAAACTGTTCGGCAGCCAGAAACAGAGAAGTGGCTGTAAAAAGTGGAATTAGAACTCGTATGGCTAAGTTGTATCCTCCTGCCATGACCATTTGAGCTTTCTCATTTAAAGTCAGATCAGACATGGTACACGAGCTGCAGTCAAAGAAACACAGAAACTGACACTGGTGGTGTTGCTGCTTACGTCCTTTGTGGTCTCCTGAAATCTGGCTTCACCAGGTCTTGTCTTCAGCACAAATAGGATTTGAACAAAGCATTGCAGACAAGCTGGGCAAAACATTGGTGGTGTTACCTATCAACGTGTCACATGTCGAAGGACAGTGTGGTTCCTTGGGAGAAAAAGACAATGCTCTATAAGAAAGTCAGATGAAAGTCAAACATGCTGCCTTTCTGGTCTGCCAGTAAAGCAAAATATTCACCTTTCTGCAGCACAGTAAATATCAACGTCAGATGGTGAAAGGGAGGGGAGGAGTGTGAGCGGATCTCCTCCTTAGCAGAGCTAAATGTGTTTTATAAATAGGTAGGAAATTTTTCTGGAAAAATCTGTCCTGATTTGACCTCTTATCTCTCCATTTTTTCCTCCTTTTTCTTTCTCAATCACATATGATATATAAGTTGGGATGGGAATAGAGGGGACATAATAGACTGCAAAATTTCCTTTTTGGGGGGGAAGAGGAAATGGGTAAGTAGGACTAACTTCCTAGAGGGGAGGATAAATGGGGTTTGAGGTAGGCATTCTGGAGAAGCCAAAAAATGAGAGAAGGACTGGAGTACTGGTGGGGATAGGACAGCTAATGGTACAGGCATTAACTACTAGAGAAAAGAAGGGTCACTAAAACAAAAAATGTTTGGGATTATTTAAATACAGTATATATACTTTGCCTTTCTTTCTGTCCTGCACCGTTGTGGCAGACACATTGAACCAGATTTTCTAAAAGAATAGGGTTTATTTGATCACTTTTTCTTTGTTTGTTTGTCTGTCCACACTGGTATTTTTTGAACCTTTTGGCTAATTTCTGCTTTTGTTGAGAGAAAGAAAAAAGTCCTAAAAATAACCATTTTGAAGGTGTATGACACATGATTTTCAAGAGAGACAGAAATCTTCATAGTGTCCTGGAGAGCTCCAGGCTGACTTCACGCACTATTAAACCTCAGAGAAACTGCACTGGGTGCAACTCAATAATCAAAGCTTGAACCAATGCTTGTAATCAGCCTCAGCCATCTTATGTAGTTCTGCTGCTCTTGGTATTATTTGTTTCCTAGTGGCATAGATTTCCCAACCCAATTTGTGTTATCAGGATTTGTTTTCCTCCTATTACCTTCCTATTCTTTCCCTCCACACAGTAGGTGCCTTTTGTCTGACAAGTAATTCTAATTAATCATTTTGTGCTGCTTTTGAATTGTGCAGATCTAATTTAGGGGACTGAAACACAGGCTATAGGGTTGAGCTAAAGGAATAGTGAGCCGTGCACACAGGCTCTATTGTTTGCAACAGCACAAAATGCTTGTGTATAGTGGTTTGAAAACTTAAGTATTCCTTTTGTCTGTAATATGCTGTGCTTGCTTAAAGCTTTCCAAACAATGTCCCTATTATGTGCAATGAGAGGTCTCCCAAGAGTTAAGAAGATGATTACTCAGGCATTGTAGCACAATATAAGTTAGAGACTATTTTATCAGTTACTTTAGTCTTGCTGAAGATTGGCAATACTATAGTTATTATTAGTTATAAATAGAAGAAATTTAAGAATTTTATCATATTCAGGGACTGAGTATGTGTTCATATTTATAATGCTGGTTCTTCTGACTTCCTAGAAAGTTTCTGCTTTGTATTCCTTTTTCATTCACCCAAACGGGTGAATGGCATTACACGTGGACCACTGGCTGGTACATTGACTGGTGTGGGAACATTGGACCATCAAATACCCTTGTTAAGGTATATACTAATTTTAAGATTTCCTGTTCTATTGACCCAAAATGCTAAAATTGGAATTGTACCAAAGTCTATAACAGCCCTAGTAAAGAGATTTAAGTTCAGAAACTCGGCCTGATAGCTCAAGCCCTTCACCTGGGTTGTATTTGCCGTAACTATATCACCTCCATCAATGACACCTAGTCCTGTTGGACGTTTAAAAATACCTGTACAAATTGTAAGAAGCTAACATTGCCTTCTATGGGATGCAACATTTGGTTTAGTAATGACGGAACGTGGACTGCTGGATTGTCTGTGGAAGGCCCACGATGCCAACCCATATTGGGATTATTGACATTTTGTTTCCCCTGGCGAAAACAACCTCTTGTGCCACCCTAACAGGGACAGATCAAACGGGAACCAGAAGACCCTCAGCAGCATCCAATTACTGGAACTGTAGTTGGATAGACTTTGGAGTCCATCTTTACACCTGGGATAATGACTTTTCAGAATCTCATATTATACAACCTTACAGGTTAAATTGAAGCACTGGCCAATGTGACTCGGGTTGGATTGGAAAAATTAAATGAACAGCTGCAGGCAACATCAAAAATGACATTGTAAAATAGACTAGCATCAGATCTGTTATTGCTGCATGAAAATGGAATGTGCGGGTATTTGGATTTGTTAAATGAAACTTGTATTCATACACCGAATGTGACTAGACATCTGGATGAATAGCTGGATCACATAAAACATGTGGCAGAGGCCAGCCATGAATTGAGACAAAGGATGGAAACAGCCTGAGTGAATACGCTGTTACAGGAATGGGGTTTCTCATTATCAGGATGGCTTGCTTCTTTACTGCAGTCTGTGATTATTGTAGTCATTGTAATCATTGCTTTGGCTTGTAATAAATTTATGTTAACCTGGGTGTTCATTCATCAAGTGTGTATGATTTCTACCTGGATAGAATCAGAGGCAAGTCCTGGAGTGGAGGAAGAGAAGTCTAATGTAAGGGATACCCCCAAAATTGATTTTATTCAAGTATGATTTGGATTCTGATTTGAGTGACCATAGTCACAGGGTGGATAATGTGGAGTTTGAGGAGAACCCAAAACTGCCCTGTCTTAATGGATGATCTTGCTAAATCTTATGCAAACCTGGAGGGGGGGGACCAATTAGCCCCTCATTTAGCACAAGACAGCCCCCAGTCAAGGGGTTTTGCAGATACAGGGATCCTTGTTCTGGGCAGCAAGATAGCAAGAAAGTGTTGTTAATTGATAAGAGTTCTTTGTTCCTCCAAGGGGACACATTGTCAAGGGGGAACTTTTCCTCATTACCTGTGAAATGCATATTAATGCTGGCACCACTGCATATGCTAATGAAGATTATAGCAAACATGCTATACATATATGACTATAGCACTTGTCTCTTCACCCAAATCATACTACCTGTCACCTGAGACAGGGAAACCTTGTAGTTTTGGAGATAAAAGACAGGGAGATAAGAGCGTTGGTAGGGAGAGAAGAAACTCAAGAGAGAAGAACCTAAAGACTGATGGACCAGCTGGACTGTGTTCTGTTTCTTCCCTCCAGACAGGGACACCTGTCTGGGTAAGTGCCTTCACTTTTTACCCTCTAGGAGGAAGTATCCCCAGGTTGTATTATCATTACTATTATTGCTAGTGCTTTTGCAGGGAGTATATCTATCCTCTGCAATTCTGAGTTTGTTGCATCTGTAGCCTTAATAAATTCCCTTTCTTTTTCAATTCCATGAGTCTGTTTCAGTGCAAGCCTTTTGTGAGACTCTGAAACAGGCAAATGTTGACTCTGACAGGTGGCTGCCCATACACATAACCCTTTAGACATAAACTGTTGACCAAGTCTGGAACTAGGATTGGATCCAGTTGCACCTAGACTCCTCTCTGAGAAGAAGTTTAGAAAGCAAGGCGGTCCAGTCTGAACCCCATGAGTCAATGGGAGGGTCTTGCCCAGCCACCTCAAAGACTCTTCTACCTTTTTACACCCCCCCTTTTCTCACAACATCTAACAAGTCATCTAACTTGTATGCTCTCAAAAGCTGACCATCAAAATAAGAGATGTGAGTACTAGTAGGAGTAAGAATTCTCAGTAAGTTTTAGACCCTGATTCAAATATACTTATCTAATTATGATTATGTGTCTAAGCACACATATATACAGCTATGTAAATACACATGTAGACAAATAACTACAGATATAAGACTGGTTCTTATAAGGGATAGGAGCCTGAATGTGAAACTGTACAGCTGTGTGACAGCTATGGTGGAAACTGTCAATGGAGAAATCCTCTCTCTGGTGCCCCACTGGTCCCAGCTGTACGGGTAATGATAAAAGAAAAGATTTTCCCTGGTAAAACTCCATTTCTTCAGGCTCTGATTTCCCTGGGGAAGAAGACTTCTTAAGGTTTTGCTTAGAAATGTCTGTGTTTTTGCAGTTTATTGGTGCATAATTGGAAATTCTAGGGATTAGTGAAGTAAAAATACTAATGAACCATGAAAAACAAACAAGATAGCTTCAAAGATTCAAGAAATCTCTCCAAGTTGCCTCAAAGGAGTCTTGCACACCCATGGCAGCATGGAAAATCTTCACTCTTCAGAACACATGTATAGTTTAGCCTTGGCTGTTGTCATGAACATTAATTTTATATGTTATCAGTTAAAACACAAAAATTATCAATTGACATATTTTTCCCTTGGTAAAATTTTGTTCACTCAGGTGAGCAGCTGAGGTGAAGACAAGGTTGTCAGGCTGACTAGGGAGCTGCAGGAACTATGGCATGGCTCTGAGTCTGATATCAACATAAAAACTTCTGGGACTTTGCTATCTTGTCAGTTCATGGTACTTTCCTGACAGAAGGTCAGCAGGCTGGGAATTTGCTTGAAGACCATGGGCAGAACTGCTGAAAAGCAAAAGGCATCTCTGAAGTCTCACTTTCTTACACCTTGTTTAAAATTATAATTCAGCCTGCAAAGAAACAACTTTAAAAAAAACCCAAACCCAGATAGGCAGATAGGTAGATAGCAACCAGAAATACAAATCCTTGTTTCTTCTTTAAAGACATTAAGCAAAAAATCACAAAATGAAAGACATTTTCTGAACACCTAAAACATCTTTTATTTTCTATGAATAGTTGTCAGAGCACTGTTAGTGTAAACAGACTTGTCTATATTAGGAAATATCTGGAGTGATTTTGGTGGCTTCAATTTATTATGGGGCTTTACTGCTGGGATCTAGAATAGGGTGCTGTTGCACAATGTTAATATAATATTATTAATCTAATGAACATGTAAACAAATTACACACAGAATACACACAGAATCTAAGGGGGTTGGAAGGGACCTCGAAAGACCATCTAGTCCACCCCCCCTGCCAGAGCAGGGTCATCTAGAGTACATCACACAGGAACGCATCCAGGAGGGTTTTGAATGTCTCCAGTGAAGGAGACTCCACAACCTCTCTGGGCAGCCAGGCCCAGTGCTCTGTCACTCTCACAGTGAAAAAGTTTTTCCTGATATTCACATGGAACCTCCTATGCTCTAGTTTACAACCATTGCCCCTTGTCCTATCATTAGTCATTACTGACAAAAGCTTGGCTCCATCATCCTGACACTCACCCTTTACATATTTGTAAACATGGATGAGGTCACCCCTCAGTCTCCTTTTCTCCAAGCTAGAGAGACCCAGCTCCCTCAGCCTCTCCTCCTAAGGGAGATGTTCCATTCCCTTAATCATCTTAGTGGCTCTGCGCTGGACTCTCTCAAGCAGTTCCATGTCCTTCTTGAATTGTGGGGCAAATTAAGTCAACAAAGAAAAATTAACAACAAAAAGCAAAGATGTACAGGGAATAATAGGATTATATTGGTTGGAAGGAACCTCTGGAGGTCATCTGGCCCAACACTTAGCTTGAAAGAAGATTAATTTTGATAACATTAGAATTAAAACACAAGTTAAACATGTTTAGAGTTGCAAAGTATGTCTGTAATGATGATATAGGAAAAGAACAGGTCAAGATGACGATGCTATTGCTGTGTGTGGCACTTAGCTCCCTCTGTGCATGTGCTGTTGAAGGTATCCTGTGTGATTGGTCCATAAGCTTCAAGGAAAATTAGACCCTTGTCAGATGTAAGAACCATAACTGATGGTATTTTTCAATGAAACATTTTCGCTGTTTAAAATTCCATTTCTTCAGCTGTTTCAAGACCAGGATATAATTTCTAATGGAAATCTGGTTGAATCATCTGGTCCATTTCAACAGCACTAGAGCGCTGCTGGACCTTGTACT
>VZRW01005047.1:0-19250 GCA_013398125.1 Aegotheles bennettii
TGTGATTCTGTGATCAGAATGAAATTAACTATATAATGGTATTTTCTACAATGCAGAAGTGCCAGTTTCCTTCAGGCACATATTTTAATTGCTATCCATTTAAGAATTCATTGTTTTGTAAAACTTACATGAGAATTTTATTCTGTGACAAATTATTATTTAATGTTTATGTATCAACAGATTAATTCTCTATGCAAACAGGCAGCTGACCCTCACGTCTTCTAATAGATTAATTTGTTCTAAATTTTTCCTGTTCATTTTGGTCATGGGCCAGAGAGTTAACTAGTCTATAGTATATTTTGTACTGATTTTCATGTCACTATATTTCTTTCTACCCACTGAGGTCCTACTCTGCCCAGTTTAATGATTGATATTCAATGTTTTCAAGAAATGGAAGTGATTGCACTGAATATCTTAACCTGCAATAAACAGACCCAGGCTATGGAATAGCAGTTTTCACCTATGCAGCAACTGAAAAAAACACAATGTATTCAACTGATTTAACATCTCATCTTTGCTGGCTCTTGACATAGAAATGTAAAATTCAGTGGAATCAAAATGTCCCACATATTTTTTTAATCTACTGATCTTATGAAATGTAAGTTTTACTGACATTGTCATTCAAATCAAGTTATTCAGTTTATCCAACTTTTTTCCCTCATCTCATTTATAGAGACATGTATTGATTTTGTTCTGATCTTGCTCCTTATTTTACATGTCATTCTCAAATGTTATTTTGCTTTTACTGACTTTTTAATGTCTAACCTAGCACTTTTTTTCTGTAAAGACACACAGAATGGCTTCAAAATTGCATCAAGATTAATTTAAAGTAGCCTGATCTCAGTTCCCTGTCCTAAATTTAAGCACTAGTTCTACTTTGCATTGCACAGCTGTTCCTCACTATGTAGGCACCATTTACTCCAAAAGTTTCCCTCTAATACAAAAACTTAAAATCTCTACTCCCTTACAAGGATTTTGTTTCCCTTTAATCTTAGTAACATAAAGAAAACACCATGGTGGTTCAACTCTCTTATCTTTTATCAAAATGTTTATTATTTTGCTCCTCTGACCTGATATTTCTTCTGTTATTAGTAACTGTGTATATAATCACTATTATAGGATCTTAAAATGATAGAATGGTTTGGGTTGGAGGAGATCTTAAATATCACCTAGTTCTAATCCCCTTGCCAAGGACAAGGACACCTTCCACTAGAACAGGTTGCTCAAAACACCCTCCAACCTGGCCTTGAATATTTCCAGGAGGGGGCCATCCACAACTCCTCTGGGCAACTTGTTCCAGTGTCTCACCCCCCCCATAGTAAAGAATTTCTTCCTAATGTCTAACCTAAATCTACCTTCTTCCAGTTTAAAGCCATTACCCCTTGTCCTATTGCTACATGCCATTGTAAAAAGTTCCTCTCCATCTTTTCTGTAGGCCCCCTTCAGGTACTGAAAGGCTTCTGTATAGTGTCCTCAGAGCCTTCTCTTCTTCAGGCTAAACAACCCCAACTCTCTTATCCTGTCTTCATAAGAGAGCTGTTCCAGCCCCCTGATTATTCTTGTGGCCTTCCTGTGGATTCGCTCCAACAGCTCCACATCCTTCTTATGTTGGGGACTCCAGAACTGGACAAACCTACCTCTCAAGCCTGTCAAGGTCCCTCTGGATGGTATCCCTTCCGTCCAATGTGTTGACCGCACCATACAGCTTGATGTCGTCAGCAAACTTGCTGAAAATGCACGTAATTCCACTGTCCATGTCATGGACAAAGATGTTAAACAACATTGGTCCCAGTACTGAACCCTGAGGAAAGTCACTCATCGCTAGTCTCCATTTGGACATTGAGCCATTGACCATAACTCTCTGAGTGTGACCATCCAGCTAATTACTTATCCACTGAGTGGTCCATCCATCAAATTCATGTCTTTCCAATTTAGAGACCAGGATGTCATGCAGGACTGTTTTGAATACTTTGTGTAAGTCCAGGTAGATGACACCAGTTGCTTTTGCCTTATATACCAACACTATAACCACACTGTAAAAGGCCATCAATTTGTCAGGCACAATTTGCCCCCCATGAAGTTGTCACCCACCACCTCTTCATTTTCCATGTGCCTTAGCAGAGCTTTCAGAAGCATCTGTTCCATGAGCTTGCCAGGCACAGAGATGAGTCTGTGTCTTCCTTTTGTTCCCTTTTAAAAATGGGGGTTATGTTTCCCCTTTTCCAGTCAGTGTGAACTTCACGGGACTGCCATGATTTTTCAAATATGATGGACAGCAGCTTTGCAACTTCATCTGCCGGTTCCCTCCGAACCCAAGGATGTATCTCATCAGGTCCCATGGACTTGTGCACCTTCATGTTCTTTAGATGGTCTCAAACTTGCTCTTCTATGGTGGGCAGATCATCCTTCTCCTAGTCTCTGCCTTTGCCTTCTACAACTTGGGTGGTGTGGCTAGAGCTCTTGCTGAAGACTGAGGCAAAAAAAAGTCATTGAGTACCTCAACCTTCTCCATATCTTGTGTGACCAGGTCTGTTTCCTTCTAGAGAGGGCCCACAACTTCCCCAGTCTTCATTTTTTCACTGACATACCTGTAGAATCTTTTCTTGTTACCTTTGATGTTCCTGGCCGGATTTAATTCTGTCAGGGCTTTAGCTTTCCTAATCTGAACCCTAGCTGCTCAAACAACTTCTTTGTGTTCTTCCCAGGCTATGTGTCCTTGCTTCCACTCTCTGTAAGGCTTCCTTTTCACATCTAAGCATGTCCAGGAGCTCCTTATTCATCCATGCAGGCCCCCTGGCATTCTTGCCTGTCTTCTTCTTTGTTGGGACACATTGTTTCTTATCCTCTCAAGTACTTCCCAGATACTATTCAGATGCCAGAAGAGCTCCATTTTTTGCTCCTAACAGATACATCACTATGTGCATAAGCCTCTAAGCAGTCCTCATTGATATCTTAATCTGGGTTACTCACATACCTGGTAGTCACCCCTCAGGGCCTGCCCTTTTCTATCTTCACAGACATTAAGATCTTGACATCTCTATCAGATACTATTGCTCATGATATTTGTTGCATTTTACATATCAAGAATCCAGCACTCTGTATGTATTGCAAAATTTTTATGTGCATGAGGTTCATAAAAGCTAGCTGTGAACTTGTTGAGAAATATCATATTTAAGATATACAGTTGGAGCTCTTGATATGCGTTTCAATACTTTGCTAGAGTTAACTTTCCTTTTACTTTTTAGAATTTTTTTTCCTTTTGGTCTGTCTCCATTATGAACTAATTTCCTTACCCGAATGTCAGTGGTTGTCAATTTTTAGAATTTATATTCCAGTCAGTCTGATTATGTCTGGAAAATCTATTCCTGGTGTAACATAAAATGCTAAAACAATGCCTGAAGATTTTACATAAGAGGTGAATCTGTTTTTTCATTATAAGTGCAGGTAACATAGTTTAATTGATTAATTATTACAATGCCTACCCCCACATTTTCTAGCTAATGTTCTGCCTTTAAACTTTAGGGTGTAATTTTTTCTTTTTAGACTTTAAGGGATGGATTTTTATCCTTCTGAGGCAAATTCTTTGTGCAGAGATTAATGTCCTTAGGAAAACTGAGATATTACCATTCCTTATTCCTAAAGTTCATAATATATTCCCAAGATATCAAGACCATATGTATTACTTTGTCTTACTAATGTCAAACCAACTGGAGTTTACTATTTCTTATTTCTTCTCAGTTTACTAGGCCTTTGTCTCAGTAATTCAGGGTCTTTGTGCATATGAAGGCTTATGTATATTAGTGTATATGAAAGGCTTTATTTTTCTTTAACAATTCATAAAGGAAGCTATAATGATGTGCAACTTAGAGAGGGAAAAGACCTCAAGGTATCTAGTTGTTTATTCTATGTGTTCAGGGTCACAAAGGAATAATATAGTAATAATAATATAATATATTTCTTAATATAAGTCAAATTAAATATCAGTAACAATGGAAAGAAAAATCTTTCTTCCTCACTGCCATTTCACTAGTGGAAACTTTATGTCTGTTCATTTAGTTACAATAGGGAATTTAGGCAATCCAGTGAAATATAAGACAAAACTAGTATCATACTATGACAAGTCAATATATCACCAAAAATTACTTAACAAATTACTGAATTATTCTTCAAATGTAAAATTTTATTTAGAACTGTTTTTTTTTTTTACTTTAGTTTTATAGATTAAATACACCTTACATCATTTGTTTGATGGTAGCTATATCCATACAGTGTTGTCATTATTTTTGAGAATACTGCCTTCTATAAATATTTTCAGTACCAAATAGTACTAATTTTTGACAAAGTCATTTAAAAAGCCCCTTGCTGCAGTAACTAAGTTCCTAGTACAAAATAATTGAAAAGCAATCACAATCCAGCTCCAAGGCATGACATCTGTTAACAACCTGGATTCTGCATTTCTGAGCTTCAAGGGGTGATAGGAAGAATTCATTCTAATAACACTGTATGGTGACCATGATGGCAACTGATACAAGACACATTTCAGTGCTCTATGCAAACTTAGTTTAATAGTCCTACTAAATCTGCTATTTCATATAGCAAGAATAATGAAATTCCATCATGTAGTTTACTATTTTTCATATACCACATGATCTAAATTCTCATGAGGATTTACAGTTCACATTTTGCAAAAGAAAATCTGGGAAAACTGATGATTTTGGTCAGCCCACATTCAGAATGAAAGGGTGATAACTTGGGAATATGAGAATACACTATGGATGTTGCCGACTTCCCATCTTCATCATGCAACAGTGGTGTGACGTATTTCTGAAGGGGGTAACCTACATTACCTGGGATACATACAAATCTGGACCAGTGAAGAGAAGGGGAAGTTGGACATGACATTGATTTTACATCAGAGGAACCTGCTATATCGCTTGTTAAAATAGAGGTCTGCCTCAAAGCCTGCATAAATGCATCTGCTGAGCATATATCGTTTAATAAAGCCAACTAATCCAGGTGTGGCAGTTTTAGAAGTTCCACTTTTAGTGACATAGTCAGTCCTTTGGACAGAGGTTACTTCCCTGAGAACAGAGCAGAGGAGTAGAATGTGTTTCCGTGCTCTGCTACTTTGGAGACACTTTTCACATGTCATCTCAAAGGGGCATAGAAGGCAGGTTTGTAATTAAGATACAAGCTTTTGCATTGACGTTGTTTTGGGATTGTATTGAGATATGTGAGACACATGTTCCAGTCTGGTAATTCTTTGGAGTCTGGCTGGTGTTTGGTAGTGGCAAAACTTGACATGACAATTGTCTAACCTTTTGGTCAGATTAAGAGTCTGTCTATCAAAGCCATTATGATCAGCAATGCAACAATTAAGTGTACTACACTTGTCTGGAGCCAAAGCATCAAGTCTCTATACAAGGCACTGTGGAATGAAAGGAGATATATTCAGTTCAGTAGAGAGAAAGAGAAGAGTCTTTTTTCACTCCACAGGCTGCGGAGGAGCCCAGCATGTATGAGAGACAGATTCCTCACCCTGCTTCAGGCAGGCATGGAGGATTAGACTGTGAGACCCTCAAGACAATTAACTAAGCAGCATGGTACTATCTAAGCCCATTTGTGCACATGATTCAAAAGAGAAATGTAGATGCATTTGAAATTTTAAGGATGTTACCATAATTGTGAGTATTGTGCTTCACATTCTAAAAATTCACTTGTGAAAGCAGAAGCCTTTATGGAACTTGTCTTTAGCCTTTATTATTGAGAGGTGTCACTGATAAAAACTCAAAACAATAAAGCACCACTTTTGGTTGATGAAAGATATTAACATTAATGATAAACTTTGCATTATTCTCAACTCAATCTCAATTGCACTTCCCTTGTAATTTCAAAATCTGCAGTGTATCAGGACCCAGATTTTCATCCACAATTTGATTTTACCAGTATTCACATGCCTAGGATGAAGTATGCTGTAGAAATCACCTGGAAAATTGCTTCTAGAACAAATTATTTCAATCTGATATCTCTCTCTATAACTCACTAAGACGATTCATTGAAGAAAACACTCACCCTTAAATGAAGAGGCAAACAGAATAGTACTATAAAAATATATATTAGGAAGAGTGAAGTGCAGTGAACAGCTTAAAATGGATCAGGAATCTGACTATATTCAACTTCTCTACATTTCAAATTAATTGAGAGTTGTAGCTCTTTGTGGGTTTTTTTGAAAATCTCAGCTGTATAAACTAGACATTATTAAAACCTGAGTTATATACATATACTGTATTTACTGTATTTTCTTCATACTGTCAAATAGATTTTGTGGATAAAAATTACAAAACCCTTTAAAGACTGGATAAAATTGAGTGGGCTTTCTCAGTTTAAGAAATCAACCACTCAAAATGTCAAACTGAACTGAAAAATGGTTTGAATGTCAATAGAAACACTCTGACAGCTCTTGATCATCTGTCAAAGATTCAGCTGTGTTGTGCCAGGGTCATGCACATGCTTTGGATGCCAAAATAATGGAATGAGCTATGGATAACACAAGTGTAGAGCTAGTCAGACTTTCATAACTCACACGCTGCTCTACATAGACATACTTAAACTATTTTTAATGTCAGCTGAATCTAGAAGCTGACACTTTTCCAAAGACCTAGCTCCTGATTAACTCCAGGTTCCTGGAATTTCTCTCCAGTCTCTCTACACCTGGACTTCAGGTGCACAGTATTTGCACTAGTTCTAAGGTGGAATTAGGTCTTACATGGAAGTTTCTCATAAGTCCTCCTGATTCCAAGCTCCTTCTGTGAAAAGTCACGTAGAAATTTCTAACAGCAGCCTTCTCACATCTTGTAGTAGTCTTATTGTCTGAGGTATCCATTATTTGATTCATCTCAATTTCCCATTATCTTCAGTAAGTAGCAACCTGTATGCATGCACATTTTTAAATTTCTATTATAATATTTTTATATAAAAAATTTTAATTTGGGGTATTTAATTTAACATCCTTTTGCCTGATCACACTTCTTTTTCAACATCCGGAAGACAATGCTAGGTATTTGATGGGTACTATCATGTCTTTTTAAACCCCTTTGAACAGAGAACTCTTAGCTGGAGAACAAAAAAGTGAAATAGCATACTATTTTCTGAATGGGGCTGGGATAGAATGCAAATAGTGTAATAGCCAGTTTGTGCTCAAAGGGGCCAAGTCATAAGAAATTTCTGAAGGAGTGAATTCAGGGTTAACAATGAAATTGCTTCTCACACTATCACTGAAAATAAATCTGGTATCATCTGTAAATCAAATTCCTGTAGATAAACAAACTAATCTACTGATTTCAAAGAAAGTAGGATAAGCTTCAGGAATCTGAACAATCCAAATACATATAACAGAAAGTTAATAAAAGTCAATGATTGTTCCCGGCAGGCTGGAAGTCCAAGGTCAGCTTAACCGCATTACAGTACAGTAAATCCTGAGCATGTTGATTTGAAAGACCTATCTTATTTGGCACTCTCTTAGAGCTAATTTAAGATAAAAGACCAGCTCTGCTATCAATTACATAACTGTAAATCAGACAAGTCTCGCAGCCCTGAGGCAGTCTTACAACATGAGCCAACTAATGTCAAAACCCATGGATTTATTTTTTGATTTATCAGAGGAGCTTTTTTAAGTACTAGAAGAAATCAGTTTTTACAATTACGTAGCAGATATTCTGTGAATGTAGTTGATTTCCATTTCCTTCATTAAGAAATTAGTGGTTAGAAGAATGCCTTTTGACATAACAAGGTTCCAGTTCAGTACAAATACAAGACTTCAATTTTAATTTCAGTTTGATTTTGATGGGAATAATCCCATGAAATAAGTATGTGCTTAAAGGTCTTCCTGGGCTTCAGTTTTGGCCAAAACTCATTAAAAGCAACGAAATTTTTCACTGGGGTAAAACAGATTTTAAACCAAGATCCGGTTATGGCAACAAACTTTGTATCCATCAAGCAAAAGATAAAGTCAACATGTACTAAAACTACTTAAAAGTCAGATCTTCAAGTCACCTGGCCACCTGCATTTTGAACTGGGTATTAAGAAAATGTTCTTCACCAAGAGGCTGATCAACGACTGGAACAAGCTTCCCAGAGAACTGGGCACGGCCCCAACCTGTCACTGATCAAAACACATTTGGGCAATGCTCTTAGATATTCAGTTTAACTTTTAGGTTGCCCTGTGTGGAGCCAGAAATTAGACTCTATGTTCCTTGTGGGTCTCTTTCAACTCAGGATATTATACGATTCAAAATAGTTAAATAATAAGTTTGACCAATCTTAAGTCAGCTTCTTTGTGGATTATATATATGTTTGGTTTTGTTTGTTTGTTTGTTTTTAAGACTAAACTCTTATTTCTGGTATTGTTTGTTGATTGACAACTCAGATATCCAAAATCTTTGCCAGATTAATGTTCCGCTTTTTTGAAGATCAATATTCCATAGGATTGTGTATGGGGGTTTCAGAGTATAGGAAGATAGCCAGAAAATTAGACTAGCTTTGTACCACAGTGAGCATACTCTAATAGAGACTAATATTTCTGTTGCTAAGATTAATGCAGCCATTCTTTCATACTTTGTTTTGGATACTGATAAAGTGCCTTAGGCCTGGAAGATCTGACAATGGAGGGAAAGAAGATACAGAATAACTGCTTAACCAGATGGAATATAATTTCATAATTTCTTCCTCACAGGAAAAGTCAGAGACAGACTAAAACCCTGTCACTGGACAAACTGAATACTGTATTTGTGAGTTCACAACCTACTATTTACTGTTACAAACAACAGCACAGGGACCACCTTTTTTTTTTTAATCGTGTTTATTTCCATTTCAGAATCAGAGAAAAACTGAAACAGTTTTTGAGATAAATTTACAGAACAGAGCAAAAATTTCAGACATACCAATCTTTGAAGTTCTGAGCCTTGGAATGTAGTTGCGGTGTTTATTTTGTGAATGAATCATTTTCTTATTTAAGGTCCAATAGCCTGTTATCTACTGGATCAAATATCATTGGTATTTATTGTAGACTTCTTCCTCTCTGACCTACTGGATATGACTTTGTTCTCACAAACATGTTATTGTGTGGCACTTGCTGAATTGCTTCAGAGACTAAAGGTATTGCCCAATTTCCATCTGCTTTTCTACAAAAACTGAATTTTCAGAATGAACTGCAGACTCCAGAATATATATCGTAAAGGGAATTTTCAGGTGTCTGTAAATGTACTCTGTTCATTTTGTCAGAAGCAGTAAACCAATTAAAATTGACTTAAAATAAAAATCATACAAGAACAGCTAGGTAACATTCATACTGTTTTCCTACTTATGAAGAAGTGTGGGAAAGCACTTATCAAGCAATGAAAACTAGATGTTAAAAGGCATTTGAATAATGGCTATGAAATAGGTTTTCATATTTGCATGAGCGGAAATTCACACACTTGACAATTTACATTCAAAATACAAGCCATTTCTAGGATGTATATGGCTCATGAAGAATAAACACAAACACACAGTAATCAGCAACTGGTATGATATACAGTGGCAGCTTCTCATAGAAAATATCATCTGTCCACTGGGACTTTTGCCATTTTATTGCTCAGACTATTCTCATATCATGTAACTTCTGCAAAAAAGAAATAAGATTTTCTCCTGGGAGTAAATATGCTAAGATGTTCACTTATTTGGTTTTATTCACAGTGTATGCATACATTTTGTCAATAGGAAAATGTAAAGGCCTTTTTTTTTAAGATAGTGTTAAACTAGGTAGTCTGTGTTATCTCCTGTCAACTTCTGCTTTTTCCTTTATTTACATCTAAACCATTTCTTACCTGAATGAACATTTTTCCTAGAAGTTTTTGTGCCCTCTTTTTTTGCTAGCATAATGCTAGACTGTTTCATGCTGCATATAAATAACAATAAAATAATGGAGACTGCATTTATTGTTTGGAAGAGTGGTGAATTTCAATACTCAGGCCGCAATAAATTGAGAATTATTGATTTTACAATATTTGTGGACTTCTTTTAAGGTATGGTTGGGTGAAGCTGACTTGATATTACAGGCACTTGTGTTTCCCATTTCACAAACATCAAATACTAAAAGCTAGAAAATATTGATGTAATCCATCTGTTTGAATTTATTGAAATAATTGTAAGGCATATATTTCTCATTTACTTTCCTTTTGGTTGTTACATATTTAAGGGAACCATGTACCTAATAATAGTTTTAAGTAATTTTTATCCTTGTACAGTTGCAACTTGGACTGTGTTACAAATATTTTTATTATCTATGAATTTTAAAATACTGCTTTCCTTTAATCTCCATTCACATCTATTTCATCCGTGACTTTATAGTATAATGTTGCAAAGATAAGTCTGTAGATCAACCCTCATGCCTGTGAAGGATGTTACTGACTTCAGTGGTTCTTCTTGTATAGGAATCTATCTACTGGGACATCATTATGAAACTAGTACTATAAACTGCCTGAATAGATGTCATTAACTAATTATTAACTAGTCATTAATGAGCTAATGACATTAATAGATGTGATTAACTAGTTCCATTAACAGCCTGAATATTACATTAGCCTGAGTTGTATTTTACTATGAATTTCTGGTTCAATAATAATAAAGTATGGGCCCTATAAATTATAACAATTTTATAAGCATCCATTAAGAAATTATGTCCTTAATCAAATCAGTGGTCATTATCAGAGTCATAAAAATGACCCAAGATCATTACTGATAAAGAACTCACCTCCTTGCCCAGAAACATTGTACTTATACCTGACAAAATTCACTAGTGAAGAGAAAGACATAAAACCAGTAGTGTTGTCAGAAATATTAACAAGGAGAATGCATGTCAATAATATAGAACTACAGTGTTTCAGATCCTGGACAAACATTAGTTAACAAAGGCATGGGGTAAAATGAATTTGCAAATCTGGACCACAGTTTGTTCTCAGTTACAATAAACTCCAGAATAAAACCAGAAAATATTCTTATTGTTTTTTTAAAGATTTGGTAAAATTAAACACTACTTAGTGACAAGAGTTATCATAGAATCATAGAATCATAGAACATGTCGAGTTGGAAGGAACTCTCCAGGATCATCAAGTCCAATTCCTATAACTTTGCAGGGAACCCCAGGAGTCTCACCGTGTGCCTGAGAGCATCATCCAAATGCTTCTTGAACTCTGTCAGGCTTGGTGCAGTGACCACTGCCCTGGGGAGTCTGTTCCAGTGGTCTATCACTCTCTGGGTAAAAAACCTTTTCCTGATATCTAACCTAAACCTCCCCTGATTCAGCTTCCTACTGTTACCCCGAGTTCTGTCATTGGTCACAGGAGTGAAGAGATCGGTACCTGTCCCTTCGCTTCCCCTCTTAAGGAAGCCATAGACTGCAATGAGGTCACCCCTTAGCCACCGCTTCTCTAGGCTGAACACTCCAAGTGACCTCAGCCACTCCTCATAGGTCATCTGTTCTAGTCTCTTCACCATCCTTGTGGCCCTCCTCTGGACTTGCTCCAGCAGTTTGATGTCCTTTTTGAACTGCAGAGCCCAAAACTGCACACAGTACTTGGGCTGAAGCCACACTAGTGCAGAGTAGAACTGGACAATCACCTCGCTTGACCAGCTGGCAATGTGTGCTTGATGCACACCAGGACACGCCTGGCCTTCCTGACTGCCAGGGCACACTGTTGGCTCATATTCAGCTTGCTATCAACCAGGACCCCCAGGTACCTCTCAGCCTCATTGCTCTCCAGCCACTCGTTCTCTAGTCTGTATGTACTACCAGGGTTGCCCTGTCCCAAGTGCAGAATCTGGCACTTGCCCTTGTTGAACTTCATGTGGTTGGTGATTGTAAAATTGAGTTACTAAAGAATTAAGGACTCCTGTGATTTCTGTTCTTTGTTTGTTATATTGGTGAACTGGTAACTTTTTACAGTTTCATTTTCATATATGATGTATTGCTGGATGTAAGAGAGGTAAGAGACATTTGGTGATGAAATGAAAAGTGTTTAAAAGACAAATCCCTGGTAGGCAGAAACAGTAGTGCAGTTTGAATCACAAAAAGTGTAACCAGAAATCAAAATATTACTTAATTGTTTATTTATGATACAAATGTTAATTGCCTTATGCCTTACATGGACTGTACAATAGGACAGGTTAATTAGGCTGAGAAATTGCTAGCTCTGAGAGTGCAAGCTCAGAATAATTAAAACTCCTGCATCATGTTAACAGAACTCTCCTGTCCTTTCGGCTCCGAGGATATTGTTTTGCAGATTCTTTTCTTTCTCTTTCTGTTAAATAATATGTGATTTCTACCATAAATTAAGAAATCCAAGGGCAGAGCTTTGGCTGACTACCGATATCATGTGAGACAGATTTTCATGTGGATTTGGATGCATTGTGGGGAATGAAAGGACTACATCAGTCTGAATGACTTACAGTGATCCTTTCAAAGCCTTATTTGCATCTGCCAGTACTAAACCAGACAGCAGGAGCCCTTAGCACTGCCAGGAAATAAAGTGGCCTCTAATTGCTTGTATGTTGATTGCAAGCTTTTGAGAAACAAATCCATCACATAAAATATCTCCTAGGTCGCTGAGCAATACAATAGTCACATGTTTAGTTTTAAGAAGGGCAGCTGGAGAGAAAGATGAGGGCTTACAGGCATGGCTTGGCAGGAAAAAAATAATTTAAAAAGTGGAATCTAATTCTTACTGATCCTTATTCACACCAAGGTGGCTTTACAGAACACCAGCAGCATAAAAAAGGAGGAAGCAGGTGTAAGTTACAGTTATAACTACACTATGGCAAAGCAGTAATGTCAAAGCAACATAAAAGACCTTTGTTACAGGCAAGGATTTGATGACTGCTGTTCTCATAGTTGTACCTGAGCAACCCTGAAACTATCTGCAGCAAAACAGAGCCCAGAGAGGATAATACTGGCCACTTACCAGGCATCACTTTTCTAACACTATTTGCAATAACTCACCTCCTGCTTTCTCTAACAAGTTTGACCAAAGTACAAGCTGCATTGCATAAGCCCTAATCAATTTTTCCCCAAAGTAAGATTGTCCTCATTGTGCATAAGGACTGGGTCCATTAACTGTCAAAAAACGTATGAGCTGGAGAGACATGAGGAAGAAACTCGAAGAGAAAAAATGTTTAGGATTAAAATAAAAAAAAAAAAAGGAGGGTGGGGGAAAATACCCCGGACTTAAAGACGAGACATGAAATACACAATTCTCATGAAGAGCTGTGCATCAGTCAACTGTTTCTCACAGGAATCTGTCCCTGATGGGTTAGCTTCACCTCGATTAACATGGGGGTGTCTCTAGTTCTTTGGAAGTTTCATTCTCTCAAAAGCTGAATGCAAACACCTTAGAGAGATAAGCTGGCGTAAGGAATTTAATTAGGAGATTTTAAACCCTTCCTGACCAATTTTTCCACAAGACAGAGCATTCTATTCTGGTTGAACATAAATCAAAAAATATCTTCATTCTGGAAAGGACAGAGAGAAAAGCCAAATTTACATGTGGCTGAGAAAACTATATTTTCTCTTGTCACATTAAGACTAAGACAAAACCCATTGTGTTTATATGTTTTTGTTCTTTCCTGCTACTGAAAGACACAGTTACATAACATTTTCTGCTTCATTTTGTTAATTAACTCAGTTTTTCAGATTTCTTCTCAAAAGGTGAAACATCGCAAGGAACCACTGTGTCCAGTGTGCACTTTATACATAGCAATATCTCTTACACAAAACTACAAGCTCTGCATTTGCTGATTTGATGTCTTGACTGTATTCAAAATAATCACTTTCTCCGTTTTATTTTCATCTGTGTTAATGGGCTTATAAACTTAGATAATGCACATGTATTTTCATTTGCAACTATTGATCAAACCAGGTTTCTGGTAGGTGAAGAGTTCTTTCTGGACAATATTATTCTCAGTGTAAATCAACTGGTGATTATCCAGAGCTTATAATTATTTTATGTGAATAATTTCAAGAATGTAATCAAGAGAGAGTAACCCCCAGGCTTCCCTTCAGCTCCTAAGTAAAAATGGGGCTAAGTTACACATCTTCTTCATCACTTTCTACAGGCCAGTATTTCTCTTCTGCACTCATATACAAACTTGCTGGATCATCTTTAAGTGTGTTTATGTGTGTTCATTCACTAAGATGGTTTTGGATTTCCCAACCCTTCATCAATCAGATTAGAAATGACGTCTTTGTCATGAATTTGCTTATCTCTGCAAAAAGGGGTTCTCTTCCCATGAAAATCAAAACATAGGAGAAAGGATGGTCTTTGACTGAGGTAAAATCTGTTGGTTTTATTTTTGGAAACACAAATGTTCTCTAGAGTTGAATCCTAAAAATAGACTCAGGTAATAGTGACAAACATAAGTGTGAAATATCAATAATGAAGTTCAGGGACTTGTAGGCAGCTCCTCTTCTTAAGTTTCAAAGTCTTTTAGAAGTAAAACCTTTTTTTCCTACACATCCTTGTAGTCACTAGGAGGTTTCAGTAGAAAGGCAGGTATTTTATGTACATTTTCGGTGTAGCATCCAATTCCTTTCTATTTATACTAGTCAATTAGATAAAGACTCCATTTACTATTCAGTATTCCAGCAGCTACATGCTTTTGTCTCTCTAGTTGGGGAGTGTGAGCTACTAATTTTCCACAGAAGTCCCTCTCTGTTAAAGAAGTAGTAAAGAAGTTGACTTCAAATCATAATGCACACACAGATATTCCAGAAGGACAGTTTTCTGTGCATATGGATCTAATTTCAGGGGAAAACAATTGACTCCATATGAAAAGGTTAGCCAAAAGACTCATCTATGTTTGTGAAAGAGATGACATCCTGATAAAAAAATCACAGGTTTTTTTTACTTTATTGCTCTTTTTATATTTTTAAACATGCTGCAGTCTAGGTAGAAAACCTCTTACATTTTTTTACATTTTTTATCATGCATCTGGATGTCTGTCAGGTACAATTTAGCTGATTAATACTACACCACTTCCAACCCATATTTCCCAACACAGAGACAGTCACCTAGAGCAGAGAATGTCTCCCTTACCCATTCATAGGTACAAGAAAGAAGAAGAAAAACTTACATTCAAGACAAAACCCTCAAGAACAGAATTTAGATGAAAGACAAAGCATTTTTTTGCATTTCAAATAATGGTGAGAGCTTTTCCTATTTATTTCATACCAATATTTTTTTCTGAAAATGTGAAGTGGGTTATAAATACTAGATTATATAAACACAAGGTTAATTACTGTGTGTCATTAAAATGCTGAATTTAGAAATGCTAAATTAGAAATTAACAGATCATTTCAAAAATTTTAAAGCAATATCTAAACCCCACTCTTTTTGTTTACTGTTGCAGAAACAAACTAATACTACAGAGCTTAGAGAACTAGATGGCAAGAAGTTGATGGCAAGAAGGTACCACTCCTTAAACAGATATGCTCTTTTATTAGCAAAATTCACACTGTGCTTTGGCTCTCTGAAATAGCTGCTTAAAGGTACCTGTGTGAGATTTCATTGGATTTACTACTCCTTTTGTTTTAACGCAGTCAGCTATAGAAGTGAATTATACATTTGCACAAAGAATCTTATTGTTTAATATTTTTTTCCAGTGAATCTAAGTGAATAATCTGCATGGAAATACCCTGATTTCTGCTGCGTCATCACTGTCCTGTGGTTTCTCATGTTGTGCAACAGACAGAAAAAGAGAAGAAATAAATTCTGTGATTTCTCAGCACTGGTTACATTAATTAACACTTCACTGTGTGAACTACAGTGCACCCCCACACATGCTTCCATGTCTCATTATTTCCATTATCTAACATTCATTTAGGCTTCACAATATAGCAGACAAAGAATACAATGTTAATTTTTAAATGAAACCCAAAGGCAAGTTTAATTTTAAACAGCATTAATTTTCATGGTGTAAGATTTCAGCAGCTTGTCTTATGCAAGGATGTGGATATTAAATTTGCTATTTAATAAAGACTGATGAACAAATGGAGAGAAGTTTGTCAATGAGGGTTTGTCAGTTTTGCTTCCTTTCCTCACAAGTTAATGACATTTGCTTCATAGACCGTCCCTAATGATGCAAAGGAGATCTGGCATTGCACAAGTTGCTGCTACTGTCTTAGTTCAGCGGTATTAGGCAACCATACAAGTGTGGCACATTAGAAACAGCAAGACTTACTGAACTAAAATATAAAGTAGGCTATTTGTTAAGTAAAATGAAAGGATGTCTATGTGCATTTTTTTCTTTTTTTTTTTGGTGGGGGTGGATGAGTCACACTTTAGGAAAAGTTCCACACAGCTCAAAAAAACCTCAATGGGAACAACATGGAAAGAAAGCACTCCATACCAGCTGAATGTGAATGATTGTATAGGGTGCCAATGCCTCTTCTGTCCCAATTACCATAACCCCAAAATATGTATTTTAGATTAAAATCATAGAGTCATGAAAAACCCTTTGGCTTATTTGGTTTAGACCTTCAGCAAGACCAATGATGCAAAGACTATACTGAGGTAAGTTTGCTTTAGATGGGCCAAAAAAAATAAATCTTAAAAAATCAACCATATTTAGGTCCTATATCCAAAAGCAAAAAGATGTTTTACGTATTTGTTCTTACTCTGCATACTTACAAATCACCCATCAGTGGGGAAAAAAAGGAAAACTGTTCCCAGGGGAACTTAATCCTAGATAGTTGAAACCTCATATGAATTTATTTCATTGAGTATATACAGTTTTAGCCATAACTTCATAAGGAACACTTGTGAGTGTCCGATGCTCTCTAATACAGACTAAAAACCTGTCTCTAATGTTTCTTGGATTAGATTAACAACTTTTTTTGAAGCTCATTTGTTTGATCTTCAATTAAGCTAATATTCTACCCGTGTGTACTATACATATTTTGATTGCCATCACTATCCTCTGAGTAGGTAAGATAAGGAGATACCATAGCAAGCCTTTGAATTGTGAGTGTATCATAAAGCAAATGTTTCAGAAGTAATTCTGTTAGTTCAGCTATTCTTTCATGAGGGCCTACTAAACACCACATCTAGTGCTAGACTGATAAAAATAGATGGCAAGGTATTGAAAAAACTCCAAGTAGCATTACAAGATTATATTTCAGTCCTTAAAAACCAATTCTCCCACAGACACATGACTGAAGTTTCACCAATGATAGTAGGAATTATTCACCAGCATCGGTGCCTGGAATGTCTCACTGTGAGCATATTTGTTTTTACATTGCTTCCAAAAACTGAGAGAATATTGCAGTTTTTCCTATCAGACTTTACTATGTTTGCTGTTTATTTTTTATTTAAAATAACTTGGTTATTCTGATCATATAAACTGCTCCTATAATGCTTATTTTTTATATTTTCTTTAAAGAGACAGTCACATAAGTTTTCCCCTAGTAAACTCAGAGGCCCTGTAAATAAGCTGCAATATGACAGTTTCCTTCTGTAAGAGCCAGTTGATGACCAGATCATAAAATCAGAATAAACTGAACCTCACCTCTGAAATGATAGAAATGCTGATGCTTTTTTTCCCACCCTTAATTGTATTACACACAATCAACTCAACATAGCCATTATGTAACACACTAACTGTTTTCAGGCCCTTGCAGAATGAAGATGTTCAAGTAATTAAGAAGAAAATAGACTAATTTACCCCTGTTTCTAGAATCATAGAATGAGTTGGGTTGGAAAGGACTTTAGAGGTCATCTAGTTCCAATCCCCCTGTCATAGGCAGGGACTAGACCAGGCTGCTCAGTTTGAACAATTTAGGCTGTTCTCATCTTATTGGAACCCCACACATTTTGTGAATGTGAGATAGCTAGTATATGTGAGATTCAGATAATAACTACGTGCTAGAAGTGTGGAAAGAGAGCAGCACTTCAAGCTCTTGGGTGGCAGAGAGAATAACCAGACAGGTCTTATACAATGTACTACTATGGAAATGAAATGTCACAGGACTGTTGCACAACTTGTGAATAATAGGACATTGAAGTATGCAGATACCTTGCATAAAGAAAAAAAAAAAAAAGAAAGATGGATAGCTGAATGGAAGTTTAAAAATAGGAATTCAGAATTTTTTTCCTTCCTGTAGAAGAGGAAAGCTCCCTGATGCTGAGGCTATTCATTACACCTGGACAGAAACAATTTGTTCAACTATAGCTCAGGTAGAGTCAGCAATTTCATTATAAATCCATTTCCAAGAGGTCTAAAGCCTGACTGTAATAATTTTTTCAGGGCTGAAACATTTCCTCAAAGGTCTTTCCTTGAGCATCAAAAAATATCCTAGACTTATATGTATCTATTTCTCTCATTTTCTGTATTAAAAAAAAAAATAATTTCAATTATACTAATTCACAATAGCTAGAGGGTTTCCCTCACTCATTTTTTTAACTTTGCTTCAGCTGACACAAGTTTTTCCTTACTGCTTAAGGCTTTATTTTGTCAGACACATTTAGAAGAAGTAGGGGCAGCTGAACTGCCCTCTATCTCATCCTCCAGCTTTTGCCTCTCCCATCTCCCTCCCTCACACACACTTTAGTTTCTTGCAAGAAGTAGCTTGCAATGACTATTTTTTTTCTATGCTGTGTGTGTCCACTGAGCTTCTGCTAAAAATTTGTAAGCAGCTGAGTTTACTCTGGTAATAACCTGTAGTTTTCTGAGGTTAATATTCAATATTATGCTTGCAAAACTTTCTGTATTTTGCCCTCTCTGCAATTCCACTGAATTTAAAAGATAGTAGAGGTTGGTAGTAATAAGGTGAAATCTGTCTTCACATGGGTTATCATTTACAGTCCTTAACAATGATTTTTTTTTTCTTTGCCCATCTTTTTACACCTAAAATAATGTAGAATCCTACACATGTAGAAAAGCTGACAGGTATTATTCATAAACTTCCTACATTCCCACGTTCTTCATTCTATAGGTTTTATCTAAAAACTTCTGCAGAAAATTTTGCCATCTGAGTTTGTCTCACATATTTAAAGAAACATTGCATATAGTTTTAACATTCTCTCAGTTAACTCTGTAGTCCATAGGTACATACGTATCAGCAGGTAACTTGCTGTTTTTCATCTGAGGGAGATTTATTCATATGTTCTATTAGGTGGATCAAGAACTGGTTAAAGGGAAGAAGTCAGAGAGTTGTAGTCAAT
>VZRW01005047.1:19683-87223 GCA_013398125.1 Aegotheles bennettii
GGTCCCTTCCAACCCTAGAATTCTGTGATTCTGTGATTCTATTTCCCATCATTTTGCTGAAAAACAGCCATAAGACAGTAAGCAATTTCACAGAACACTATCAAAAAAGAATGCATCAGTGTAAAGACTAGGCCTTAAAAAGTTCTGTCAGTGTGGCAGCCCAGTGGACTTGTTTTATCTTGTTATAGTTCCTGCAGCAACTGAGCCCTGCATCACAGTATAGCCAATTAAATCTTTCTACAGTACATTTTATAGTTCTTGTGAATTATTCCTATCTTTTTGCCTTTGCATACTTCCTTTTTATTTTCGTACCTTTGTCAGCTAATGAAAATGGAGATTATGTGCATTAATAAGACACACAGTTTGGTGATGTTAAAAGTGTAGGTATTACTTTCTAGAACTTTAAATTAAAAATCATCCACTGTAAGTACTTTCAACAGATTATTACTTTAACTTGTATAACAGTTAAACAGACTTAAAATTAATTAGTTCCTAAGCAGCTCAGAAATTAGTGCGGTATTTTTCAGTTAATGAAGTAAAATGACACAGAAACGTGATCTATTTAAGCAGAGACATTTTAGCTAAAGTTATTTAAATTATAGAACCATTCAGTGCCACTTGATGATGTACTATAGCAGAACACTTCATGCACTCTTTCATAGAAATGTTAACATTGAAATAAATTTCATCTCTACAATTAGCCCATGCAGAAGTAATTTGTCATTAGCATCATTTAATAGCATTGAACAGTGTGGAATGGTAGAGGAAATCTTGAGTTTATTTACCACAGGTCTTATATTTGAAATTAGTGTAAGATGCATGTAATTTGTTCTTTCCTCTAAGAACCACAAACCAGCAGCAAGTGGTTCTGTAAGACCAAACATACTGAGAGATAGGGAGTGTACTCCAGTATCCTCTGAATATGCTGACCCAAAACTACCTTTCCAATGAATTAGACTTCTCTTTGTTTCAAACTCCCTAAGGCCCATATATCTTTCAAAAATTAATTTGTTTCCTTGCTTTACAAACTGAATTTCTTCCAAAAGGTCATTAAAAAACAATGTTTTGCCTCCTTCTGCAGTTCATAAAAATCTTATTCTGTGCCTCAGAAGAGTAGCAAAACTTGCAAATAATTAAGTGTGTCCCCCCCTGTTTTTAATTGATGGCATTTTAAAACTAAAAGCCAGAGGCATGAACTGTGTCAGTTGCTGATGCATTGAAGAGTTTGGCTAGAGTGCAGATTACCTCCACTACATTAAACTCCTTTAGCAGTGCCAAGTATAGCATTAGAAAATTCCAGCGTGGGATCAGATTTGGATTCCTGACTTGTCCTGTCTGGGAGCTGAAGGAGAGGTGCCTTTTTTTTTTGTTTGCTTGTTTTCATAAGAGACAGCTCTTATGAGTTGTTATAAAAATGTGGCTGACATCTTTCTATGATTTTTCAGGTGCTGTTAAACAGCTACCTGGATAATAATAGAAAAGGAGTATCTCAGTGTAGTTACTTGTCAAAATAAGTACAGGTGCTTGTGTGCATTTCAGAGAGGTGAAATTCTGCAAATTTCACCAAGTTTCGCTTCCATGATGGACTGTGAACCTGTTGTGCAGTTTCCATCCATGGAGGTGCTTTTCCTCGGGATCAGTTGTTTTCAGTACCAATCCTAGCATGAAACACAACTGAAGTGACTGTCTCTCACCTACTTTGTGTATTGAAAACTTGCAAACCTGTGAATGTTGGGTGATTTCAAAACAGTAGCTCAGGTTAAATGCAGCCTTTGATGAATACAGTGTGGGACTGAAGCTTATGAGAGACCACAAAAGAGTCTGATTGCTTCTACTCTGCATACAAATATTGCTCTGTGTGCAGACATTGGCCCAGATTCACTGTATCAGTTATTTCTGTCAGCAAGTCCCGGTGATAACTCTGTGTCATGTTCCTTTAGGTTACCTAATTTTTCCTCTTGGAAAAACTTTAACTCCTTTAACTCCTACTTCCGGCTTTTGCTTAGAGACAGTTCTACTTGATTTAGCACATTCTCATGAAACAAATTGCTAATATTGTTTCACTTGTTGAGGTGTTGGCTTGTTTTTTTAGAAGAACAAGACAGAAGAGAAACTAGAGATTGCTGGTCATTATTCTTAGAGGAAGAGAGGCTGTGAGCACTGACAAATTTTTATCACGTTAGGACATTTTGTTGCACTGGAACATTTTATCATGTTATCCATGGCAAACTTCCATTACCATACAAGTGCAATCTCAGCCTACTGAATACATAACAGCGACAATGGTTTGCTGAAATACTTTTGAGATTACTCTCTTTCTCTTTTTGGTGGCAGTCATCTAATTGTCTGATTTCATTATGGGAAAGGACATTTGTGTCTCTTTGAAATAGTGGAATTAATCTTTATAGTTTAAATACTTATTTTCCTGTGTGATTATTATTTCATTATTTTATAAAAAATACATGTGCCCAGGCTGGATAAGAAGGAAAAAAACCTGTGTTAAAACACCTGTTAACATAAAACAAAGGGATTTGTGTAATTTATAATCCAACATAATCTGACTAATAGCAATTCAGACAACAGGAAGGGTCAACGGAAAGTCACTATCTTAATTTTTAGGAATCAAGACACAAAATAAAAAAAAAATAATAATAATAATAAAAAAAAGTAAAGTACAGTTAAAGGAAAGAACAATAAAAAGGACTTAAAAGAACAAATGAACCTCTACCAAGCTGCAATATGCAGAAAGACCCCTCTACATTAACCATATTGTAAGTATTGCTGCAATCATTAATTACTCTTTTCAAAAAATAAATAAGAAAAATACAAGAGACAGCCAGTATTAGGTGCTAAACAAGCAAATGTCTAACCTATGGTAACCATCTCCAGCTGTAAATGAGCAATAGTTTTGGCATTCCTTCAGTTGTTTCTCTTTTTTGTTTCCATTGTCTCTTTTTAACCTGCCATTCTGTTAATACCTTTACTAAACAAACTCGAGAGAAAGAGAGTGTATGAATATAAAATGGGAAACATCTGGATTAGGCAGCAACAGGTAAAAATATTGCAGACAAAGACTGGGAAATCAAGATTATTTTGCATCTTGAGATAGACATGGATCAAAAGATTCCTTCACATGTGAATAAAATAGTTATATTGATTTACATTAATTTAAGCCTTAGGACATACACTGCTCTATTCAACATGGGGAAAATTGCTAGATAACTGGCCACCTTTGAGCAACGCAAAGATCCAAGAGGAGAGAAAAAGCTTGAAAAACATAACCTACATGAACCACAGTATTTTTAAAAGATTCTTAATTAGTCCAAGAAGACTAAAAAATGTTTGGCAATATCTGAATACCTAAAAGACTGCTGCTGATCAGCCATCTAGTCTACCTGTCTAAAATGGAGGGCACAGGAATTAATAGCCTTAAACTGATACTCAAGGGCAGTCTTTGGAGACCTTTTCAACTGAAAGGTAAAGGAAAGTTTTCACTTTGTTGTCTGAGAGAACTGCAGAGTCAGTATTACTGAGTATGAAAAAGCCTTAAGAAGCTTTCAGAAGGGGTCTGTCAGGGAACAGGAGAGAGAAGTTGTTCTCCACAGGAAGATGAACCAAATGACCTCTCATTTTCCTTTCCCCCCAGCCCTACAGCTCTCTGCCAGTACTGTTAGACCTATATTTTTGCAGTGGTCATTATAAGTGCATATTCAAAGTCCTGCTTAATATGTAAGGTGCTCCAGGGTCTTCACTAGGAGCTCAGCAAGCGAGAACAAGTGTTTGCTTTCTGCTGCCCCACAGCTGAAAAACCCTCAGGAGTTCCTCAGTGGACACTGGTCAGAGGGGCTCCTCTCAGTGACTCGGTACTTCCTGCCTGTGACAAAACCATCCCCATCTTTCTCATTATGTCTTACCTGGATTTGATCCTTCTAGGAATGGGACTATGGCACAATGATGTGATTTTTCTGTATGCCTCAACAGAACCGTGTTTTCAGCATTAAACTAAGATTCCTGTTTCTTGGTACTACCAATGTGCTAAAGCATGTAAGAAATATTGGCTCCTTCACAGTATAACACGTATTAGTCTTATGACAGTATTAGTTAAATAATTGAAACAATAATCGATTAAGCCTAATTGTAATCAAACATAAATTAGTCTATATGGCTGATAAATCAGAAATACATATTGGATGACATTTTTCTCATATTAGTTTTAAGGAACCCTCTGAGATACCCAAGAGAGAGAGGTCGTCATAAATATGCACACTGTTATCTGCGTAAAAATACTTTGCTGAATCTTGCACTATGCTGTTATTTAGCCTGTCTTGTTATTTTCTCTTCTGCAACAAATGATAATAGTCCTACTATCCTAGTGTAGTAACAATATTGAGAACCATAAGCCACTGAAAATTATGACTTAGTTCTTCATAAATCGGTAGTTTGGTTGAAAATACACGGAATTTATTTTAAAAATACATTATTATCTCTATTTGCCTGTTGGTTTTGAGTTTTTTCACCCTTGTTCATGGGACCAATTTTCAATTTATTTTTTTCTGTAACAGAGAAAGTATAAACTTAGTCTTTTTAATGAAAGGTGAGATTTATGCCTAATCACAAGCCTGTAGGAGGAAAGGTTTTAAAAATAATATCCCAAAACATATAACAATCACATTAGTTGGAACATTTCTATCACTTTTTTTCTGATAAAAATAGTACAACACTGTAGAGAATTCCTCTAAACAAGATCCTCTGTTGACTTAAGTTGATATTTTCTCTTAAGTACAGAATGTCATCTATACTTAAGGCCAGTTTTAGATGTCCTAAGAAGTCTGTACAGAGGCCTAGAGATGAGTAGAGATTTATTTTATGACCAGTTTAATACTTCTTTTCTGTATCAGGATGAGATAAAGGGTTTAAAATGGGAACTTCAATTCCCAAAGAAGGAAATAAACTATTCTTAGCACTAATATTCTTTTTTTGCTTCAATGGCTTGGGGAAAAAGTGGAAAGGAATTTGTGGGACTTCCCTGCTGGTTTTCCCATCCAGAGATGATTTTTTCTGAGTGGCTTTCTGAGAATTTTGTTTTTCTTTTTTTTGTTTCTCCCCCCAAAAAAATAAAATCAAGATTTAACCAAATATAGCTGAAACGACAGATCTTTTTCCTAGGATTCTCCACAGCTTCTTTGAATATTTATCTTTTCAAGTATGGATTAATTCTTGCTGTTTTTCATCATTTTCTTATCTGTCATACTATTTTGTAAATCGTACCACATAGCAATCATATATTGTATGGACATCTTAAGCACTGTATCTTCTTCTTTCTTGTTTTTCACTTTTCCATAGGGACCAATGAAACATGCATGCCATATTATTAAGCATAAATGACAGACTTGACATTTAGGATGTTTTTTCTAAGTGTACTTTAATTCTTCTTTAAGTTTGATTTTATTTCTGGTTTTACAGCAAAATAAGTAATTTATCTGGATGAAATATTTAATAACTATTAGTTTAAACTTATGGTATCTAAAATTTTTGAAAATGTTAAGATGAAAGGATTTATAATTAATATGTATTATCTTTTAGTTTTAGTTTAGATTGACAGAAGTTATTATATCCAGTGCTAGAAAATTAGAATAAATTACTGTTTTATCTCTTGTAAAGTTTATATTTTCAGTGTCCCAGGTTTATCTAAGCACTTCAAACTGTGCTTTCCATTGTGTTTATAAATGTATAAGTGCTGCAAAAAAATGAAACACATCCCTTTTCTGGCTTTTACAAGGGAGTTTAGAACCCATGACACTGTGATGACTCCAGAGCTGCTTTCTCAAAGAGAGATGACAAATTGTGTTAATTATAACAAATGTCAGTTGTTGAAATGATTTATTGCAAGAACAGTGATTGGTTGGTTATACATAGAGTGGAGACTGTGCAAGACTTTCATATGAACGCAATCACAATCTATTCACAACCCAGAAAAAAGCTGTAATAGCTTTGTAGACCAATTGATATAGTAACACAGGTAACTAATTAACATACTGCTATTGTAAGCATTGTGTTTATTTAGGTAAAGTAAATGAGAATCAGAGTGATATTTGACTGTGACCATAAATTTTAAGAAAGTTTTCAAATTTAAATGCATGCACTTACTGTGCTTCATCCAGTGCAAATAACTGACATTTAATATGTTGTGCCTGTTTTAAAAGAGATATACATGATATGTAAAAATACTTTAAAAGAGCAGTAAGCACATTTAAAATTAATTTTAAAAAAAACAGTAAGAATGTATTTGATTCCTTTATTGTTTTTTTTTTCTTAAACTGAAGAATTTTTTTCAAAGGGAAAACAACTTGTTTGGCAGGTTTTTAGTTGGTATTAAAATGTTATTAATTGCCTTTTACTTGGAAAAGAGGAAAAGTTATTTAAAGGGCAGTCGAAGCTATTGTCTTTACTCTTGCATGAGGTTAATCTTATTTTATTGAAGACAAAACGTGATAAATTACATATAGAAAGGCAAAAGAAAGAACTAGAATGACATAAAATGTAGCTCTCTTTTTTTTCTACTGACTTACTAGACAACCTTGCTGCTGAATAAAAACAAAATCAGCATTTTTAAAGCATATAAACATCTCGAAGGCCTGGAACTTTAATAGCAACATCAGACTTCCTAAATCACTGTTTTTAGCCACCTTTTCACTCCTAATGTCTCAGATTGCCTTGCAAAACTAAGGCATTAGCTACACAAGCAAGTTATTTCTAAAAGAAGGCAACAAAGTTAAAGATTTAAAAAAAATTAAGAAGTGAGGAAGAGAAAGTAAAAGGAAGATGAGGAATAACTATGTAAGCAGATGAAAATGTACATTAATGACCAAATATTTTTCTCATAGAAGACAAATAATCTTTCATTCAATTTATTCAGAATACCTTGCAGAAAGTGGTTGACAAATGCCCAGTTACAGCCAGATGGATATTAGTGCCCCATGGATTAAGGACATGAGAACTATAAGAAGGAACATATTGTTTCAATTCACATGAACTTCCAGTACTTTACCACACTATGAACCTCAAGCTGTGAGATCTCAAATCACTCAGTACCTGTCACTCAGATGTAATTTACAACACCTAGTACTCACTTAAACATCAGGATCCAGGACACATTATGCCATAATGTACCCAGGTACTTCTCAATAAAGGTATGAATTTTCTGCAGGTCCTGTATCAAATCATGCAACATGGAAGTATCAGATAGCTCTAAAATGTCACTAGATTCCTCTATTTTGATATCTGAATGTCTCCCATAATTTCCATTCCTTCATGGGCATAAGTGTCATATAGTCTTTTGTTGGGATTAGAGGCAGTTTTACCTCAACAGACTCATGTGGTCTGTCTCCATCTTCGCTGATTTCTATGAACAGCATTTTACAGGGTCAGCTGGGCCTTCATTAGAATGAAAGCTACCAAGTGTAAGCCCGTATATGACCTTCACCTGCAGGGTATACTACTTCTGGCTACAAGTTTCATCCCTGTAGCTGGCAACACAGGATCAGGATTCTAAGAGCTCAAAAAGAGAAAAACATGATTAACAAGCTAAGGATTTTATTTGTAGACTTTAATAAATTAAAGCTGGTTAATGTCTCTGCTCATACAAATGAAAAGGTACCATTTGAATGGCTTTGACTGACATTAAACGTGACTTTTCCCCTTTTCTTAAACTTACAGAAATATCTTCAAACACTGTTTTGGGAGAGAAAGTTGAGAGAGAAGAGCAGAACAAAGAAATCTATCTCACCTACAGGCTGAAAGGCAGAAAATTTGTTTTAGTTTATCCATTGGGCCCTCTATCTAGTTACTAGATAGATTACTTACAGGTAGCATTCATACTCTGCTGAAAATAGCTTGAGCAAAGAAAGTTTTGACATTAAAATTTCTTTTATTAACTATTTACTGTATATTGATGGTAATGAAAACGATCCTCATTTTTATAGGGTTCAAGACAATCCAGGGATATGATCTAGTTTTTCTTTTTTCCACTGTGGAGGGTTGACCCTGACCAGATGTCACGTGACCACCGTTTTATCATTCCTCTCCTCAGCCGGACAAGAGAGAGAAAATGTAACCAACGACACATGAGTCAAGACAAGGACAGGGAAATCACTCAGCAGTTACCATTATGGGCAAAACAGACACAGGGAAAATTAATTCAATATTTGCCAATCAAATCAGAGTAGGGTAATGAGAAAATAAAATAAAAAAATCTTAAACCACCTTCATCCCACCCCTCCCTTCTTCCTGGGCTCGGCTTTGCTTCTGATTTCTCAACCCTCTTCTCCCACAGGCGGCACAGGGGGATGGGGAATAAGTGTTGCAGTCAGTTCACCACATTGTGTCTGCTGCTCCTTCCTCCTCAGGAGGAGGACTCCTCACACATTTCCCCAGCTCCAGTGTGGACTCCTCTCTCCACAGGTTAAAGGACCTGCCAGGAGCCTTCTCCAGTGTGGGCTTCCCAAAGGGTCACAGTTTCATTTGGGCAGTCACCTGCTCTGGTGGGAAGTCCTTCATGGGCTGCAGGTGGCTATTTATTCCACGGTGGACCTCCATGGGCTACATGGGGACAGCCTGCCTCACCATGGTCTTCATCACAGGCTGCAGGGAAATCTCTGCTTCAGCACCTGGACCTCCTCCTTCTTCACTGACCCTGATGCCTGCAGAGTTGTTTCTCTCATATATTCTCATTTTTCTCTTCTGACTGCTGCTGGTGTTCAGGTCTTTTTCCTCATCTTAAATATGTTAGCCCAGAGGTGCTGTCATCATCACTGATAGGCTCGGCCTTGGCCAGCGGTGGATCCGTCTTATAGCCTGATGGCATTGGCTCTATCTGACATAGGAGAACTTTCTCGTAGCTCACAGAAGCCATCCCTTTAGCCTCCTCTCTACCAAAACCTTGTCATGCAAACCAAATACATCCCTGGTATCAGGAATAGTTAGAATAAAAAAGTAGCAAAAATTGTCTCTCTAATACCCAAATTCCCAGTTGCCCCTTATTTTCCAAAATGGTTTTAGATGACTATCAGCATTTCACAAAACTCACCCTCTGTTCTGAGATAATTTATTTCTTGTTAGGATGGTAACTCATACTAATTAAGATAAACTGTTTCTAATTAAATAAAACCTGGCATAAAATCATAGAATCGCTCTGGTTGGAAAAGACCTTCAAGATCATTGAGTCCAACCATCAACCCAGGACTGCCAAGTTCACCACTAAACCATCTGTAAACTGTATTCTAAACATCTGCAAAGAACACAGGAATCAGAGTCAGATAAATATTCTTGATTTCAAAAGTGTCTGACTTAAATTCCTGGATATTTATTACTCAGATGCATATTTATGTAACAAGGTCTCAGAAATCCGACAGTAAATGAAAAAAATCACTCACTAACCCTTAGTGTGGTTGAAAACTATGGATTAATGGGACTACATCCACTAAAAGGGGCTATCAGTTATGTAAGTATGCTTGAGTAATTTTCATTTTGAGTTGATGTTCTACTGCTAATAGTAGATGGTCTTCTACTACTAAATTATCTTTAAGGCCCCTTCCAATCCAAACCATTCTATTATTCTATTATTCTATTCTAGCTATTTGACTGTAAGAGAGGGGCCAGCTACTGTCACATACAGGAAAGAGTCATAATAAATGCATGGAGTTGATGATGAAATAATTTCTTATCTTCTCCTCTTTGAACATTTGATGCCTAATGTGGTATTTCAAGATGAAAAGCATATTTTGTGATCTGCCAGAAAGGTCTATTTTAGCTTCATTCAGTCCAAGTAATATCACATTAGAGCTCACTGTCATGGAACTAGGATTCATAAACCCTAACCACTAAAATCAACTCTGTACAGGATGGGATCTGGAGACGGAAATTTTGTTCAGAAAAAATAGCTAATCATTATTTACCTTGCACATATCATTATGACAACAAAAGGATTTGCACTCTTTCAAATCCTACAGCTCTTTTTTTTTTTAAACTAGGAGCTAATATAGTAGGGAAAAAGAGTGTCTTCCTCAGGGCTACTATTTTTCTCACAAGGCAAAGTAGAGACAGAAATTAATCACTAGCATGCTTGTTAACTTACTCATTTTCAAAACCAGGAAAACAAACAAGAAATGCTTAGCAACCAAAATCATACAGTGAGACTCTGGCTCATGAAAAGATATACCACAACCATAGTTTTTAATATTTTGGTCTCACTGTTAGCATCCCATTTTATTTTTTTTTTCAGCACTCCAACACTACCATAATAGATGAGTCTAGAAATATGGTTTATATAATTATAGTGACCTATATGACAAATTGTAGGTTTAGTGATGCTCTGTTAACATAAAACACCTTACAGTGGCACTCAGAACCTCTTTATCTGTATTTCTTACTACCTTTACTCTTAGCTAACCTAGTGAGTTACAAAGGCCAAACTGTGTCAGCCCTCCAATAATTCAGATTGATAGGACTAAGAAAGCATAAGGAAAAAACAAACTTGGCTTTGAAAAGGCAGCCTGAACTTCCTTTTCTGAAGCAAAGAGTTAAAGAAAAGCATTTGTCTGCCTGTGACACAGTTATCTCTCTGGGTCTCTTCTGAGGCATGCACAAGCAGCTAAATTCATGACAACATTTAAGCTTCTCTTTGAACTTGGACTCAAGTCTGTAAATGCCATTTCCCTATTGCAGTGCCTACTTTTATAACCTGTCAATAGCCTGCACAATCCCTGCATGAGTATGGAGGCTGCCAGACTGATCCTGCATGTACCGACCTCCCAAGTATGTTGTATGTTTGAGAATATCCCTGGGCTTGCATGCCTCAAGCACAGGCAGCTGCCCAGTGGCTCTTCCCAGGGCGACAAGGCCTCATTTACCTTCTTCCTCCCTGCTACTCCTCCATTTAGGTAGGTTTGTGGGCAGGGAACATGTAACTAAATTCCAAGAAGGGTCCTAGTTCACATAGCACAAGGGAATATCACTATAAGGTAATGACGTGACTGAAAAATAATATGCCTTGGAGGTGGCTTTTAAGTGGTTTTCAAGTTTCAGTGTAGATGAGGGAAGACTAATTCATGAGTAAAGTGATGACCTCAAGATCAGCTCTGGAATGAAAAATCTAAACTCAATCTATTTCCTAAGAAAATTATGGGTTTGTTGATACAGCTCATGAATTAGTAGGAACCTGTTCTTTTTGAAGAATAGAAGAATTGATGTTTTGGATCTGATGAAGCAACTGAACCCTGATGTTACAAGAGGCACTTTCTTCAATTTTCCTTTGTTATAGAGGCTTAAGAAAAGTCTAAAACCATGATCTATTTCATCCACTTCAAGTGAAGCTGAGCTCATACTAGCACTTAGTCTGTTGAACTCAATATGTATCATATGGGTTTCTTAATTTTATTCTTCTCTAAAGCGCTTCCTTTTTCAAGCATGTGCTGTAGAGTCACTCATTTGGCCTAGGTCAATTCAGCTCTTTCACTCCATAGAATAGTCTATCTTCTTAAAGAACCACAAAGAACTAGTTCTTTTACAATTTAAATAAGCATGGATGAAATAGAGAAACTAAAGAAACCCTTGTCTGAATAGAGAAGTATGTACAGTGTTTTAAGCTGTTACTACAGATAGATACGAGTTCAGTCATCCTGTTAGTTAATGTCCATTATGATAACTTGTAGAAAGGACTACACTTCTTTATGGCAGTAGTCTAATAATCCTTCTGTGAACAAAGCCTCTCTGAAATATTAATGGAAGATTGCTTGAATAGTGACTCTAACATCTAACCCCTTATTTTAAACAGCAAAATCAAGTAAAACACCACAAAGACAATTCACAATGTTTCTCTAAACACATGCCAGTTAAAAAAATAATCCAAAGCATCTCTGAAGGCCTTTTACACTCATAACTGGGGATTAAAATTCAACCATCTGTACCATAAGTTATTTATTACAACATGGAACAAATACATATTTATTTCAGACACCAATTTACAAAGGTGATAAACATGGACAGAACAAATTTTTATTATGCCAAGATACAATTAATCATGAGGTGAGGTCTTTCATAAAACAAATATAAAACCAGTGCTCCAAATCAAGTTCCACTAGACAAATAAAAGAATGTCATTAATATCTCATCCTGAATAAACTGTAAATCTTTCATCTTGTAATGCGGAAGTGTTCCTCTTTCTGGTAAGTAGCACTTAGGCATACTGAAGAAAGCAAAACAAAAAATCAGAACAACTTCCACTCTTCTTTTTTCTAGACAGTTGAAGTATTTCTTCTGTGGTTTGGTTGGTTAGTTGGTTTTGTTTTTTAATTCAAGAGTGGAGATTATATACTGTAAGTGAAACAGAAGTCCATTAAAGCAGACTAATCCATTGGGGGATCAGTACAGGCTTTCTGGAGTCTATTGTCAGTGTGACAAAGTGTGCAGTCTGCTGAAGGTAAAACATTTATGTTAGAAAAGGTAGAAAAATGAGAATCTAAAGCATATATTTTTAGCATCAACTGTACATAAGATTCAGTAAGACGACCTCATCCAGGGTTGTAAGTTGCATGCTTTCCATTACACCCTTGGGGCTCTTTTAAATGATAAGTACCTCCCATTTTTACAGACAGAAAAACAGTTGGTGGCTTTGGTGGCCAGGGTTTGATTAAAGAAAATATTACAAAAATACCAAATCAAAATTTGCAGAACTATAGCTAGGCATTTTAAATTCTTAGTTTCAACCCAGAGCAAGAGTATACCTTTAGCTTAACAGTTAAAGAAATTGGAGTACATGTAGTCAGGCCCAAATACAGTTGCAATTTCTGCACTTACAGGATGCAGCCTGAGAACTCCTTCAGGCTCATTTGCTACTACTGCCTCGGAAAGAGTAGTGACAGCACAGGAAATTTGTGGTCCTCCTGTCTGTCAAATGTCTGTAGGTGTAAGAGGTTACTCTACTCTATGGAGGTGCATTAGTTCTGAGAGTAACTAAGGGGTTTTGTGACATCTGTTGGAAACCTCAGTTTGATTTGTTGTCACCAGTTTGAATCAGTATCAGCCAAATCCTCAGTCTTCTGAATTTTTCTGTAATTATGTTGTAATCTTAAAATCCTCTTATTAATGGGTTTGTAAACGTAACATATAATAAATGACACGTGCAGAAGTTGGAACATTTAGTAAGGTAAATGTAGCAAAATCATTGTGCCAGTATTTGAAATATAGTAATGTGATTGTTTTTAAAAAATAGTAATATATTTTTATGGATTCAAAAGTACTGTCATATTTTTCACCTTTAGCAGACTTTCCAATATAGGAACTCTATAATGATAAATCCATGTTTTAAGCCATTGTGTAACATATAAAAAAATTCTGTTTAAAACAAGGATATATTTTTAAGTGACACTTTAAATCTACATAGCAAAAATGAACTAAAGGAAAGATATAAACTCCTATTATTTTGCCTGGCTCAAAAGAATATTTTCCTGCAAGTGCACTAGCAGAGAAAAAAGTAGTTGCTTAAACCGGAAACATGGAAAAAACATAGAATCCCAGCTGGTCTGAGAAATAATTGCTGAGAAAAAGTCCTCCCCTTTTCAGATAAGATCTAACTTATTTCTACCAACTATATTTTAATGTCTCCAAGATAAGGAGTAAATTCGTAAAAAGCAGAGCTAAAGTTATAACCCAAGTCGAAAGGGAACAAAATAATTACTGAAGGACTTGGTTTCTTGTTTCATGAGGTATAATAATCTAATTTTAATTTTAAAAATTTCAGTACTTCTAAATATCACTTTTATCTTCACTCATTTTTGTGGATTTTACAGAACATTTTACTACAGAATAGAATCACAGAATCATAGAATTATAGAATATACTGTTGGAAGGGACTCATTAGGATCATCGAGTCCAACTCCTGTCACTGCGTAGGACATCCCAAAAATACACCTTGTGCCTGAAAGCATTGTCCAAATGCTTCTTGAACTGAGACAGGCTTGGTGCTGTGACCACTGGCCTGCAGAGCCTATTCCAGTGATCTATCACCTTCTGGATGAAAAACCTTTCCTTGATATCTAACCTAAACCTCTGCTGATTCAACTTCATGCTGTCTCCTTGAGTTCTGTCATTGATCACAAGAGGGAAGAGATCGGTACCTGCCCCCTCTCTTCCTGTTATGAGGAAACCATAGACCACAATGAGGTCACCCCTCAGCCTCCTCTTCTCTAAGCCAAACAAACCAAGTGACCTCAGCTGCTCCTCATAAGGCATCCCCTCCAAACCCTTCACCATCCTCATGTCTCTCCTTTGGAGGTTCTCTAATAGCTTGATGTCTTTCTTATGTTGTGGTGCCCAAAACTGCACACAGTACTCAAGGTGAGGCCACACCAGTACAGAGTAGAGCAGGACAATCACCTCCCTCAACCAGTTTGCAACACTATGCTTGATGCACCCCAGGACATAGTTGGCCCTCCTGTCTGCCAGGGCACACTGTTGGCTCATATTAAATTTGCCATCAACCAGGAACCCCAGGTCCCTCTTCACATTGCTACCCTCCAGCCACTCATTCCCTAGTCTGTACATACCACCAGGGTTGCTCCATCCCAGGTGCAGAATCTGGCACTTGCCCTTGTTAAACTCGATATGGTTGGTGATTGCCTAATTTGTTGAAGTCTATCTGCAGGGCCTGTCTATCCTCGAGGGAGTCAACAGCTCCTCCAAATTTAGTATCATCTGCAAACTTACTTAGTTTGATATCTCTGTTCTAAAATGCTGAAATAAGTAGGTACTCCAAGTCTGTAGAGTGTGTTACTCCATAAACATACATTTTATAGATGCCTTTCTACCTCAGAAGAGTACAAACTGTGCCTGAGAGTTTGCAGTGCATCAAACTAACATTCTTCCTCAGATTACATTGCTTTCTGACATTTCCATAAGAATTTGTAAACTATACATATATGAATCCTGATGCTGTCTATGAGGATTCTGAATAAAACTTTGTGTCATTATCAGGGCTGATTCCTTTTGAACAGACCCATGGGAGCTGAAAGACCGTGATGTTCACAGACCTGAAAATGACACAGGTTTTTCAAATTAGCTATGGTCACTTGGCACATCTTTAGAGGTGACTTCTTATTTTCAGTATTCAGGTGTGTTATGGTTTGAAAGGGGCAGGCAAAATCTTACTGGGTTTTGCCGCCAGGACCCAGTGAATAAGGGGTGGAGTTTAGGACCCTGTTGTGAAAAGGGGTCTGGGTGTCAGGTATCAGGTGTCGGTATTCCACCCATTTTCCTGCCAGACTCTATATAAGCCAGGAGGACTGGGGACCTTTCTCTCTTGCCCTCGTGGTCTCTCTGGTTTCAGTCTGCTCTGTGCCTCGCTCCTGCACTCCCCTGCCTGCAGCTCGCCACGTGGAACCCAGAGGAGAGGCCCAGCGTTTGGCTACCAGCTTGCCACGTGGTCTGCAGCATTCCAACTGCATTGGGTGCTGGAGGTTTGGACTCTTTTCTTCCTATCAGCTTTGCAGTGAAGGACCTTTCAGCAGCCTGTATCGCCGGTCATCTGAGCTCGGGTTGTATATATTTGTATATATACATTTTCCCTTTCTCCCCACCTGTTACTATTTCTCCCTGTGCCATTAAATTTGTTATAAGTTTTTAATTTCCAACTTAAGCCTGTTCTTCCTTACACCCCTTCTAATTTTCGGGGGGAAGTGATAGAAACAAATTCTGTCTGGTTTGTGGCTTGCCCTGGCCGTTTTGCTAAACCAGCACAAGGTGCCTGTCAGCAAATGATGAACAAAAGCAAGCAGTGCCTAGAACATTTATCATTATAAAACAGTCCTGAGACACCTTTTCCAAAGGTATACTTTTATTAATGAAAAGTCAAAGAAATAAAGAATAATCTGAAGTAAAACCAACAGGCGCTGAAATAGAAGCAGAAACATAGATACATGTTTATTATTTATTAAAATGTATTTTTTAAGGTCATTCTGTGAAAAACAGTACAAAAGGTACTTCAAGAAGCTGTCCATTCAGCAATACTTGTTTTCTCTGATAATCAGAGGTGAAGCACTACTGCTTTTTCTCAAAAAATGACTGCTTTGCCTGGCTTAGTTACAAGGAACCATTTTAGGCCTGAGTCCAGCAAAGAAGTTTATCCTTGTAGACTTCTCAAGTTGTGGGGATATAGGGTATTCTTGTGAAGTGTTCTTATGTTAGTAGTCATGCTTTTTGTCTCACTAGGATAGCAATCTCCAGAAAGCTCTATTGGGCACATTTCAAAGTGGCAAAATGCATGTAACATTCACATTATTGATTTCCATCACAAAAGTAACGAACATCATCAGTAGGGATGAATTAATTCATCTAGTCCACTTCATTCCTATTGTAGGATTACTTACAACAAATCTGCTGGAAAATCTCTTGCTGTTAGTGGGATGGTGCCTTAGAGAATAACAAGGGATAGTTTTATCTTTTGCATCCTTTAGCAGAATGCAGCAGAAGCTGGACCTAAAAAGTAAAAGGTATGTAAGTTATATATGTGTCTATGTATATATATACGTACATATGTATGTCTTTGTTTTAAAAGTAGGTTCAGCGTGGGAAACTAAGGGAATATTTAGCAGGCACTCAAGTGAAATTTTCACAGAATCACAGAGAATCACAGAATGTTAGGAGTTGGAAGGGACCTCAAAAGTCCAACCCCCCTGCCAGAGCAGGACCACCTAGAGCAGGTCGCACAGGAATTTATTAAGTCAGGTTTTGAATGTCTCCAGAGAAGTAAACTCCACAGCCTCTCTGGGCAGTCTGTTATAGTGTTCTGTCACTCTGACAGTGAAAAAATTCCTCCTCATTTTCACCCGGAACCCCCTATGTTCCAACTTGCACCCGTTCCCCCTTGTCCTTTCACTGGATACCACTGAGAAGAGCCTGTCTCCATCCTCCTGACCCTCACCCTTCACATATTTATAAACATTAATGAGGTCACCCTTCAGCCTCCTCTTCTCCAAGCTAAAGAGACCCAGCTCCCTCAGCCTCTCCTCATAAGGGAGATGTTCCACTCCCTTCATTATGTTTGTGGCTCTGCGCTGGATTCGTTCAAGCAGTTCCGTGTCCTTCTTGAACTGAGGGGCCCAGAACTGGACACAATACTCCAGATGTGGCCTCACCAAGGCAGAGTAGAGGGGGAGGAGAACCTCTCTCAACCTACTGACCACACCCCTTCTAATACACCCCAGGATGCCATTGGCTTTCTTGGCCACAAGGGTACATTGCTGGCTCATGGACATCCTTCTGTCTACCAGGGCTCCCAGGTCCCTTTCCCCCTCTCTGCTCTCCAGCAGGTCAGACCCCAACCTATACTGATCCATGGGGTTGTACTTTCCCAGATGCAAGACTCCATACTTGCCCTTGTTGAATTTCATTAAGTTTCTCCCTGCTCAACTCTCCAGCCTATCCAGGTCTCGCTGAATGGCAGCACAATCCTCTGGTGTGTCAGCCACAGGTGCTATCTCTGGGTCTTCAAGTGTTTTCAAATGTTGGTAACCTGCTCTGGTACTAGAGCCACTAAGAACATTTTTCTATTTTGATCCAACTAAAATTTAATGTCTCAGCTGTACATACAATGCAATTGTACATATGTGTGTACATTAAATACATTGCTAGACTGTAAAATATACATTAATCCTTGCATTTTCTGTAATTGGGTAAGTGCTGTGTTTTTTCAAAAAAGAAAGTAATTCCTCTGAATACTTGTTAAATGACAATGTCAACATTCTGTCCTCAAAGAAGATTGTGTATTTTCAAAACAAAGTTTTTGCCTGAGCTGGCCTCTTTGCGCATACAGTTTTAATTGGAAACAAAATATGTAAAATCTAAACTATGTCATCTACCTTTAAATAATTTATTATAAATCTGTTTTTCAACTGAGAAGAAAATCTCTTCATGATTGCTTTTATATAATTGTTTTTCTTTATTTTTAATATAATATACATAACATTATAGAAGAAAGGAAAAAATTGTGAGAGCCTATTAGTAGCTCTTATTACTCTTTTGGGGTAGATGAAGTCACACAGTTCTTTTACCTACTCATAATAAATCCAAAATTTGAAGTAATTCAACAGAACAACCCTTATTTTTATCTTTTTTTCACTTAGTTCACCAGATTTTTACTGCAAAAACAGCAAAACCCAAACACAACTTTCTTACATATTATGTCCTGAAATTAAGCAATTATTTTCTAGAATACTAATAATAACAGCCACTTCTACAAATCTTTTTCTCAGTCATGTAGTGTTAAAACTAGAAAGATCTACACAGACAGACCGTAAGTGGCAAATATTGCAAATAAGTTTTGGTGCTTAGATTGCCTCTCATCAAACTTAGCCTTTGGCAAAAAGAAAAGAAAACAAAATTATAAAACTTTCTTAGATTAGAATTGTCTAACAAAAAGTACATTTTGTAACTGAAGATATTTGCAAAAGTTTTATATAATATGGTAAGTACTTTGGACTTTTATTCTGTTTGTGAGTTATAAAGTAAGCCAATAATTACAATCAATAACATTATATTACATTTGAGTCAGGATTAAACAATTCTGTCAGAAATTTAAAATTACAAATCTAATTAGTACATTTTTCAACCATCTTCATTTGAAAGTGAGTTAAAGAAAAAATGGTTGATGTTTACACTAATGTTCATTTCCAAAGCACCTGTATTTTCTGAGAAAAGATGAAGTGTTTTCATATCCTGGAGAATATTCCATGAGTTTGCCTTAGAGTTTCAAATTGATGAAATAACTGTAGAATCTCCTAGAAAACAAATATAACATTAATAATTACAATAAATTCTACTGACAGATTAATTAAAAATGTAGAAGAAACAAAGTCAGTGAACATCCTAGGTTTTCTTACGGTATTTGAAGTTTATTTCTATAAAGAAATAAAGGGTAAAAACTTGATCCCACGAGAAACAGCTAAAAGAATTTAATAATTGTCACTAGTACCAGAAAAAATTGTTCAAATGCCACCTTTACCAGAATAACCCAGAGTTGTGACAGTCATCAAAGGTTTACTGTTTGCCAGACCTAAGGAATGTGTGTTTGAAGATATGTTAAGGTGTGTCCAGAGTGATGATTTGTTAGTGTACACATTGATCTCTAAAGATATTGGTGATTGATGCTGACATTGTACATGCTGAAAAAGGAACATAGTTCATGCAGAACAACAATATCATTATGATACTGGATTGAAATAACCACGATTTACAGAAAAATTCTGAAAATATTTAGTGCTTTAAGTATTCAAAATCTGTGGATCAGTTATACTGAATTACTTTTTGTTCTAGCTGGAGCTTAAACTGCCTAAATATGAGATTCAGTTTGCCAGCTGGTTGCTAGTTTGGAATTTATCTTAAAAACCTTAGAAATAGTTTGACCAAGTTAACAAATCCATATGTTTGTTATACCTGTGAGCATGGTCTGTGTGAAAGAGATGGTGTTAGAAAACAGGACCTAATTGGGCACTTGGTACATTTTACAAAACTCTGCTAACAAACATTTCACTTGGAAACCTAATTATTTTGGTGCTTATATCACAAAAGATGTTTCTAGTTTCTATTTGTTCATGGAAAGTCTGGCAAGCTTATGATTTGATAATGATACTTCAATAAATTCTGTTCCTCCAGTGTAATTTTTTTGATAGACATGATTACAGGGGATGGAAATCGCCAGACTGAGTCTAAAGTGTGCCCAGAGCTTACTGTCAGTGTGATTTAAAACTGAAGTAAATCCTACAAGCTGACTTCAATCATGTATCCAGCGTTAAAAATACAAAGTAAAAATGTAAAGTAAACAGATTTATCTTAATACCAAAATTATTTTAAATACAGACTGTTTGCAAAAGGCCTAAAAAGTCCTGACACATTCACTTTCTTTCCATGAATCTTACATGTCCATTCTTGGGGGAAAGAATCTTTCAGACCTTTCTGTCTCAGCACTTAACTGGTACTTGCCTGTTCTGTGAAAACCAGATAGTGGAACCACCCTGAGCAGGAATGGTGCACACAGGAAGTGTCTGTGCATGCTTCTCATGAGACATTGAATACTGTTTTGGCACAAAATTCCTGTGAATACCCACATACTTCTTTTCATGAAACTCACTACCAGCTGAAGATCTTTTCCTTGCACTCTGCTAAACTAATGATAAACCCTGTCCCAGAAATTTTTATTTAAATTTTTATGTTATCTTAGCACAAGATTTGAAATCAACTAGTGAACTTATGCTTGAATATTTTTGCATTTCCATTCATGAAGCTGATAAAAGAATAATATTTTTCCAATTATTTCAGATGTTACATGTATATTCACTTGTTACTACTTTTAACATCTAGACCTTTACATCTCTCTCTTTCGTGTGTGTGTGTGTTTGTTTGTGTAAATGAACTCTTGCCTCTCTATGGGATTTGCACACAAATAATATATTAACTTCATTTTACAGCTCCAGCTCCCTCAGATGCTCCTCACAAGACCTGTGCTCCAGGCCATTCACCAGCTTAGTTGTCCTTCTCTGGACCTCTGGAGAAGAGGAAGCTCAGGGGAGACCTTATCGCTCTCTACAACTACCTGAAAGGAGGTTGGAGCCAGGGGGTGGCTGGCCTCTTCTCCCAAGTGATGAGCACTAGGACAAGAGGGAATGGCCTCAAGTCACATCAGAGGAAGTTCAAGCTTGATATTATGAAAAATTTTTTTATGGAAAGGGTGGTCAGGCATCAGAACAGGCTGCCCAGGGATATGGTAGAGTCACTGTCCCTGAAGGTATTTAAAAAATGTTTGGATGTGGCCCTTAGGGACATGGTTTAGTGGTGGACTTGGCAGTCCTGGGTTGGTGGTTGGGCTTGATGTACTTGGAAGTCCTTTGCAACCAGAGTGATTATATGATTCTACAAAAGGCTTCCTTAAAACCCTATATATTTATATGAGGAGCCTGGATTTTTGAGAATTGTTGTTTGTTCATGTTTCTCATTTTATCTTTCAAAAAACTAATAGAAATAAAATACTGAAATAATGACAGAAAAATTATTTCTGGCTATAATGCTGGTATACTAGTCCCAGATACTGATTTTATTGCACAACAAGCAAATAAAGCTAGTTTTAGGTGGTAAAATTGGTGCAGTTTGCTCTGGCTCATGTATTTTAATGTGAAAAGTAAACATAACAAGTAAGGTAACAATTCAATGTCACATCTCACTTATAATATATTTCCACTTTACCCTTTTTATATAAAGTTATTCTGAAGTCTTGAGGACAATCTAGAGTCTGTAATTGTTAAAAGACACTCCCCCACCAAGAAAAATAAATAAATAAATATAAAAGTATAAACCTCTGTTTGTAAAATGTTCTATCACTTTGAGAAGTTATGAAGAATTTTTGCTGTGATTAAGATCCCTAACTCGCTCACTTACTCAAGCATATTGAACACTGATTTTTACTTCCCAGGGGTGTTGACTTGGGACTGTTTGGTGACAGCCACGTCCCGCTGACTGATACTGATACTTCAAGTTGTTGAGGATGTAACTGTTCAATCACTGATCATAAATAATTACTGGAAAGTCTGTTTCTTCACACCTTTTCAGGAACAAAAGTTATACAACCCTACTCAGCTATATAACTTAACTAACACTGAATTTATCACACATGTTTCTAGGTCTAAAGGTTCAGTAGTTTGAATGAAAAAAAATGGCTTATCTAGGTTTCATGAGATACTTAATAGCCACAATAAGTTATTACTTAAACTGAAGGAAATATAGATTAATTCAAATTAAAGGACACTTTCATAGATAGTTTTGGAGTGACAAGTATTAGCTCATAGAGAGGTTTAGATAAGTTGCTCCAAACAGATCATAAGATTAGTTTTGCATAGTATCCATAATGTTGCAACAAAGAGAAAAAAATTTGTAGTCACATTTCATAAAGATGTAAGGTGCTGAAGGATCAAGAAATGTACAAAAACCCACTAGATTATGTCAGGACTAGGATAAAAGATTACGATTAAATATTAGCTACTTAATAAGAAATTTGTCCATGAACAAATATTTCAAATAACAAAATTAAAAAGATCTTGTCATTGTAGGCAGTTATAAAATGATTGTCTCAAAAAAGATGATGAAATCATAAGGAAAAATAATAAAAATAATAAAAAATAATAAAATTATATACAATTAAAAATATTTTGCTAATAATATCTCATGCTTAAATTGGGGGGAATTAGGAAAATGGTTTCTAGGCTATTAAGAAATTAACCTCAAGAATAACTTACAAACTTAAGGGGCAGAAAGTTGAATTTTCAGGTTAACAAGGTTTGAAAAGTTTGTAAATGTTAGCTTGAAAGTAGCAACCTCCAGTACTGAAAGCCTAGATTTGATTACCTAGGAGATTCTTTCCAGTTTCATGTTCCCACATATGGTGTCTGTAACATCCACGCATGTGAATTTCATATGCTATTTACATATACACATACAGATTCACTGTCTTCTTCCTCCCCCTTATTTTAGTTAGATATTCTGGCTAAAAGTTTTTAAAGGACATTTTTCTTACAGCCTTCACAGTTTTAAACATCAGTCAATTTAAAAGGAAGAAAACATCTGCTGAAGAGCATTTTATCTTTTGGTCTTCAACACATCCAATAGTAAAGTTGCCTTTTTCTCCTCATAGATCACTGCCAGCTTTATTTCTACAGTCATACATGTTCTTTGATCTGTGATAAAATTTGGTTTGGCATATTACCCTGAGAGTGACAGTTCTTCAAACTACACTTTATATAGCTATGTGGGAAGCAGAGAATACATTGTCCAATTCTATATCCATGAACATTTTTGCTTCATTCATTATTTCTTTTATTTTTTTATATACTGTTGCACAAATGGAATGCATTCTTCCATGTGAATTATCTTTCTGACAAGAGTTTTCTTTACTTTTATTTGAAGTATTTTCTTATTTGTCTGCTGGAATTACTTTCATTATTCTGCAACAGTCTGGGTTTTCTTTTGGTTATTGTTAATACAATGTTATTTTTTAACCTAAATCTGACTAATTTAACATATCTCGACATTTTTTATGTTTCACATTTTTGTAACCACGTGGTGTTTTACAAAATAAATCATTCAGTGTTACATTTGTTTTCAAAAGCAATAGGATGACAAATATTCTTTCTCCAAATACAAAATTAGTAGCATGAAGTCTAATTGGAGGCTAGTGACTAGCAGTGTAGCCCAGGGGTCAATACTGAGTCCAATCCTGTTCAACATCTTCATTAATGAACTGGATGGTGGAGCAGAGTGTACCCTCAGCAAGTTTGCTGATGATGCAAAACTGGGAAGAGGGGATGAGAGACCAGAGGATTGTGCTGCCATCCAGAGTGATCTCAACAGCCTGGAGAAATGGGCTGACAGGAATCTCATAAAGTTCAAGGAGAGATGCACCATCCTGCACCTGGGGGGGAACAACCCCTTGCACAAGTATATGCTGGGGACTGCCCAGATGGAAAGCAGCTTGGCAGAAAAGGGCCTGGGAATCCTGGCTCACACAGGGTCCAGTTGAACACAAGCCAGCTAAGTGCCAGTGGAGCAAAGGTAGCAAATAGTATCCTGTGCTGTGTATAGGAGTACTCTGTCCTTTCTGAGCTCCCCAGTATAAGAAATATTGGCATACTGGAGACAGTCCAACAAACGACCATAGGGTGACTAAGGGACGGGAGCAGCTCTCTTGTGAAGAAAAGCTGAAAGCTAGGGTGGTTAAACCTAGAGAAGAAAAGGCTCAGAGGGTATCTCATCAATTTGTAGAAATATCTGATGGGAGGATGCAAAGAGCCAGTTCTTTCCAATGGTACACAGACACAGGACCAGAAGCAATGGGCACAAACTGAAAGACAGGAGGTTCCATCTTAAATTCAGGAAACACTGTTTCATTGTGAGGGTAACTGAGCATTGGCACAGGTTGCCCAGAGAGGCTGTAGAGTCTCCAACCTTAGAGATATTGAAAAAGACATCTGCGCAATGTCCTGGGCAGCCTACTCTATGTGGTCCTGCTTGAGCAGAGAGATTGGACTGTGTGACTTCCAGACAGCTCTTTGAGCCCCAACCATTCTTTGCTTCTGTGATTCTGTGAATTAAAACATGACTAAATGGCAGCAATTACCTATGTATTTTCTAACAAAGTTATCATATTGATGCTACTCAGGGGTCAAAAATGGGGACAAGAAAATGTATCATCAATGCCCTGGACAATGGGACCTAAGTAAACCTCAACAAATTTGTAGATGATACCAAATGTTGTGGAGAGATCAGCTCATTGCAGGGTAGGGTTGTCATTCAGAAGGACCTCAAAAACCTAGAGGAATGAGCTGTGTGAAACTTCATAAAATTCATATAAACAAAATGTGAAATGTTGCACCACGGATGGAACAAAACCCAGAAAAAAGACTTGGTTGGGAACTAACTGACTGTGGAGCACATTTGCAGAAGAGGATCTTGAGGTGTTGGAGATAAATAAGCTCACCATAGGTCAGCAGTGCACTCTTGTATTATAGCAGTAATATTGTGCATATGATATGTATTAGAATAATAGCAGAATGCTTGATCTTCTTCCATTTTTTTATGAAATAAAAAATTGTAACTTCTCAGTGTTAGCACTGACACACTGAAATTCAGGACAGTCTGACAGTTCACGTTAGTTCAAAAAGCCTGCTGGTAGCAATTTTAAACTAGGAGTGGAGAACTGAGTCTTAATTCACATTGATTTCTGTCTACTTTTTGATATAATTCTGCTTTGGTTTTGAAAATCTCTTTACTTCATCTACTTCATTCTCTTCATTGTATTTCCACAGGTAGAAATGTAGCTGATCTGCAGTTTGCAGTCTCTGGTGGATCAAAATTCTAAAGCTTTACTTTTGCATTCAACATGATTCTCAAACTGATGCCGGGAAAAGGGAAGATAGAGCTGCTGTCATACTAACATATTTTTTTATCCTACCTCCACTAAACAAAAGTAGTTTTTGAAGGTTAAGTTAACACAGCCAACAAAAGTGATAAAGAAAACTACCTGACCTTATTGAAAAGGGAGCACAAAGCCCTTTAAGTTTCCTGTAGTCATTCCTTTCTGTTACAATGTGAAAAAACACTAAAAAAATAAAGTATGTGTTATCATACATCACTAGTAATTAGGGGAAAGATCATACTCTTACCTGCAGAAAATCTTGAAAGACAGCAGAGTTATCGTGGTTTCATGTAAGCTGCTAGGCTCATCAGACATAAGAAGGAGTGTGAAGCATCTGCTGCAAACCAGTTAAAAAATTGAATTTTAAAAATTATCTCCTTGCTGCAGTTCCTGGGAAGTTCCATGGTGCTTCATAAACACATGATTTGAATTCCTGATCAGGATGGGAAATATTTTTTTTCTACATGTAAATCCAGTCAAAGTAAATAAATTTCCTCATTCCAGAAGAAATTCTTTTCCGAAGAATTCAAATGAAAAAACGACAAAATGTATTTTGATAGTTACAGTGATAGTTGTGATTTTTACCTTTTTTAACCTGCCAATAGCTGATATTGTCTTCTGAACTCAGATGTTGCAATTGTCTCTGATCACTAGAGAAGGCCTGATTATATATTCAGAGTAATTACTTACAGTTTCACCAAAACTGTACTGACTGACCTTAATATTCATTAGGAAATAATACTTCAGTAATGAGACTAAAATATCAAAACTTTTTGTTTACAAACACAATACACTAGAATACTTCAACTTGGACTTGGAGAAAGTTTTTGGAAGAGAGACACTTTATTTCTATATCCAGGTGATTTGTGGTAACATTGCTAACAAAAGGTAACTCAGACACTTGTTTCCAAGATGTGATATCTTTGACCTTTGTAATATTTTAAGATATACATAGTAATGATACGGTACCTTTGACCTTTCCTTTCCAAATAATTTTCTTCAGACAGTTTTTGGTGTTCTGAAGGACACTCTGTAAACAAAACTGAAGAGTTCAAAGATATTTATTGGCCAACACAGACGTCAAATCACAAGGACTAACAAAGTCCTAAGTTAAACATTAATATGTTCACCATCCTTGATGGGTGTCTACAGGTCAGGTGAGAAAGTCAGGTTCTCTGGCTTTTTATTTCCTGATTTTCCAATATTTTTCTTGGGATTTTCGTAAAATTTCACATCAGTATTTCTCCTTGTGAATCCTTGGGTTGCTAATACTGTCTCAGCATTTGTACTTCTGTTTGTGATTTTACTTGTTTTGTGTACCTTCTTTGCAGAGCCTTTCTATCAGCAAAACTGAGTCAAGGTCACAGAGCCATGTGGCACCAAACTAGGGCATATATTGCAGACATCAAAGTCCTAGGGAGGGGGGTTACAGAAAAATGGGAAACCTCTGAACCAGTATTCTAAAAGCAAGCCTATTGCCAATTCTGAGATCACTGTGCAAATTATGGATAATTATGAATAATATATTCTTCAATCAAAAAAGATACTGAAGATGTAGTGGCAGAAATCTACAAAATTTAAAAATATTTTAATGATGTTCTTAGTAGGATACTGTAGTTTAATTTAGAGGAAAAACTTGAATGTGTATTTAATATAGCTTCAGAAAATGGGAAACATATTCCTTATTTTGGAATAGAATAACATACAACCTTACCTGTATTCTGGACACTACATTCCCTTTTTTATCTTTATTACAGAAATATTAGTCTGATATCTACAAACACCTGTACTAAATATACAATATAGTGTATAATTTCTGTTCTCTTCTTCCTGGTTTACAGAACCTTTCTGAAAATGTATATACTCAATAAATTCCAAATTCAGCAATATTTTCTAAACTTATTACTTAGCACGTTCTTAACTGTAATTGAACTTAATGCAGTTAAAAACATTCTTGAATAAAAAGACTCAGTATACAACTAAGCTTCCTGTTGACACATAAGATATCATAATCGTTTCTTAACAGGAAATTATTTAGGAATTTTAAGAATTCCTATTTCATTAGTAAGACTTCTGGCTTGATTTTAAAATACTTAACTCATTTTATCTATGTTCATATATAAAACATGAAATAACAACAAAGAAAAAAATCTGTTATACAAGCATAAAATGTCATGACTACAACAAAAAAGTTAAACATTTTTCATTATATATCTGTTTATTCCAGAGTGTGCAGAATCACAACTTAAGCTGATGTCAATATGTACCAGGAAATGAGCATATTATGGAGAAAAATAACATAATTAAGAAGTGATTTGGTCTTGTAGAGAATTAAAAGCCAACTGCCAGTGCAGATAGCACTGTAAGTTTAGAAATAAAATTTCATGTTCTCACACTTCTGAAAAGTATGCTTTTATTACAGCTCAAAAGGTTGAGATAATGACAGGGAAAACCTGATGGATTGGGAGATCTCTGCTTCAGTCCTAAATTTACTCCTGCTCATTTATGTCTACTGCTGCTTTTTGCCTGTATGTGGACACATACTTTGTGGGGCTGTGCAACTCCAGACTGGCTGGAATCAGATTAATATATTAAGTTGTCCATGGCCATATAAGAAATTAATGTATGTAGGATGATGATAAATGGGGTTTCATTATCTAAACTAATTGTTCTGAAAGGCTATGGTATAATGAAAAACCATCAGAAGTGTCTGGCTCATGAAACTTCAAGTTCTTGAAAAAAACCATCATTCAGCTACAAAATTATCATGAGAATTGTTTATGATTATCCTAAAATACGTAGGAGTTTTATTAGTTGAATTAGAGGATGTATTAACTAAAGATTTGGTTGTTATAAAAAGCATTTACAAAACTATTAAAATCTTGGTGTTTCTTCTAGATCTATTACTATTTCCTGTCCTGTCAACAAGTGCTTTTATACACCTCAGAATCTGCGTATTCCAAATTTATAAGCAAATAGATTAGCCCCTGATGAGGTAGGAATTGATGATGTTGCACTCTGGCAATTACCATGACAATGTTACTGAATACCTTTCACAGTGGCAAAGCAGAAAGGTTATTTGATTTAATCGGAGGAACTGACAGCATGCTTAATCACATAGTGTCACACAACAATGAAGTGGCACCTAAAATATTGACTGGTAGGTGTTTTGATGCACTTTCTCTTCTTTAGTCCTTTTTATTTTGTTCTTTCTGTATTATTGCTATTGCTAATACAGAGACACAAAACAATCCTTTCCACCGCATAGACTGCAAATACATGTTTAGTAGCTCAGCTCTGCCTTTAAACTGGTAGAAGTGTTTCACTGTGGTTTTTTCCTCCCAAAAGAGTCAGTATGACACTTACCAAAAAGGTGGACATTTTAGTTCTTATTCTGTGGATAATGTATAACATAATAAACTCTTGTTAAGAACAAGAATACATTAAATTCCATAATCTTCTCTGCTGTCCCCATTTTTTCCAGGTTCTGAGCTAAATTCAGGTGTCTGAGACTATACTCTAGCACAGCACAAAGATGTTTCGTGTCCACATAATCAGCACAATAACTGCTGGCTACTTTGCAGTCTTTCTCTGTCTGCAGATACCATTATAGATACATGAGAAACCTTTTCCAAACACAATATAATTTTCTCTCAAAAATTAATTAAAAACATTTCAACAACATTAAACTGTGATTTGATTTTGTAAGGTTATGCGCTCTTCAGTGAACATCCATAGGTCTGTATGAGAATCAATTTTTGTCTCATTATACTAAGTTACTTATGGTACATACCATAAGTTGTTGTACATATCAAAGCAGAAATTTTAAGAAACTAAATCATACATGTATATGCACACTGCATGTACATATTTACACACAGCAAATATATGCTTTTTTTTTCAAATGATATCCCAAAATTGTAATACTATCTTATTCTTACAAGTGAAAATAAGATGTCATATTTTATATTGACATGCTGTTTAATATTAATTTCTGTGTTTTAAGTATTAAAAGTAAAGTTTTGTAAATGGTATTGGTCATTGAGTGAGTTGGAAAGCCTGTTCTCTAATGCTAAACCTCAGAGTGTACAAATTAACTGGTACCTCTGTTTCGAAGCAATTAATTATTGTAGTTAAATATAAATACTTGAACAGCCTCCTGAATGCAAGTGCCATAGCAGCCTCCTGAATGCAAGTGCCAATAGCTACCTAAATTCAAGTATTTACATCTGTACTCCATCTGATCACCTAGGCACTTATCTCTTGCCTAAGCTCAACTGGAAAAGGACTAAATGACAACTAAATTAATGGTAGCTACAATCCAGTAGTCATGATCAGACCATGTTTTCTTTGAGTCACAGCAGCTGCATTTGTTTCATTCAAAAACTTCCTGGGCAAACGTGAATCTGAGACCCAAATTCATTACTCTTCTTAGTACCAGAGGATTCAAAAGCATAAAAGAATGTAATATAAGCTATAGACTAACCCAGAATGAGGACATGCTTCACTCAGCTAGGAAATAGTCAATCAAAGTTATCTAAGGTGATCACAAACCATATAGCTTTTACTATGGAAAATTTCTTTCTGCTGGATGATACTGTACAGAAGTCTGTAGTGTACTTAGGAAAAGTAGGCATAAAAGATCTTAAATTTCAAAATCTTTTAAAGAGCAAAAGTGAATACATCTTGTACACAGAAATAAGATTTTTTTGTTAGTCCAGTTAATGTTTTAACAGCTTAATAGTCCAGACTGTTTAATGCAGAAAAACCTCATACACAATACATCCAATTTTTTTATAAAAAAAACCACTTAGACACTCCTAGTAGCTATCCCTGTTCTCTGGTGTGGTGCTCACATCTAAGAAATGTCCCTCAGGATCTGAAACTCAACACTTAGTCCTTCCTTAAGAAGAGGGGGAAAGGAGGTTATGACAAGCTGACAGTGCCCTATTCCCTCTGCTGAGAAGAGTATTAAATCAATGGTGGAGTTTCCTTGTAAGACAAGGAAAAACATGATGTTGATGTCAATGCTTTCTTTCTCTTTAATGCTGGGGTCTGCTTGTGGTTATTTTTGTTTTCATGACACCTTGCTTTCCTTTCATTGATTCCAGGTTGAAGCTTGAAAGTTTCTCCCAGCGTCCCCTAGCCCTGTTCTCCCAAGGGGCTATTTTTTTGTTTCACAGTGGTTCTCTGGGGCTGTCAGACCTTTGTCACACAGGATACTCCCAGGGCTCAGGCAAAAACAGGTCAGGGAGTGACCACTGCATAACTGTTAAACCAAGCCCAAAGCACTTCAGGCTGAGGCAACTGCAGACAAGTCCTGAGAACCAGCATTGCCAGGTAAATTCAAAGCCTGGCTCCTTCTCCTGCTGATGGTAAAAATCAGGTGTATTGGGCTCAAGGGTGTGGAAAAAGCATACATACACCTAATGTCCTAGTTTGAGAGCATCAGGACAAAAATTTTCTATGACCATGCTAACTTGAGACCACCTGGGACACCACATCCTTTTGCCAGTCTCTTTATGTGGCAATTACAATGGGGAAAGAAGGAGGGGAGGGGGAAGGTGTGCCTTTGGGGAGGAGAGGACAGGTCAGGTTACCCAAATGGACCAATCACAGTATTCCTTTCCATGGTGCTCAGTAACAAATGGCTCCTAAGAGAGCCCTCTTTTGTCTCCTGTGGCTGCTGTGCTAACAGGGTTGGGTTCACTTGTTTGCTTTCCCTCTCTATGCTGCTGGTGTCCCTGCATCTCGTTTCTTGCTGGAGAAGAACATCGTGCACTGAGACAGGTTGCCTTTCCCTGCCTCCTCAAGAAAGACCAGCATAGTGGCTCTGAGTGTAGACTGTTGCCAGGACTCTGGGCTCAGGCACTCTCATCTGCTGCTGAGCCCAGTTTGGGACTTTTCTGGTTGAGACGTAATTAGCAGCTGAGGAGTGAGGGTTCAGTATTTGTATATTCATTTTTATATTTGAATATATTTACATATATGTATTTATTTGTATATAATTTAACATCTTCATTATTATATTGTTGTTTTTTCTATTTCATTAAATCTATTCTAGTTTTTTTTTCCAACTTTAAAGTCTCTCTCCCTTATTCCTGTTTTATTTTCCTCTGGGAGGGTAGTGGAGGGATAACAGAGCATCTGTGGCCTGTTTATTGGTTAAAACCGACACCCAAGGATAAGCATCCATTTCTCTTCTATATCCATTTCTGTATATAAGGATCTAAATGATTTACAGAAACCAGTGATTTTGCTCTTACCATCTGGGACAGGGGCAAAAGATGTCAAACTGGTCATTAACTCTATTATATCATTCATTTTGGGATATTTGAAAATGAAAATCTAATTCCAACATGGCAAAGGCCAAGGTTCCACAGTTTGTATAGGAGCAGATGCTAGCAACCTGAGGATAGGTTTAGTTCTTTCTTCAGATATAGGTTGGTACAGAATAGATTCAGAATTCTAATTTCTGGAAAAGTATTTTTGAAAATATGTGTCAAAAATATGTAAAAAAATCTATTTAACACTTGGCAGGTTCTTAAAAACCTTGAATTCAAGGTGTTGGACAGAAAAAAAATATTATTATAGGCAAAATATGTATATTCAGGATAACTTGGTGCTTGCTGTGTGTAGATAATACATAAATACAGTTCCATTATGTTGGAACATACGCTTGCTGTGTGTAGATAATACATAAATACAGTTCCATTATGTTGCCTTTTTGATGGTAATCCAGAAGAACTCACAAATATTTGTATTTACACTGAGACAGTAAAAAAATTCCTTTTCTTATTGTATGTTCTGTTTCTATTCTAGGAGGTTTGGGAGACGATGATACTTGTGATATTCAGGAAGGAGATCTTCCGTTCACAGTGATAATTCTCTCTTACCCACCTGGTTGTTACTATAATTTCATGAGGATTATAATTTAGTTTTATTCACTTTCTTTTAAGATATCAAATTAAAGCTGTATTTCTGATTGTAATTCTACCAAAGTAAAAGTAATAGAAGATAGCTCCAGATCTCACTAAAATAAAAGAGCCTTTTGGTAAACAGGATAATACCCTCCCTCTCGGTATTTTAGCTGCCATTTACTTAGATCTGGAGTCCTTCCAAAACTGAGAGTCGTAGATGTATTATGCTAAATTCAGTTGCAGCACACATTTCATCTTACTTTTGCCTATATCTTAAGATCTCATTTGAGGAAGAACAAGAATTTTAATTAAATATTTATTGAGACTCTCCTCCACAATGTCAGCCCAGGATGATGATAAACGTGAGTAGCTTGTCAGCAATATGGCTACTCCTTTAATCTCTATTTTTCAGATGCCAATAAAAAAGTCCCTCAATCTAATGTTTATAGACACTGTGCTCAGTGTATATAGACATTTTATGTTTGAAAGGATTAAAATCGTAAGATAGATGATGAAAAAAGTGTACTGAAACAGTATTAACACAAAATAATACCAGATAGATTATGTTATTCTGCTCTACAAATGTAAAATTATACATGTATGTGATGCAGATGAAACAGATCTGCTCCCATGAATGCATATTCCTTGAGGAAAAGTCCCCACCAAAAACAGTACTGAAATAAACAAGAAAGTAATTTTATACCCAGTTTCAGAAGACAGTGCTTTCTCTATATTTATGATTTTGGGAGTATGGTTTTGTTTTGAGGATTTTTGTGCACACTATTGATTTTATATTTTGTAGAGTCTTTAACAATTTGAGCAGCATATGGCTCAAAGTTAGAGACTCTTCACTCACTCACTCACTCTTTCTGTTCTGGTACAACATCAAAATTTCTTAGTGTTTTAACTAAAATTGTTCCTATGTCTTGATTCAGAAGTAGGATTTCCCTAGAGAAGTTATTCTACATATAATTTTGTGTGTCCATACGAGGTACCTATATGACTTACTTGACTACAGAAATAAGACATAGGATATGATGATCTAGATGGTCTTTTCTAGCACCACAGGTCACTGTAGGAACACTGAGTCTTCACCTTAAACATTTTATAGTTAAATACATCAGTCCAACACAATCAGTTCAACCATGTGGGTAGAACTGATGAATAAATGAGACACACACAGGACAAATCTGCCCATTAGGATTAATTTGGCTACTACCATGTCATTCACAGGTGTATATTTTCAGCATGTGTAATACCTGCCAGGGAAATGCCTAATATAAAATGAAACACAGTAACTACATAGTGACAAACAATGGCAAAAAGAGAAATTTTGAACAAAACAGTAATAACAGTATTTTACAAAACTGTAATAATTTATATTACCCAGGTATGACACCTGTTCATAGATATAGAGCTGTTTCAGTTATTGCATTTGGATCTGCTGCTCTGATGCAGTTTAATACAGTTGTCATCATAAAAACTGTGGATAAGATGCTGTTACTGATGATGAAACAAAGATAAGATTGTCCATGTCCACAGTCCTTGGAAGTCTGCATGTTCCTAAGCACAGGAACATATGAAGTCAAAGAAAATAATTTTGCATGACCAAATACCCAGATACAAAGATATCCTAATTTGAAGATCTAGGCCAAAGGAAATTATTCAACCACTTTATGTGAATTTTTTTTCTACTTATTAGTTCAAATTAAATTGAATTTAAAATATAAAAATAATTGAATATCCACAGACTTGTAAGCTTTCTTACAGGTATACTTGTGCAGAACCATGTCTGGGAAGTCCAAGAAGAAAACATGATCTGCCTCATTTTGGTATCATCAGTATCTGCTGACACTAAACTAAAAGCCTACTGCATGCTAATGTTTGAAAACTTGGCCTATGTATTTACTTAGCCTTGCAGTAGAGCAAGTAGAAAAAACACCTGCTTTTTATACACAAACTCTCTGTGTGAAAATGTCTGCATGTAATTGAATATACCAGCATTAGAAGGGATCAGCAACCAAGTACACTTAAACCACTTTATGACTTTTTACTACCTTTAAAATTACATATATATAATTACAAAAATAATTATTTTTTTATATGTTTATATTTATTCAAATATAAATCTTTATGTATTTATATGTAAATAGAGGTAAGCCTTGGGGAGATTTTTCACTTGAAAATAATAAAATCTCCTTTTAACAGCCTTGAATATAGTGAAATGTCTTTCCTGTATTAGGGAAACTAACAACAAACTATAGTTTCAGTAAAGGAAAACGCAATTTACAGTTTAGTCACTGGGTGGAAGGGGTTGTCATGTATGTAAAAGGAATAAAGACTTTCAGAACATATATTTTCAAAACTGTGTTTTAACCTCTCTACCTTTTTGTCATTTAAATGTTTGGATATTTATTCATTTGGTTTGAGGTTCTTACAATTAATTCACTAGAAAGTTCAAATTCAGCATTCTAAGATTTCTTTATAGTCACTGAAACAACAGTACTCTGCCATTAGACCAAATGCTGTTTCAAATATGGATTTCACCCTGAAAGAGTAGGAGAAAAACCAGATTGGTGGGTGGCCTTTTCTATGTCTCTGTCTCCCCCTTCTCTATTACTCCTTATTCTGCTCTGAAAGATGAGATGAATCAGTCTTCAGAAAAGGTGAACTCACTTTCTGCTCTTATGACTGAAAGGAACCTAAATTGCCAGTATAAACTAAATGCCTACTTTTTAGATGATGATGAAGAACTAACTCAAGATCCATCTACTGACATAAATGGGTGTTGGGTCATTCCATATAATCACTGACCTGGACCTTTTCTTTAATCTCCACTTAGGTATTAAACAGGGTGCAGAAGTGTTTTCATACTAAAATGTTAATTCTTCTGTAAATTTATATTATTAATGTTACATATATTATTTAACAGCACTTTCACACAAAAAAAATTAAATACGAATGTTTATTTCATTCACTTGCTAAGTATACACATCCCTAAAACACCAAAGAAAGCAATTATTTAAATGATAATACTATGCATACTTTTGTTTAAAAATCTTACATATTGCATAGTTAATCTTCACAACAGTGTTATAAAAAACAATATTCCAATCTGTGTTACAGTATATTATAGCTGTACAGTGGTACTGTTGTAAGAATGCACTGCTAATATAAAACCATGGGTCTTAACATTATATACGCGTACATTCCTCTCAGCCCACCATAACTTTTCCATTATAGTTTATACACAAGGAATGAACATCTCAACATTTCTTTTCATTTTCTGGAGACTGAAATTGGAATTCAGATGTATTAAGGAAAAGCACAAATTAAAAAATTAAAAATACCTAAAAAAAAGTGGAAAGAGATTAGTAGTACAGTGTGAGTCTGTAACCAATATCATAGGTTGTCTGAGAGATTTGGGAAAAAATTATGTAACTCTGGCTTTCATCAGGGCTTGACCATTCTGAAACTGCCAATATTTATAACTAAGCATTCACTGAACTACAGTCAAACCTAGTTCTAAGGTGGTTATGATTCAATAGCACAAACTGTAAGAACCTAGGACACAAAGAAATGAAGTTTTTGTCAAAATTATGAAAAATAATCTGCATTATTAATTAAACTTTGCAAAAACTGCCATGAGGGTTTTACTGAAAGGAAAAGATTTTACATGTTATGCTATTCCTGAATAGGCTAGTCTGCTGTCCTGAAGCTCAGCCTTGTGATCTTGGTTTTTCCCCAACTCCCTTGTCTCAGGATCCTGAACTCCACCATCTCATAGTCACTGCAGGAAATGCTACCTTCAACCTTCACATCTTCAATGAGTCTTTCTTTGTACATGTGAAGTCCAGCAGATCACCTCAGTCACTTGTGTCAGGAAGTTATCATCAGTGTTCTTCACAAACCTCTTAGTTTACTTATTCCCTGCTGTATCCTTTTTCCAGCAGGTATCAACATGGTTAAAGTCCCCCATGAGGACTAGGGCCTGAGAATGTCAGGATACTTCTAATTTCCTCTAGAAGGTCTCATCTGCTTTCTCCTCCTGATCAGGTGGCCTATAGTAGATACTCACTACAATGTCACACATATTGATCTGATCTTTAATCACTAACCAAGGTCTCCAGGCATTTCAGCTGCTCTCTCACATAAGGGGCAACTTAATCTCTTTTTCTTCCCAGCCTGTCCTTCCTTCAGTTGCAGCACTCCAGTGATACCAGCTGTTCTACCATGTCTTCATGATCCAAACAAGATGGTAGCCACGCAACTGCACACAGATCTCTAACTCCTACTGTTTACAGCCCATTCTGCATGTGTTAGTGTACGGGCACTTTAGAGAGGCACTCCAGCATCCTGATTTCCTACAAAGGGTATGGGAGTTTCTCTACAATGGTGTCTTCTAGGCACTTCCTTGCTTACATACAAATGTCTGAGGTTGATTTTGTGTTATCTTTTCATTCACACCACCCCAGTCATTTTTCTTGTCAACCCTGTCCCCCCTCATGGGGCTGCCGGTAACACTCCCTCCCACACCATTCCTAGTTTAATGACATTCTTACCTGGTCAGTCATCATACTGGGAAAGATACTTTTGACCTGCCTGAGAGGTGGAACCCATCTGTCCCCAAAAAGATATGAACTCTCAGACAGGAACCCATAGCCATAGAAAAAAACCAGGTGTGCCAACGATTGTTGACATGCAGTCTCAGTCCTCTTCTCATCACATTCTTTTCCCTCAATGGCAGGATTGAGGTGAACACCACTTGGGCCCCTACACCCCAGAGCTCTGTAGTCAAGATTGATAGTTTCCAGATTGTCTCTGGGAGTATAATTGGTGCCCACATAGAAGGCTGTCAAGGGGTAATAGTCAGAGGGTTAGTCAACCTTCATCAGTCCCTCTGCAACAACCTGGACCTGAGCCCCTAGGAAGCAGCAAATTCTCTATATGACAGGTCAGGTCCCTGCAGCAGGGAGCCATCTGCTACTATCAGTTTCCACCTTCTCCTGGTGGTCCTTTGTGCCTCAGGGTCAGTTGGCCCAGATGATGTGCTCGAAAATACATAAAGTTCCTTCTCGGTTTTGATGACAATGAACCTGTTCAGTAACTGCAAATATTCAGACGTAGCAGGAAACTTCCTCTTGGTGCCAGGAGACACCTACTTCCAGCCTTCACCTTCCTCAGAGTTTCCACTTGCCATTCTTCTAGGGACAAGGTCGGTAGCTGACCTCCAAAAAAGAAACATTGTGTGACACCAGCCACACAACTTTTTGCCATACATAGGTCTCTTAGGATATTTTGCATACCAATGGTAATGCTGCCTACCTTTACTGGTTAATGAGAGTCACTGTGCATAGCTAACTTACATTACATCTTAGGGCAATAGACCATATTATTCTAATTACATTGTGTCATTTAAATGTATGCTAAATGCTGTTGAGATTAAAAAAAGCCAACAAACCTGTTTTTCAACTCGCCTGTTTTTAAACTCACCCATTTTATAGGTAGATCCATTTGCATGGAGGCAGAACTAAAATAACACTTAAAACTTCAGATCAGAAAATGTAATAAGTAAACAGCTAATGAAAGCAAGATTATTTTTTTAATGTTTCCAGATCAGTAATGTCCCTACCTGTAAGACTTCAGAAGAAGACTAGGCATGAAGTATACTAAGTAACATTTATTTTCAAACTTCTTATTTAATAAATGTACACTGAATGACTTGTTGGAAAGTATTTCCTGTACTTATCAATTTGAACTGAACAAAGTACAAAATTAACAGATCTAGTTTGTCCCTGGAGCTGAACTGAAGCAATGTCTCCCCACTATGCTAAATCCTTTTCAAACAGAAAAGATTAGTTCCCTACTCTCTATAGATGAAAATTCACTGTATTTATACCAAGTGGAATTTAAACGAAGAAACAAAGCAATAATTCCAACATCAATGTATTTATTATTCCAACCCCCTTGACGTCCTCTTTACTAATCTTCCAGGCCACAGTGTTTCTTTCCATTCTAAATATACAGACAAATCCTCATGGGCACATTTGTGTTCAAGTTTCAAAAAGAATAAGGATCACACATATCAATGCTCTATATATGGAAATACTTCTTGTCACACAAAATGGATCTTTTCACTGTCTGACTGTCAACCCCTTCCTGATCAAACCAGACAACACCAGCTTCTTCTGACTTTCCAGACTCTTGGCAGGCTCTCCTCACATCTGCACATCTTGAATTTACAAGTACATAGATTCCAAATCTGTCAGTGGATGGAAAAAATTCTGCACTCCAGAGTGAATACAAATGGATTCCCTGTAAAAGGCTTTTATTTCTGTGTCAAGTGGTAGAGTTGCTAGTACAGAAGCTTCCATTTTACACTTCCCTGCTTCCAACAACATCACAGAAGACTGGAAATGTCCCAACAGTAAATGGATGTAGAAATTTTTTAAACTGTTTTGTATATCAAACAGTGGTGAAAAAAAAAATCAATGTTTTTTTCCTTAGGATATTTCCCTACAAAAAAATGTAATTGGAGGAAAAATAATATGTACTGGTTTTTTCTTTCATCTTTTTCAAAGGAAAATTTCAAATAAAAACCTGTTTCTGGTTTATTTATAATACACGGTCATATGGGAGTTCTTTCAGTAGCTACAGATTACAGTATAGAGTATTGGCAATGTAAGAGAATCCATCCATTCCTTATTATATCTCATTCTCCCGGAAAAAGTTACAGCTTTAAAGTTCAGTATTAGTTTGGTTTGGAACTCATTAGCGTGAACCGGTTGTTTATTCTGGATGCTGCAAAACTGTGATCTCACATTTGTGATGTGAGATTGACATCTTGACAACTGAGCAGAATTTCATAATATTTCCACCACAATTGGGCTTTTTTAAATAAAACCAGATTGCCTCTAGAATAAATTTATTTTGGGCAAAATTTAATGGTTTCCAAATTTTTCCACAGAAGAATAAGTAAAATTGCTAGACTTTTAACTGCTACCTTAAAAAATATTTACAAAAAAAAAAAAAAAGAAACCCAAATAGCTAGAAAGAGATAAATAATTTCTGGTTTTACTAGCACCAGGGAACACGCAATATTCTGCAAAATTTTTTTCAGCAGTTCGACAAAAAGCATTCTAGATGAGGAAAAAACCACTGTTGCTGGATCCTTTGGAGTGCAACACTACTAACAGTTGAATGCATGAATGGAGCAGCTCTTAAAGCTGTGCCAGGCCAAGAGCAGCTGTCCAGGGAGCCCAGTGCAATGGAGCCCTTTAAACAATCAGCAAGCAGACTGGCAGTACATTGACCCTGACCTCAGTGACAAAACTTGAGCAATTTGTGTAGCTGCGAGGCAGCCTGGAATGAAATGCCAAACTATTATGTACCTTGAGTATGCAAATCCCTTGGAACTTTATCATAGAAAAGATATATCAGCAACACAACTCGGATGAAGAGTTTTTCTAGATTACATATTTTGCTGCAAGAAGAAAAAGTGCATCAATTAATGAGGAGGCATTACAGGGATGTGAGAAAAACAGTATCAATATAACTCAACTGACTTTTGCTTAAAGCCTTGAGAGAGGCAAGTGTCAGCCAAACCCTCACCCCAGGCTGAACTACTGAATGTTGCCTGCATGAAAAAAGGCTACTTGACCTACTTTTATCTCCTGGACGAAAAATAGAAATTTCTGTCTGCTGATGGCTGTTGCAGTTCCAAAATAGCAAAAATCAAATTACTTTTATTTCTTCTACAAATAGTTGTGCCAAATACGTCCTGGATGATGAAGGCTGAATTACAACATACTCTAAGGGAATTAAGAGTTTTCCATTGACAGCTGATTAGGAAAAGCCACAAGTTATTTAGCCACCATGAGGCATAAAGTGAGCCTGAACAATAAGAACAACAAATATGTTCACTGGGACACCCATATCTATGGATATAAGAACATATTCATAAAACTCTATAGAAACTGTGCGTTCAGTTAGGAAGCAGTGTGGTGAGTGTCAGTGAGTGCTGGGAGCATCCTATGTATATGGCAGGCAGCCTCAGAAAGGAGTCCAGTTGTAAAATACTTCATTTATGACTTGACCTCTGTGTCTATTCTTCATTGTCTTCATTGTTCTTCACATTCCCTATAAAATGGGGCTTTTTTGCACAATAAATGCTTTTTTTGACGTATAAAGTAAAAGGTCATGGTGCAGTAGTGATGGTATAACACAATAGACAGGCTCTATTCCTAAGAGTATTATATCATTCAGATGTTTCTTCCTGCATGACTCCATTCAAGTATCAATACAACAGTATGAAAGTTTCAAGACTATTTACCAGTCTCTGACATGCCACAGTGCTCGCTGATGGAAATGGTACTGCTAGAAGCTCAGAGTTTCACTGAGATGCTCAATGGGAACGATAAGCTGACTGCAGATTAACTCCTATAAACTTTGAAAGAAAAAACTACAAGGTCAGATGTCTTTTTAACATCCAGTCCAAAAGAGAAAAAGTTAATCTGGAAATCATATTGGCATTTATATTATTTAATATACTCTATTGTTGAATAATTTCTGCAATACTATTCCTTGGAGACTCCAATAATGAGCTGGTAAAGTTAAACAGAAAAAGATAGTTTCTTCCTCCAAATACCTTACTGTCTTCAGAACAAGATGCCTCAGTGTGAAATAAAATCAAAATAGAGAAGAAGCGTTAGGTGGGAAAAAAGAAGGAGGAAGAACACAGTTAAAATAACAACAAAGTTATTTTATCCAGGGCATATTAACTTATCAAATGCCCAGCTTTGGATAAGAAAGAATATCCACTGGGGCAAAACAACACAAAAACACAAAAGAAAAAGGAGAAGAAATGAAAGAACAAGAACAGAACTAAAACTATGGAATACCTTATTTGACAATGATTTTTAACCTACTTTTACTACTCTGCATCATTGTACCAGAAGCCTCCTGACAGAGCAGGAGAAATGCAGACTTACTATTAGATTCATAATTTATTGAGGCTAAACAGCAAATCTTATAGATATATTTTTTTACTTAGCTATCTATAAAGTAAAGGTAAATTATTTCCTCTATTAGTCAGTGTGTATTCAGGTTCATTACCTATATTTACATGGCAAAATGAGCATGTGATGTGGAAGTGGTTTGCAGTGTTACACAACTGCAGATTTCTATCCAGTGACAGAGATCCAAAAATAGTTTTGTTGAAGTTAATTAGCATTAAAAGATAAAAGAAAGTTTATTATTAATTCAGTGCAAACCCTGGATTTGTATCCAATCTTGTGCTTCATTCATAGAGAGAGGCTATGATTACTCTAGAAAATCAAGGTTTTATCTAGCTCTTAGTCACGGCCTTTCTGTATTGTGTCACCTAACTTTAAAAGTATAGCATGGAAAATCAGAAAAGCATATTTAGGCTATCTGCAGCAATTACAAAAGATACTGCAAGGCCTGTCTGTCTATCGCTACAGCTCTCTATGTATGAGAATGACTTCTGATTCACAACTAAAAAGGCTATTTGCCTTCAGTGTACACTTCAGAGGACTGTTGTATATAAAGATAAAACTTTAACTGTAGACTCTCCCAATTCAAAAGACAGAAGTTTGAGTGGAAATGTTGAGCTCAGATCCTTCAATCTTATGTTGCTGGGCCAAATAATTCACCAGTTTTTACCTTTCTTTCCTCATAGACTTTACTCCTCAAAAAAAAATTGCATTATAAAACTATGATATAGTTCCTCCTTGCTAAGGGATTTGGCACATCATATCACAATTAAAAAACACAATAAAACCATAAGGCAATAAAAATTCTGTACAAGCTTCTATAAGTTCAGCTAACAAGCAATAAACCAAATAAATTTTAAGTGTAAGAAAGGGTTTTTGCTGCCAATAGAGGAAGAATTTTATTGAAAAGTATATATAGTCATCTGTACATTTGTACTGCTGAAATAGTGAATGTTCTTTAAAGGGCAGTACTTTTGTTTAATTCGGTGCTTGAGATCAGCACATACATTGGAAGGATTCTTGAACTAATACAGCTGCCCTTAGGCAGCAAAAAAAATTCCCAGATAAGTGTAATGATTTGGCTAGAAGCTGAAATAATCATTTTCGTTAACACGTAAGGAAACCACTATAACAGAGAATGGAGCCAGGATTACATAAACAAATACCTTAGAAGTCTCATTTCAAAAAGAAAGCAAACATATAAAAAAAAAGCACATTTCAATGATCCTTTAAGCCTTAAAAAAATCCTCCCATTTGGAACACTTGTACCAATGCTAATGCTTCTGCTTCTCTTTTCTCTTGACTTATGAAATGGGAAGATACAAATGGAGTCCATCTCATGATGCTCAGGTTTCATGATAGGGGTAAACTGAAGCCAATGTCAGGATTTAGAAATGCTTGTCACCAGCTAGAGAGTGGCAGCTTGTCACCAGCTTGAGGGTAGGGCTGGCAGAGTCTCTGTGGTCGAATCTGCTCCCTGACACGCTTCCAGTTCTCCAACTGCAAGCAGATTGCTGGCACCACCACCAACTGACCCTATGTGCTATAAATTGACACTTTTGGCTGAGAACAGGCTACTTTGCACAAAGGAATGAAGGCAAGTGACAGCAAATTTATTTTTTGTTATTGGTTGATACTGCCTTTTCAGCCTAGATAAAGATTTATGTATCCCAAAGCTCATTGTTTTAGGGCAGAGTAGAAATAGTATGCAATTTCCTCTTTAACTCTTTCTCTTGAACTTACTTCTGTATTAAAGGATAACAGTTACTTAAAAATATACAAGTAATACCTAAGATTCAAAATAAGGTTGACTATTAATTGTCTATCAATTATTTTTCTTAAAGGGAATATTTAAAAAATACTGTCATCAGTGACATTGAAAAAGACCTGAAAACACATAACATGACATGAAAAACAGGGAAACAAATACTTGCATTGGATAATATCTATGTGTTTGAGAGTATTTGTTCTTTCATGTTTGAAAAAATATCAAATTAAGCTTCTGTTTCTGTAGGATGTTGTGTACTTATATTTAAAAGTCAAAACAATATATTCATTTAAATGGCCAGTCTTCCGAGTCTGATTCAGATTATTAGTGATTTTAACATCTTAATATTATAGTTAGTAATTTATATTCCTTTTATGCCTTTTGAGCAGAGAAGTCTTTCAAATAGCTTTATTTACCCCAGCTTCATTGGGTGGTTGCCCAGTTCTTCAACAAGGACAGTGAGTGCTGTTTCTGCTGTCAGTTCTTTACATCGGGAACACCCCTCACAGCTCACTTTGCTATCAGAGGCACAAACCATCCTTGTAACATAGAAACTGTCTATGCTGGAGTAACAAATGTTACTTTTAAGAGCTAAAAACTTCTGCAAATAAACGTAACTCCCACCTAATAACAAACATAATCGATTCTGCTTTTTCTTTTCTACCTCTGCTGACAGGGAAAATATGCTGAAAGTACATGCCAGAAATGCCGTAAATACCCCTACTTGGGCAAGGGTCTGTGCAAGCACTATAGCTAGCCAACTCTTTTCACTGTCACTGAGTACCAAAACTGAGTGAAAAATAAGCTTTGAGAAAACAGTCTCCATATCAGCAGAGATAGCTGCGACATGCTTTGAATGCTAAGCAGAAGAGATCTTCTATGCATCCATCGCTACCCTGTAGAGCAAAACCAGACTCACTCCAAACAGCATGGCACTGTGATATATTACTTGTTTCTGTGACTCTGCATGTGTGTTTGCCAATGTATTTGCAGGCATCTAAGTACATACTGTTACTTTGGCACCAATTCATAAACCTAAGAAGACTCATGAATATCTACAGATATATGGTCAAGATGAGCTCATCTAACTTATCACTATTAGATGCCAATATGTAAAGAACTACATGATCATGATGGCAGGTCTGTATCTTCAATCACAGTGCTACTCTAGCATCTTGGGTTGTCTGTGGCAGCTGACTGCCTTTCTCAAGTAGGCTTACAAAGGTGCTGAGGAAAAGGGCAGAGTGTTGAATCCAACTGGTCTCGATGAAAAGGAATAATTATCTTTTCCATTTTTTTAATGCTATGTCTTCAGCAGTTTGGTATGCAATGCTAAAGTGCAAAACCAGGAGCAGTACTGCAAGATAGCCTTGGTTCAGTGTCTTCAGGAACTCAAGTACATTTTTCTGATATACTCAAGGAATAGGTAGACAAACAAGTTACCCTCAGGTACAGTAGTGTGAACATTAATTCATGCCAGCTTCTGTCATTTTTGTGTACATCTTCCTACCTGATAATAAATGAGAAATGCTCCCAGATGACTTAAGTCCAGGTAACAGAAAACTAAGAATCCTCACATTTATCATATAGATTAAGTGAAAGAAACTCACACAGAAGCTTGTCTTTCAGAGGCTCATTCATCTGCTTATGCCCCTTTGATGCTTTTAAAGTGTTATGGTTATTTTAAGATCTGTGCATGGCTCCAGTCTTGTGACTAAGATTGTGAAATACAAAATTCAGATGCCTAAAGGCCATCTGAGTTTGAAATATGACTGACAAATCAGGGCCCTGGATCTGGTTTATGCAGAGATTAATTCTTGCTGATTTTATTTAATTTTTCAAATATTACACTAACTACACTCAATGTTTGAAGACCAAAACCAAAATAATTTCAGCAGCACCATTTGGCAATTCACTACATGTATTCACAGTTGTTTGGTCGATTTTACTACCTTTGCAAAGTTTATTAATAGTTGCTGTGATACAAATCTGAAGGCTTCTACCTAAAGTATACTTTAAAATTCAGCCAAAAATCAAATGCTTCAGCCAGAAATTCAGGAAGTCTTCATAGCTTTCTGAGTATGGTGATACGACGCCATGTTTCTGGACCATAAGTTGTTTTTATTATTTAGTTTTCTTCTGCTTGTACTCTGTTTTAATTTAGCCTCACCATTTGGAAGATGCTTGTCAAAATTATAAATGAATGTGTCCTGAAAGGCTTTGAGAAGGAACTTTACAAAACACCATTTCCACTGAACAGCAAAGGGTAAAAAGGAAGTTTTCATATTCATGGACTGGATTTCAAACCACTTGGAAGAGTTAAGTGATTATATCTAAACAGGTGGACAGAAGATGCACCAAATTTTCTACCTTCCCTTTTCTTGATTCCCTTCTGAGGACTTTTCACTTATTTTAAATAGAAATGGCATGTAAATTAGGTTTTGAGAAGATAATACAATAGCAGTAATATGTGGATGAAAATCCATTAAACTTAATTTAATGTGACACATTTATGTGAATGCCAAATGCCAAAACTATCTGAAAATTAAAAGAATATTGTAATCTCAAAGAATTTCCCCCCTCCCCCTGAAAAAATCCAGCTATTTAATTTTGGACAATCTTTAATCAATGCTGCAGACTTTCCACAAAAGCTTCTGGTTTACATAGACTCATCCCATCTTGAGTCTTTGAGGTTAAAAGTCACTGAATTTGGTACAGTGTCATGGAAACTATGTATTTGAACTGTCCTCTATTCAACACTAATGTAAGTAGATCTTTATCATCAACTAGTACAGCTATTCTTATATTCTTGAGAATGACAGTGTAAGAAACAGGAGATGAACAAAAAGAAAGAAAAAAATGTTCAGAAGAATAAAAGCTAGAGCAATTACCATGAGGAAAAAGAGAATAGAAAGTGACAAGGGAAATGCATTAGTGAGTCGGATATTGAGGAAAAAATCGTAAGCATGAATACATGAATTCATTTTATTCTTGAAAGAAGAATAGGTAAAGATTAGTTAGATTTAGTAGTAGGAGTATTGGGAAGAAGTGACCTCTGATGGGAAGACAAAGAGATTGTAGGAAATTGAGGAAAGAAAGAACAAGTCAAGGAAGCTTGGTCAGTACAAGAAAGGGAGATCAAGAAAATACACGGAGCGTGAAACTGCAGACATCAAAGGGCTTCATCATCTTTTGGTCTGAGATCAGTCTTGGGAGGCCAATAAAGAATTATGCTGGAATGAAGGGATTAATAACTAGGTCTTCAGATTATATTCTTGCTCTGTTCTGATATTTTGAATATCTCTTCATGCCAAAAAAATAAAATTATAGACTTCTTCACTTCTGACCAGATGCCATCGTGATTTGCTCTTAGGATATTCTTAAGATAAAATGAAATCATAATATATGACCAATAACATCTTGTTGCTTTTGTAACATTTTTTTTTTACCGAGTCGGGTTAATAAAATATGGTGCGTTTTTCTTCCAGAAGTATTTTAATTAGGGGAAGTGGAATAAATTTTCTTTTCCCAGTATTCCAGTTTCTGTCAAGAACTATCAAAATTAAGTAAAGAGAGCCCAAATCATGGTGATTAAACAATATCTCATTTTTCTAAGCAGTTCCTACAGAAGTGGACTATGGTAACATGTGGAAGACTCTGGTACTGCAAGTGTTGTACATTTTTTGTGGGCAAGTGAGAGTATTTCTTTCACCATGGCTTTCACACTGGTGCATTTGACAAGGAACTCAAATCGAGAAATGGAAATTCAATTTACATATTGCATGTTAGTCGTACTATCTAAAATACTTAAATATCTTAAACAGCATTTTTTATGCCTTAATATTGTTAAGGTTGGTACATGGGAGTGTCTGATACCACCATGGTCTTTTAATAATAATTCTCTTCAATTCTTCTCAGTGTTTGTTTTTGTTTTTCTTTTTTTTTAACAGAGCTCATATTAGCCTTGGTGAATTAAAGAGTTCTGGTACTTTTTCCTGATACTGAAGCTCTCTTAAACTGCAAGTCCATGGGAGACAAGTCTTCCTGGGTTTTGTGTGCCCATGGATTTAATTGTGACAAATTTATCTTTGGCATTTACACAGGTTGTATACAGTAATATCTTCTCTTTAATTGATCATGAGAAGTCAGTCCTTATCTGAGTATATTTTCAGTTCCTTATTTTCATTTTTTCTATCGGCTTTGATGCTTCCAAATTTCTATAAATTTAAGGGTCCACCTCTAGATTTTTCAAAAAGTGTCTACAAGTAATATCATATTCAGGTTTTTTTTTCTGGACTTCAGAATCTTTGGCTAAAACACAAGTTTTTTTTCTCTTGTTGGTCATTTATATTGACTTGTCTGTTTAGTAGACTTGTTTGGAAAAAGATATTTAATTATTTTTCCACATAAGGGTGCTCTACTACCTTGCTTCTAGTTTACTTTAGATCCACTCAAGCTGTTTTAGTAAACATGCCCTCAAAGGGGGTTCACAATCTCACTATTTGCATATACAAAATCAGTATCAAAAGTCACTAAAAGTAACTCAGAATCTTTTAGAATAACATCTGAAATGCAGGTAGCTGACTAAAGTGCAGATAGATCATCATCTTATCTGCATCTCCAGTTCTATGAAACATAGAACCAACTATTTGTTTATCTTTTGGTTATGAAGGAGCTATAAAGACTTGTCTTATATTCCAGTTTCTCTAATTGCTTATGTTGCTGTGTATGTTATTATTTACTATCACACAGAACTACAGAAGCTCTAATAGTCACTTACTATGCCTACTGTTGCATCCTTGATATCTGAATTTTACCAAGGTGTCTTGGCCTCCTGAATGATGCTTTAGCTTGTCACAGAATTCCCTTGACTTCTGTCTGACATGTTTCCACATTTGGTGTTAATTACAGTGAAATACCTACTGGGTCTTTTGGGTCATTCTTGTATAAATCATACACAATGTGTTTGAAAAACTTGAATATTTCTTATCTGCCTGTATAACATAAATGGTTTGGTTAATTATTCTGATATCCTTTTTATGATTCTATAACCTTGTGCACTAGACAAGGTGCTATACTTAAACATATTTACCAGATGTGTCATTTATTGGAAAATCCAGGAAAAGAATGAGGTCTCTGTTTATTTTCCAAAGTTTTGAACATAGAAAAATTCAGCAAATTCTCAAAAGAAAGAAAAACAATTGGGATGACATCTTGACAGAACAGAAAGCTGAATGGAGATAGGATAAATTTATCATGCCTCTTCCTAATCTCACTGGTTTAAGAATAAAGGCACAGAACAGTAGAACTGGAGTGAACACTCAATGTTTTTGTGGATGCTCACAGTTTTTCTTTGTTTTAATACATATATACAAGGCAGGCACAGATTTTCAGTCATTTACTGCTGGAAGCCAATCCATTGCTGTTCAGGAATGCACTCAAAGTGAATGTCCTGGTCACATCTACTTATTGTTCTTCGGCTCTTGTTATTGTGCAGTTTTGAAACATGCAGACTGGATTTCTTATGAATGAAGTAAAACTAGGAGATGGAGTACAGGAGCACACATTACATGCTCCATCTGTTCATTTATGTCATGGAACCAAACTGAGGCTAATCTGAAGTAAATTCCCCTCAAAACATGGATGATATGGAAATCAGGACACCAAGCACCAGCTGTTTCACTCTGTAAATCCAGCCTCGTAGCTCCACACTACTCCTTGAACTAGACACAGCCCCAGAGTCTTGAGTGTTCATGTGGAAAAGATGATTTCTCCCTGCTCAGAACTAAATGATGAGACCAACATATCCTTCTTCCCCATTTAGTTTCTTTCTACATACACTGATTAAACAAAAATATGAACAACTTGAAGTTCAAATATTAATTAATCCTCATTTTTAGAACGGTCAGTTGTAATTCCTTCAGTCCCTGAGGAATAATCAGTTCCCTTCAGAGTTTATGTCTGTACAATATTCAGTACCAGAAAGCTGTAAACTAAACAGACAAAAATTATGCAAAAATAAGGTGAAAAAAATTAAAATAAACTAAAACCTTGTAGCAGAACCACATTTTTCCTTTGAGACTAAAACATATTTTTTAGTACTTCTGCAATAAAGCTTACGAAAATTCAGCCTATGAAATCATCAGTTGCACAAACGAGTCCTTGAGAAAGAATAAGACATATCTTGAAACTAAATATCATATGCAGGATATTATCAGACACTGCAATTAGTAATTGCATCTGTAAGCCTGACTAAAATATTCTAAGAAAATATTATATAAAATTGGCAAAGTACAGTAGTATATCTCAAAAAAAAAACCAAAAAAAAAAACAACACCAAAACCCAGCATCAATCATGGATCATTGGCAATAGAACTTCTTTTTCTGGAGTTAAATCACCAAGAATGTAACCCCACTGATTTCTTGGAATAATGAACATTTAAAAGAAAATTTTTTATTGAAATTAACATGTTCAAAAGCTGATTGTAATGCTTCCTGAAACATAAAGAAACTAAAACACCCCTAATCATATACTGATGTTTAGGTTGGGACTGAATGTTGCAGATACATGAAGCATCTCAGAAAAAGAGATTGTGAAGGCAAGAAGTGATTGCAGATCTATACTTACAATCAGCCAAAGGATATATTCAACATTTAATTTTAGGACCTTTTTTTCACAGGGCCAAATTCATATAAAATCTAGGACCATATTTCAGGGCTTCATTTTCTACTTTAAAGTCATCTTCTCTCCGTAAAAGTTTTCAAAAATTTTCAGAAGCCCACACTAAGAAAGCCAGATCTGTGTAGTTTAGGAAAGTCTGTACTCATTTTACTAGGTATGTGTTCCTATATTGCAAATGTGCCTGACTGAAACAGGCTTTGGGCATCCGAGCAGTTTATAATAATACTCCTGAGCAATTTCATATAAATGTGATGCTTAACTCCAAGAACATGCTGACAGATATCTTGCTAACAACACTCTATCAGTAAATTCTATAAGATGGAAGAAGCTAGTTAAATATTCATAATTTGAAAGGTCCATATGGATTGTCCTCTGTGTGCTCAGGACATTTTACAAATTCCAAAAATTTGAAGTGAAAACAGCAAAAGTTAGGTGTAAACACACTATTTTTGTGTTGTAAAAAATTAGGCAAAGTTTTTATTTCCTATATTGGAAGTTAACCTACACTTACTATCCAATAGGGAATCTTGCTAAAATGTCTGTCAGTAACAAATACATGCAGGTAACATTGTACTCTATGTTAACCCCACCATTACAGTTAAATCTTGATCATACACTTCTGATAGAGATAAAAGAGCTGGCGTTGAAAGGTGTAAGGTACCCCTTATGGACAGTATTGTATAATGATGTGGTTAAGAGATCCTCACTTTCATACATACATAAAATATAACTATATTGTGCCAAGCAGCTCATGTCTTATTAAATGATATCTGAAAGAAACAATATGCATAGAAACTAACTTTCAACAACAGGGTGAAAGTGCCTTTCTAACACATACTGCTTAATAAGGTATCACGCACTCAACAAAGTATTGTCACCCTCCTAGATCTGATGAATTAATCAGTTCTTAAGTCTAGATTAATTTAAATGTCTATGATATAATACAATCTCTCTGTTCCATGTTGATATTCCCCCATGAACGTAAGGGCTATGCTGGTTTTACAGGAAGCTGTTGCAAAACTGCTGCAAAGCTGCTGCAAAGATTGTTTTCATAACATATTACTTTGACCATTTTATTAGTGTGTGAACATCTCTCCACTGGCTCCTGTTCCTTTGTCATGTTGAGCTTAAAACTACTCAATTACACTCTCAATGATTCTCATATTTATCTTAACTATTTCCTCTCATTGAACTTGGAAAGGCTGACTTGTTTCTGACTGACTCAAGACTTCAATCACTCTCAAATATTTCATGGATTTTCAAAGAAATTTTCTGCAGAGATGCAATGTATAAATAAGAGCAAACCTTTACCTCCTTCCATCCTCTCAAATCCCTTCTTAAAAGCATGACATATTTATTAAATTAAACAGCTGTGTATCTTTTACTAATAATGTAAACAATATTCTTAATGATTTCTCTCATTCTTCCCCCTCTTTCCCTATTAAATCTTTTGATCAAACCATGCACTCAAACCAGTCAGGAACTGCCATATTTCCCTGTTTTTGCACATTCTAAAAATGTTGTTTTGAATTCACACAAGAATTAGTGAATGCTGAAAAATTATCAAACTGTACATTACTCTTAGATGGACAAGCTATAAGGGGGATGGTTTGAATTTTAACACAAGAGAAATTCTTTAGCATTATTGTCTCTCTAAGAAAGTTAAAAAGATCCTGGCATTTTAGAGGCCAACTCTGCCAGCAACACCGACATTAAAAAGTCCCAAACAATAGATATTAAAATACATAAAGTCTTTTGTAACAGCCCAGTAGAAACAAAAACCCAGAAATTAAAACTCTCTAGAAATAACCACTCCCAGAAAATTGATGTTAATGCCATTTGACTCAGGCCTTAGATTGCTGAAACAGTAGGTTGTACTTCGAAAGAAATGAAGCATTTAGAATAGTCAAGCAATCATTCACTAGTGATGGAGGTTTACACCCAAAAGCAGATCCTGTTAGACTGCCAGTACTTAATTAGAAAGGAAAAGAAGGACTGGAGATCTTCAGTTAGGAAGCACTAGGATTTGCTAGAATTGCTGAAATTATATTTTTAATTTTATTTTTAAGTGCATATACATATGTACATCACTTTAGATTATAAAATATTTAAAGACATGCTGGTATTAACTCACATTGTACAACTACAAAAGTTTGAAATAATCTGTTATGTCTTCTCAAGCAACTGAAGGGTACCAAATATATTTGTCTCATCTAGGCCATTTTTCTTCTCATCTCCTTTCCACCTGACTTTACAACCTTTCAGACTTTGCATCCTTGCTTGTCTGTATTGTATCTAGCTGCAAAGGATCAATTTATTTTATTACAACTGCATACTAAGATTGCTCAGATGCTGAGTAGTTGCATCTCTATGCTAAAGTAGTAAGGTTAAGTTTCTATTATTTATTTTTGTCCCCTTTTATATTTTGTCTCTGGTTGAAAACTAGAAGCAAAGAAATATAGAAGTGATAGCAGATTATTTTATTATTTTTTTTTTTACAGAATGATACATTTTATAGAAGTAACTTTCCTTGTTTGTGCAAGACATTACTAGGGTAAGCAATGACAGTTGCTTAGAGATTCTTTTCAATATTAAGTTACTAGTCTGTTTCTTTGACAAAGTGCAGACATAGTCACAGATTCTTTTAATTTGCCAAAACATGTTTTTTTTGTTACAGCAACTAATTAAGGATTCAGAAGCAAGTTAGAAAGTAAATGACAGAACTCGCTAAGATCTTTACAGTACTAATGGTAAATCCCTTTGTTAAGTACAACACATTTAAGTTTAAACAAATATTTAATGTACTCACGCTTAAGACTCTGTTTAGATGTTCACTAGTTACAGATATGCCTCAGCACTCCTTAAATGCTTTTCTGAATCTGGGTCCAAATGAACCCTATGCTGTGAATACCCCTTCAGGAGTAGGGAATTCAGACCTGCAAGCTCACTTGAAACACCAGTTGAAAAACATTACTTTATTAGAGCAAACTTATTTTCTATCTTATTTTCCTGGCGACGGAATTAAGTCCATTTCATATGGGATTTCTTGAAGATTTATTTCAAGGAGAGCTGGCTGATAGTTTGCCATGCTTTGTATATTGACATTCCAATACCAAAAGGAGAAAAAATAAAGTTGCTAGGTTACAGCAGCATATTTACGAGATCTCTGCGAAAACTGGGAACACTGCACAAAATATTCTATTTCCTCCTTTACTTGTAATTGGTGTTTGCAGAAACACAAAAGATGAAAATATAGAAAGTTCCTTGGGTTGTGCATTTTGTAATGAAGTTTTGTTTCGGGGGAATAAAATGGAAAATTGTATACATTTCTAGAAAGAGAGTCAGGGATGCCAGTAAGGTGGTTAGGTGTGTTACCACCAGTAAAACAGAGTCAGTGAAAAGGTAAACTGCTGTGAGGAGCAAGTGATCAGCCTAAATGTTTGTTTTCTTATGAAACAAGACAGTTTACGAGCCTGTTAGATGGAGGGAAAGAAGGCTGCTTTGGAGTTGTCTCACTGAGAAACATGAGATGCTAAGAATTGAACGGTTTCTCCTGAGATAAGTTGTCCTAGAATTTATAAGGACTCCTTTGGAAAACTAACTATACTTACCATATTGCCTGCAGAAAGCAAGCATTTATACTAACTGGTTCAAATCTTAAAGAACTTTTTCAAACATTTTCCTTGAAAAAGAATAAATATAGTTAGTTTTGGGTCAGTCTACTTTTTGTCACTAAAAGACAGAAAGATTCTTAACAGTGGAGTTGGTTTATAACAGATGTTAAATTGTAAGACAGGTTAGGATACAACATGAAAAGATCAGTAGCCCTGATATTAAGTGATTGCTGTGATTAATAGAAGAAAAACACATTATTAATCTGATCAAAGTCAGAGGAAAGTTCATTTTAGCTTTGCCTTGAGTCTGAGAGAGTGTCTAATGTTTTCCTTAAGGAAAAAGAATTAAGTATGAAACGAAAGCAAAATGTCTGAAGTATGTTTTGTGTAGCACTAGTCCTGTGCCTTTATGGAAATTTCTGTGACTTTATTTGCCTGCAAATTGACAATTATCAAACTGAAAAGAAGCAGAATGGAAGTAGTTACATATTCCTTTTAAGCAAGCATTCAGAGGGCTAGACAGGAACAATTTACAGAAAGAACACTGTTTGCCTTTTTTATTGCTTGCAAAATGCCAGGAGAGTTTCAAAGTAATAGCATTTACTAAAAAAAATAAAAAATTAAATAGGAAATAAAAGAAATGTATTGCCTCAGAAAAGGCCCAATTTAAAAAGTCTTCACCTTTCATCCTGATACATGGGTTTTCTGTATAATTTAGCAGTACAAAACTTGTATTTATTTATTTATTTATTTACAAGAGCTGAGGTGTTCTTGAGCTTTAAATGTTGTACAGCAAGCGTTTTAGCTTCCTTTCTTTTTAAAACGTGCTTTGACTTTTCATATCCAGAAAAGACACACTTTGTCATATGTACATTTGAGGCTATTTTTAATGAAATTTTCCACATACCTAATTTTTTCTCCATAGTTCAGTGTTCTTTTTTTACTTCTTCAACCAAAAACTCATTTCTCTTTCAAATGCTCACTGTTTATGAAGTGGTGTAATTTTTTTTTTACATTTGGAGAGCCTGAAGAGAAAAAAATGAGCCAAAATATTCCATTCAAACCATCTTTGTTTGCTAGAAAAAAAAAAAATTTCATCTTCTGAAAGTTCTAATGCATTCATTATTATGATTTGTAAGCTGTGGGTTTTGCAGGAATTGGAGTGTCAATAGATTGCAAAATCCATTTTTTAATAGTGTTGCCAGCAAATATTGAACTTTCTTTCCTGAAAAAGATAAAACTTTCTGAGATTTACCTTACTTCTAACACAAGAGTAGCTTATGTTTACTGAGTTTAAATAAAGTAATGCAATGTGTGCTGGCAAAGAAACACGTAGAGTAATAATGTTCCACTTGGGACCATAAAATATCATTCAAGTAAAGAGCAGGCCTTTGGATCAGCTTTCTAAACCTCTTTTGAGTATTTCCCACCTCTATATGGGCTGAGCGTCCAAATCCAGTGATCTCCATGCCACCTTGCAGTGTACTTCCTACCCTACCATGCAAACAGAGATGCAAGGTTGCAGCCACTGAGCTCTTACTCTTACAGATGCCATCTACTTCCCTAGTCCACAACCTATGTCCTTATGTTGCCTCCTTTTCCTATTCCCAGCCCTTTACCGCTGGTGTGTACAGTATCCTGGGCACAGAGACACTGAAGATTCATATTTCCCCAAAACCAAACACACCTAGAATCTGCACAGTGTGGTTTGCCTTATGGCAGCAAGCAGCTGCAGCCAGCCAGGCTCAGAGCCAGGAGCTGCCGCCACACCTTGCATCCTTTGATCTCCCAGGATTTCCACCATCTCCTCTACCAGATACAGCTTGTTGGTAGGGTTCGCAACCTGCCCACCAACTGCACCTGGTCTATCAAGGCGGTGTGTAGAGGAGATACCGCTGTACTGCACTGCAGATGGGGAAGGGGGTCTGCCAGCCGGGGCCCCCCATTGAGGAGCCTAGATGAACCCGTTCCGTGGGATGTCACTTTGAACTCCCATCGCTGTGCTGCCTCCCACATCTGAAGCCTGAGGTGAAGGAGGATGAAAGCAGACTGGGGAGCGCAGAGGGTGGTGAGGCACGCTGGGAATTTTCACAGCATACAAGGAGGGCTCACAACTTGGCCATTCCCCAGTCTGGGTTGTTACAAATCACCGTTAGAGGAGATATTCCTTGAGCTTATGCATTGTGCATTAACAGGGTTGCATTTGATGTATGCTGGAGAGTTTGTACACAAACAAAAGTTTGTTAATAAGTGTTTGTATTAATTATTACAAACAGTGACTCTGATAATATTCAAGGATCATGTCTTCATTGATCTGAATAGTTTTCAGAGATACTGATAATGCCAAAATGCTGTAAGAGTCAAAGGCATTTAACATTTCCAAAACCTACTTGATAACTTACCCACTGTATGTTCCCATTGATTCCAACAAGCTTTGAATCAAGCCTTTAAAACATCAAAAGGAAGAAAAAAGGAGGAAAATTTCCAACAAAAATTGCTTTCCAATTCTGTTAGGCTTTGTAGTAAATCTATTATAAGAAAGGGCAAGTCAATGTGAAATGCACCACCTGGCCTGTTATGCTGAAGACTTGACTGCTCCCTCCAGCCCAGGCAAGTCTGTAAGCACAAGGTTGAGCCTCATTGTGTTCAACAAAAGTTTAGCCTTGCTGGACTAACTTTTCTAAGACTCATTTTTCTGAATGGAAACCTTCAGGTGCACTTTGTACATTAGTATTAAAGCATAAATCATAAAGTGCATTTTTTTCTGACCCATGAATTTTATTGCCTCTATAGTTTGTGACAATATGTTCCCTGAATGTTAGTGTTAAAAGAGGCAGAGAAAACAGCTTTTGCAAATATATTATTGTATAAATCTTATTCTCTCTGGTCTTTTTAGAATAACAAACAACTATACATAATTAATTGCAATTTTTCTAGAAGTGACTTAATCACCATACTTGTAAATACCCACAAGGCAGGGAGTGTCCCAGGGGGAGTTAACTTCCTTTCAATGGTGTGATAAAATGTTCTCATCACGGACAGTATTTATTGCCCATGTCTCCTGAGAGATGATTAAAATAAGAGAAGATCAAATAAACAGACACAAGACATCCCTATTATGCTTGTTTCATAGGTTTTCTTCCATTAGTTTAAAACACAGTGTATTAATATAGGACCTCAGAACTAGTATTATTTTTCCTAGTTCTTTTTTGATACTGTTTTTTTTGTTATTTTGGAGGAAAATGACTAAAGAAATAACCAAAGCCTTAATCTCTTTTAAAAAATCCTTCTACACTGAGCTACAACCTGTCACAATGAACTATGTACAACCTCATTAATTTTCACTTAGTTTCCTTTCAGCAGCTTTCATGCCTCTTTCTTTATGAGCACAAACTGGAAGGCAGTTCATTACATTCCCTTTCTTGCAAGCTATTCCAGCAGAAATTAAAATAATTACAGTGAAATATTTCATAAGTTATTTATTTAGCTTAAATAAAGAATAAAAACTATGGTACAGTCTTTTTTTTCTTTTGAGTTGAACAAAAAGCCTTTTTTGATTTATTATTAGTCTTTCAGAAGGGCAGGTGACATTTCCTACAACACTGACTTCAGCTCATAATCCCTTTTTCACAAGCCAAGGAGAATTACAGTTTGAACAATTTTCACAGTTAGACATTCTGCTAAGTTGAAACACTGTGGATAGGTTCCCTTCAGCCAAATTGGTGAAAAACTCCCTTTGTCAATTCCTCATTTTTTTTATGAAGTTGGCCTTTCAGGATAGATTTCATGCCACCAAAAAATAATTTTGGTTTCTATAAAACAAAAAACTTACTTGTGTTGTCATGGTATAAGTATTTCTATTTTTATACTTGGATCTAACTTAAGATTCTAAATGAGCTTCAGCTTCTTGATTCTTTATTAAAAGGACTTGGGGTTTTGCTTTTTTTTTTTTTTTCATTTTATAAATGTAGACATCTTTTTACTTTCATGATGTAAGAAATTTTCAATATTTCCTTTTATGACTTTGTTAAAATCTTCCATGACTAGCATCAGTTACTTGCTTCAGAAAATGTGATGTAGTTATATGGAAGGGTCAAAATGGCACTGGCCTTGAAAATCTGACAGTAGACTCAAGATTCATTGAGATTCTGTTCCAGAATTAATTAAATGGACTCCCAAATCAAATTAGTAATAAACTATACTACTCCTTACACTATTACAGTGTATTAGAAACTGTAGTACTTAGTCATATGATGCTGAAAGTTGAAAATTTATCTGGCTAACAGGGAATCATTAGGATACCATTTTAATATTAGTGAATTATATGAATTAGAAAATGAAACATTAAAATAAAAAATAATATTTTTCAATAAAAATTCCAGTAAGTTTACTTTCTCTATTGAAGGAAAAAACTTTCAAGTACCAAAAGTACTTTAAATACAATACTTGTTTATAAGAGCTTTCATGCCAAGTTCCAGTCTGAAGTGACTTTAACAGCTAAGTTATAAACCCCAGAATATATGAGTTTATAATGGATACACTGACAGACTTCTAACTCTGCCCACTGAAGTGCTGCTGGAATGATTTTCTATGCTAGATAAAGGCCACTATAAAGACAAAAGGACCCATATCAGAAGGTGGGGTTTTGAATAAAAATAGACTTGTTCTTATAGTACCATACCATGAAATTAAATCCAGCTTATTCAGCTATTAATTTCCTCTTCATAATCATGTTATACTTCTTTCTGAGTTTTACATTTTGCCTGTTGAAACTGGCAGTAGGCAAAGTAAAGGCTTTAGCTAATGGGACAGAATACAATGGATAATCAGGAGTATCAATGTATTTCCTAAGACATAAATTTACAATGTGATTCCAGGGCCAAATCAGTCTACCTTTTACAACTAGTCTGATAAAACCATGTTGCAGCATTTTTCATTTTTTAAAATTTGATTGGACATAGAGGCACGCAGTTTTGTATCAGAGTTTATGACATATTTTGCCTTTTTTCTTACAGAAAGGATCATAGGTAAAGAGCTGGGGAATGTGTGATGATAGTAAAAGCAATGTCACATTTCATCATTATTCATCATTGATTCATCAAATTCCTGTTGTGTTTTTTTGTTTTCTTTGGCACAAGAAGTATTTATAAAAGGCACACAGAGGCTTAATACACAAGACCTTTAATTTTCAGTTTCACACTATTTTGATTAATCTAAGAATCTATTTAATAACAAAACTTCATAGCTGGTTCCTGACTACTGTTTTTATCAATTTTAATCTTGTGGAGCATTGTATGTGCTACATAAACCAGTATTACACATAATAAATCATAATAGAATACCCTGGAATGTAATTTTTCAAACCATTTATTAAAATCTGCTTTATGGAATATATAAGAGATATAATTTCTGTAAACTCAGACTGAAACTGTAATAAATAATTACAGCCTTTCCTGTCTATCCACAGAATAATCTTTACATTTTTCCATATGATGGCTACAAATATTTTAGATTTTATAGAGCAGATGCACATTATACTAATCTCTTTGATCTGCATTAGTCTAGGAAAGATTTTCATCCTCAGTCATACATCTACACATGTAATCATCTTGTACCAATATGCCTTGTTTATGAACACAAAAAAGCACAAACTATTAGGATATTAATTTATTATTTGATAAAAAATGGTTTTGTTTTAGAAGACAAAAAGATTTCTGTACACATCTTGTATCATCCAACATATTTACGAGCTTGTAAATCTAACAGGTAAGATTTATTCATGCTGAATGCATATATCACCAAATGTGTAGGTAATGATGAAAATACATGACTTTTTCAGAAGAGCTCGTTGTTGGTCTATTGTTCCAGTTAAAATAAATGTGTTTTTTTCAATGATACTAATAATCTTTTTAACACTAAATTTGATAGAGGCATAGATAGGCTAGTGATACAGAATTTTTAAATGCTTCCCTTCATTTCTTGACTTACTAATAGGTGTGGAAGTCATTTCACTATACCATATAGATCGTACTCTGTGAGAATCACGTAAATAATAACATGGGAAGATGAGATGCACAACATAAATCATCTAGAAGTTTGGTAAATGATATAACCTGATCTTTTATGCTATTTCTGTGATGTAAAACTTAACTTGTTTTCCAAGTGTATTTTTCCTTAATTTTCACAGGTTGTCTTAATTTCATTGCAATTGGGCTTCAGAATTAGGCCTGCAGTTTTTCCACATTTTGCATTCCAATTTCTCATTGAATATACTGAAAGACTTGAATATTCTAAAGTATTACTTTACAGATCGTTTTTAAGGGAATGTTTTGACTAACCATTAAACACTAAACAAGTTAAAAATGCACGTGATTAATCACCTACAAGCAACTCTTGATCTGGGTTTCCTTATAGTTGTCTTTGTTATATATATTAATTCTATGAAGTCAGCAAGGGGAGGATGAGTCTGGTTTTTTGGTTTAAGAATTAAGACTATGTTTTTATAACCTTGTTTGGAACTAGAGCTAGAAAACAACACAATACAAGTATGTATTCTTGTATAAATATTAGTTTCAGATTATATATTAGACTAAATACATTGTCTGTTATCTGCAAAACCACTACCCTAGGTAGCTTAAAACGTCTCAAAAGTTTAGTAAGATCTTCATCATTACTGCTTGAATGTTTATGCAAGTTTTCAGTTTCTTGTGGTTGAGTTCTGAATTCTGGAAGTTGCTCTTTTCACATTTTCTGTTAATAGCGTAAGATTAAACTATGATTTGATTGCTAGCAATCACACAATCTTTTCTTTAAGAAAAACAGAGAAAACGTCAACTTGCCAGGAACTGGAGAGCTCTGTTAATATTTCTTCAAGGATTGCCCCCATGACTGTGGGCAAATTTGTTTCCCAACTCCTTACAGAGTTGCCCTTCACAAAATACCAACTAGCACAGTTATTTGTACTGCTTATCTCAAATTGTATAGACACATGTGTGTCAGGTGCAGGTAGACACATTCCCCTATTGTGAGCCTGCCTCCTGCCTGAAACTTTTAAGACTTGTAGATGAAATGCTGCTGGGAGAAGACATCTTTGGGCAAGACTGAACCTCAGGGTTTAAGGACCTATCCTGGCCTGTACTCTAGAGGAGGGCTAGGGCACATCTGCTCTCACCTTGCACCAGACAAATCTTTCAGGTCACAGAAGGCAGACTGAAAGACAATTGACATAAATGCAGTTTCAATAGTCAAATTTACTCTGTAACATATTGATTACTTTTGCTGACAGTTCATTTCTATTGTTAATTTTTACTTCTGGAAACCTTCTAAAGTTTCTGAGGAGAAAGTAACTTACATGAACTTACTCTACCCATCATGGAAGTTTGCTCATCTTATTAAACCCCCTCCCCAAATTAACACAAATTTATTCGCTGTGTCAATACTCATAGTCCAATTTTAGATTAAATGTGCTGACAAAATGTTATCATTTTCTTTTTATATTGCACTTGGTTTTAAAAAATTGTGATTTTTTTTTTTATTGAGCTCCAAATTATGAGGAGGTAACAAGTAAAAAAAAATTAAAATAACTGGACTCAATTTGCATTTGTGAAAAGCCTGTTTATGGGGCCTGTTGCTTCTGTGCTTCCTTACTGTGAAGTGTATCAGTAACAAAAGACTATGCATGATTTCTCATTGTTTTCAGTTTGCTTTACTTACTTTTTTTCAGGACAGTCAAGTTATTGGATGTTTCATCTTATGTTCATTTATTTTCCATCTGACAAGAAATTTGTCTTCTTGGTGGCAGCACCACTTCCAGTACTTCAATGAAGATGTCTCTGATGAAGCACTCTAGAACATGGTGACACACCATATCTTATATGAAACTAAAGCTCAATATTGTTTAATAGTACCATCTTATCCTCATCTTTCAGACTTCCAACAGAGACCAAGGACGAGTGTTTCTTCTAGTCCTCTTTGCATTCTTCATCTAATATGCAAGCTTTAGTATTGATCTGACTACCTTTCACTGTGTAGAAAGCAACCCTCTGTGAGCACTTTTGTTGAACTCATCCCTTCAATGAAGCCTGAGACATCTCAAGAGATAGCACAGAATTGCCTTAAAATGCTCATTTCCACTGCCATCATCACAGTACTGTGCCTCAAAAGTCTTTCCTAATGCACAATGTTCAAATAGCTTGGGGAGGTCTTCTAATTTTTTATGACTTATGGCAACAATAAGGTTCTGGAAATTTAGGTTTGCTACCATGAAATTCTTCAGCATAGTTCTTTTTTAAAAAACTACCTGTTGTTTGGGCTGTTTTTGTCTTCTCCTTGGATTTTACTACTCAAAGATTTGATGGACCAACTATGTAGTATGAGGGACATGTGGTCTCAGACCACTTGAAACTCAAATACTAGTTTTTCATATGTAAACACCAATGGTTTGAACACCCTACTTTAAGTTTCCATTCTTTATTTTAAATCTTCCCTCAATCACAACATTTGTCACTCTTAGCTAAACTTACCATTCACTGAAAGTACTGTAATAATATCAGCGAAACAATTGAAATACTAGTGTAACTTTCGTATTAATGTGTTCCCAGTATGACACTGTGCAAGCAAAGTCTTTCAGGAAACACTGCAGAGTGACACTGACTCTAAAGTGTCAAGCCTACCCTTTTCATTAGTTCTACAAAGTTATTAAGGCTTTCTCTTTCTGAGGGTTTGGGGATTGGATTTATTTTATTCAGTACTGAAGAAACACAGATCTACATCTGAAAAGACTTGTCTTTTTGTTGTGATGGACTGAAAAAAAATACTGAAAAATGATCAGAGATTCCTCATGCAATAATTATTATTTCTCCTGCATCTTTAAATTATGATTGCATACACAACTTTCTTATGCTCAATGAACGAATGTTACCAGGAGATACCTCTTTAAGTGTCCGAGTCTGTGGGATCAAGGTAAACAAGCTATGCTCTTGTCATGAAGGTTCCCTAATGCTGTTACAGTATGCGTGGAACTCCTCAAAGGTAAGCATGGATTGTCACTAATCAAAATGTACTGGTTGGTAAAATGGCAACTAGTCTGCTTCTTGCTGAAAATCTCAAGATAAAGTATTTCAATGAGCTTTTAGGAATTTCACTTTTAGTTCAGAGATGAGATTCCATTTTCCTTCCTGGCATCAATGATGTGTATACTGTTCTTTATATAACATAATTGTTTGGGCACAATGGTATTCAAGTGCAGGTATTGGAGACAAACTTTGTATTCTGTTTACAAGCACATACCACTTTTTCTGATTAGGATCTTGTCAGTTTTGTAATATAAGGTACTCTTAAGTTTTCTATAAGCATTTCCTGTATCTTGGAGATGGTTGAAGCAAATTGTCCTTAGGTTTAAGGAAGCACAGAAAGCTTGATAAATGTGTGGTTGAATTAAAGAGGACATGAAGTCTATTATTTACAGAATAGCATAAATTTTAAAAATTTCTTCTGATGTATGTCTCTGATGTTTGCTTAGGGATAAGCAGCAAGAGATTAGGTTGAAAGGACTAACTGTTTGTTAGGATGCTTCAGGATGCATCCATACCATTTCCCTGAGCCAGCAAGTAAATGAGGTCTATCAACTTAATAAAAGTCTAACAATTTGAATCTACATTATATTAGTTCTTTTTAATAACTGACAGCAATTAAAACTCTGTTCTATTGATTCACTGTTGCTAATAAAGTTTTGGTCTTCATTTGATTGTAGAAGTTATCTTATATCTCATTCTTGGCACATACCATTATAAATACCTCTTAGACTTCCTTCCTACAAACTTTTCTCTACCACTGACACTTAAGATCACTATCCTATTCTCTTCTAAATTCTCGCTGAAGACTCATGTAAATACCCCCCCCCAAGAAAAAAAAGTCATCAGTTGTGAAGTGTAATTAGTACTTATCTATTCACTTCTCTCTTCCACTCCTCTTTTTCTTTGTCCAGAGTATTAAGATTCCCTAACTCTAGCTGATGCATGACATTAGTTTCAGTCATTTCTTTACTTGCCATGCTAAACAGTGACTCTTCGTCTTTCATAGTCTTGTATTTTATATCTGTATTTTAAATCTTTACAGTTTTCCCATTACAGACTTCAGTCATGTTTTGCCTAATCCATTAGTTTAGTTTTGCCTCATTTTTCAGGCCTTATAAAGTGTCTTCACAGTTTTTTTACACATAGGCTAAACTTTGTCTGTTGACCAGAAATGAAAAAACTTTTCCTAACAAGAAATTACCATATGTAAATTGGTTATACCGGTTGCATTACACAGAGTGCAAAACTTCAGGACTCTTCTTAAAGATAGACATACATGATTAAAACAGTGCACGTAAAATGCATTTGATTTCTGAGTAGCTGTCAGTTTGACCATACACATACATCTTTATTACTGAAGATCTTTTGCATGTACATAATTTATTATCATTTTTCTGCTCATGAGTATCAAAAGAATGTTCATGCCCCACAGGAGTACCTCTTTTTGCACTCATGCACATTGAACAGGGACATCTGTTAACCTTTGGAGCAGTTCTTATCCTTCTGTGTATTAAGTTACAATCATCTGATAAATATAGATGTGACACATCAGAAGTATTGCAAAGAAATCTGTCAAAATTAACAATTCTATATTGCCAGCATGGCTATCACATTTCTGATGTAAGCAAATGTGAAACGTGGAAGATTCTTAGGCAGGAATGAGTTGTATTCTCTATTTATTTAGAATGCCAAATAATCCAGCCATCATTTTAATACTGATTGATGCGCTAAATAAATAGAGAGGACAAAGTATACTGAAGAAGTTTAAAGATAAGGGGAAACATCCTGATATGTCTCTGTTCATAGTGACAGCAGGGGAAGAATCACAGAATCACAGAATCTAAGGGGTTGGAAGGGACCTCGAAAGATCATCTAGTCCAACCCCCCTGCCAGAGCAGGGTCACCTAGAGTACATCACGCAGGAACGCATCCAGGCGGGTTTTGAATGTCTCCAGTGAAGGAGACTCCACAACCTCTCTGGGCAGCCTGTTCCAGTGCTCTGTCACTCTCACAGTGAAAAAGTTTTTCCTGATATTTACATGGAACCTCCTATGCTCCAGTTTGCATCCATTGCCCCTTGTCCTATCATTAGTCATTACCGACAATAGCTTGGCTCCATCATCCTGACACTCACCCTTTACATATTTGTAAACATGGATGAGGTCACCCCTCAGTCTCCTTTTCTCCAAGCTAAAGAGACCCAGCTCCCTCAGCCTCTCCTCATAAGGGAGATGTTCCATTCCCTTAATCATCTTTGTGGCTCTGCGCTGGACTCTCTCAAGCAGTTCCATGTCCTTTTTGAACTGTGGGGCCCAGAACTGGACACAATACTCCAGATGTGGCCTCACCAAGGCAGAATAGAGGGGGAGGAGAACCTCTCTTGACCTACTAACCACCCCCTTTCTAATGCACCCCAGGATGCCATTTGCCTTCTTGGCCACAAGGGCACATTGCTGGCTCATGGTCATCCTCCTGTCCACCAGGACCCCCAGGTCCCTTTCTCCTACACTGCTCTCCAGCAGGTCAGCCCCCAGCCTGTACTGGTGCATGGTGTTGTTCTTCCCCAGATGCAAAACTCTGCACTTGCCCTTGTTGAATTTCATTAAGTTTCTCCCCGCCCAACTCTCCAGCCTATCAAGGTCTCTTTGAATGGCAGCACAAACTTCTGGTGTGTCAGCCACTCCTCCCAGTTTGGTGTCATCAGCAAACTTGCTGAGGATACATTCTGTACCCTCATCCAGGTCGTTGATGAAGATATTGAACAACACCCGTCCCAGTACCGACCCCTGAGGCACTCCACTAGTCACAGTCCTCCAACCAGACTCTGCCCCATTGACCACAACTCTCTGACTTCTTCCCTTCAACCAGTTCTTGATCCACCCCACTACCTGATCACCAAACCCATACTTTATCAGCTTACCTACAAGGATGCTGTGGGAGACAGTGTCAAATGCCTTACTGAAATCGAGATAAACCACATCTACCGCTCTACCATCATCTATCCACCTAGTTATTTCCTCATAGAAGGCTATAAGGTTGGTCAAACATGACTTACCCTTGGTAAAGAAGTAAATTAATATTGTCTTTTTCTTCACAAAAATCAACCAATAGTTTGGGACCAACACATACAGATTTCCACAGAGGGAAAAACTGACCAAGAACAGAAGAACAGAAGTAACTATGCAGCTGTAGGCTAGGTAGCAAAGATCACCATAAAGAAACGCAAAAAAAAAATAATAAAATTTGTGACATAAATTTTTCACATTCACAACTTCCATGAAGTTAGGTTAGCAGCAAGACATACTAGAAATTCTAAAATCTCTAATGCAGTAAAGGTAGAAAGCAACTACTCTGGGATTCATAATCCACCCCATTACTTTTATGAGTTCCACCCATGAAATAAGATGTTGGAATATTTTGTATTATTTTTTTTTTTTTGGTTTAAAAATACTGAGCTAAACAGCATGGGCCATAATTCTCAATTTTGTAGTCACCAAGAGAAAATATTATATTAGTTTAATATGACAGGTAGACAAATGGTACAGAGACTTTCATTAAATGTTCTTTAATTCATTGACAAAAGAGTACATTAGAAGTCATTGTTCTCAAATTCTCCATACATAAATGACTGAACACTAAACTCTACTAAGAGAAACAGGGATGGAGTACTTGATTTTGAGCCTAACTTCTCATCCCACTAGACAAGCATGGCTAGAAGAGCAAAAATATGTGAGAAATTCACATTTAATATAGAACTTAATGCTGTTCTGAGATTTGATCTAGATATTAGAACAAATCCAAACTGTGTTTATGTAGTCTGTCAACATATATTTACATTATACGCTTTGTTTAAATTACAATTCACAAGAACATAAAAGTTGCTAATATATATTTTTTTCAGCTTTTAATCAAACAGTGGTAGGACAGGAGGCAGCATTGAAAAACAATTATTGAAAAACAATTATATCAAATCTTTTGGGCCTTTCAGTCTAGAGACTAAAAAAGGGAGCATTGGTTCAGTGTTAGCACTATGATGTAGTAAAGCACTTAAATACATGCCTTTAAACATAAGAGTGTTTACTTATAAGTTAAATACTTTATGACCAATAAAGCTATTTATTTACTTAAACTGATGCACATACTTTTGGCTTTTCTGATTAAAGTCAGAAAAGTGTGACTAATATGTATGAAAGACTTTGGCTTCCAGGATTCTCTATCAATACTGTTGAAAAAAGAGATATTTTCACCATTTCATATTTATTTTCAAAGCAGAAATACTCTCTACTTCCCGGTAAACTGCTGAGTATTCTAGCTACATGCATAGCAATCACAATAGTTGAAAAATGATTCATTCTTTCGAATGTACATGCACATACACCATTTGTAAATGTTGAATCTAAACATTTAATTCGGTTTGCAGGTTAGGTTTCATCGTTCTGATATATATTATTAGTACATTAACAGATCATAAGTGTTTGGATATTTCTTAAAATGTCAAGTCTCAGAATGCTCATATATTTATTTAGTTAAACTACCATACTTTATTTCATTGTCAATATTTCAGTCATTCAGTCATTTTCAGGTGTTAATCATAGATGAGATATTGAAGTAGCAGATGCAAGCAAATTACTTGTTTTATGACAAGAGTTTGTTGATACCCAGTAGAGATTCACAAATAAAGAATACAGTCAGACAAGGTAAGCTAAGAAGCTCGAACAATTTACCAACACAAGTGGCCTTCTTGCAGAACTAATTGCATGCCCGTAAACAGCAACACATAATTTTTGGTTTGTTTCATAGAACATATTAATTTGGTTCTTTCATTTTTATTCAACTATTTGTGAGTAAAACTTGGCCATTCTGCAAGGGAAAATGGTCATTTTTTCTTTGTGTGACAAAGCTGTGGTAAGCTAGCTTGAGATGCCAAGCCGCTCTCCACCATCTATCAGCAGTCCTGGTTATTGGGTGAGGTCCCCGATGACTGGAAACTTGCCAAAGTGACGCCCAACTACAAGAAGGGCAGGAAGGAGGATCCGGGGAACTACAGGCCTGTCAGCCTGACCTCGGTGCCAGGGAAGATTATGGAAAGGTTCGTCTTGGGGGAGATCATGCGGCAAGTGCAGGACAACAGGGGGATCAGGTCTACCCAACATGGGTTCATGAAGGGCAAGTCCTGTTTAACCAACCTGATCTCCTTCTATGATCAGGTGACCTGCCTAGTGGATGAGGGAAAAGCGGTGGATGTTGTCTTCCTGGATTTCAGGAAGGCATTTGACACTGTCCCCCACAGCATTCTGCTGCAGAAGCTGGTGGCTCATGGTCTAGACAGGTGGACTCTTCACTGGGTTAAAAACTGGCTGGATGGCCGAGCCCAGAGAGTGGTGGTGAATGGAGTTAAATCCAGATGGAGACCGGTCACAAGCGGTGTCCCTCAGGGCTCGGTCTTGGGGCCAGTCTTGTTC